>AP027110.1:15810648-16410648 GCA_028142955.1 Pinctada fucata | reverse complement strand
CACTTCTTATGAGTAAGTATATGTACCAAAATGGTGCACTTCACATGAATAAATATCACAGTACAAAGAAGGTGCACTTCTCATAAGTAAGTATCTGTACCAAAATGGTGCACTTCTTATGAGTAAGTATATGTACCAAAATTGTGCACTTCTTATGAGTAAGTATATGTACCATAATAGTGCACTTCTCATGAATAAATATCACAGTACAAAGGTGGTGCACTTCTCACAAGTAAGTATATGTACCAAAATGGTGCACTTCTTATGAGTAAGTATATGTACCAAAATGGTGCACTTCTTATGAGTAAGTATATGTACCAAAATGGTGTGCTTCTCACAAGTAAGTATATGTACCAAAATGGTGCACCACTCATGAGTAAGTATATGTACCAAAATGGTGCACCTCTCATGATTAAGTAAATGTACCAAAATTGTGCACTTCTCATGAGTAAGTATATGTACCAAAATGGCACACTTCTCATAAGTGAAATATCATTGTACAAAGATGGTGTAAACCTTACCTGTAAGTATACATACCAAAATGATGTCATTCATACAGGTTAGCATCATGGTACAAAGATAGTATACTTGAATCTAAACAAGTAACATTATGTCAGTGATGTACATAGGCCAATATAGTTGTCATTTTTAATTTTAAAAAAATCTCATATTTTGAATTTCAACTTTTTCATG
Source organism: Pinctada fucata (assembly GCA_028142955.1). Lineage (NCBI taxonomy): Eukaryota > Metazoa > Mollusca > Bivalvia > Pterioida > Pteriidae > Pinctada > Pinctada fucata. The sequence goes on along the minus strand of AP027110.1, from coordinate 16,409,955 downwards.
GCAGATTTTCCTTTAGCATGTTGAAATAAAACATGATCATATCATGGATTTTTTAATCATTATACCTTCTATTGCAGCCAGTACCACCGTGTTGGATTTTACAAACGTTCAGAGGTCAGCCTCTGGTGTGTACAGCTGTCACGCCACCAATGTGATTAACGGTCAGGAAAAAACGGGACAAGCAAACTCACAAGTCTCTGTCATATGTAAGTACTGTATGCTTGGTATGTGTACATTAACTTTCTAGGTCATAGGTCAAGGTCAAGAGACAAGACAGCTCACAAGTCACTGTCATTTTTGTAAGTACTCTGTGTGTCAAAGGTCTAGGTCAAACTAACTTTCTAAGGCAAATTTTGCTAAATTGTACATGTACCAAATTTTGATTTTGATGCAATAACAGTTTTCAATGTAGATGTATCATATTTCACATTCAGATAACTCATGAGAAATTCATGGGCTGGTGACATGGGAAATTGAAAATTAAACAGCATGCAGCATATCCTTTATGACTTTAAGGACTGAAATTGATACTGTAGTTAATAATCAGGGAATAACCTGGATTTGTAAAGGTGGGGGCCATTAAAATGGGCCAATGGTCCCTCTCTTTATTAAATGTTACATATAAAATTGACAAAAAGAGGGGCCATTTGAAAAAATAAGGGGCCATTTAGCCAAATTGAGGGGCCGATGAACTCTTATTTGGGGTCCTAGACCAAAACTTAATGCATATTTGGATAGTTTATGTAGGGGGCCCTTTCATATTTGAAGTCAAATTTCTCCTATCTCAAAAAGTTTTCTCATAATTTCACAGTGGCCCCACCCAGGATTATCCCTATAGTTTTGATTGGGGGAATTTATTGAAGAAAAATTTTCTCATTTATAATGACATCACATTTCAAACAGATTTGTCATAATGTTCCTTTTCATTTGTCCTCCACTCCAAAAATATATCTTTTGCCTACAAATTTTTGTAAAAATTTAGATTTCTTAGAAAATCTCCCCCAAAATGCATGGCTGTAACTGAAGTCATTAATTATTAAGAGAAATATAATTCAGGATATATATTAAGAATTTCATTTCAGACGAGCCTGTTATCACTGTACCATCAGATCTCACCGTTAACGAATCAAGTACGCTCAACCTGAGCTGTGGAGTAGACGCTAGCCCACCTCCGCTCAGCATAAAATGGAAAAAGATTGACGGATCCAGTGAATCTCCAGGGAGGGATCTAATAGTTCCAGGGGTGGACCGATCCTTTGCTGGGAATTATACCTGTATGGTAGAGTATAGACTCGAACCATCGGGCCAACCTGCCAAGCAGGGAAGCAAACGTGCTTATACCTATATACGCGTACAATGTAAGTATGAGACTTATACACTTACTGTCAAAAAACAAAAAGTGCGAACAATGAAAGTTGCTTCCTGCAGTTTATGAGTTAATTTGATAGTTAGATAAATTCCTTTGCAATGTGGTGAACTGAGAAAAGTTTTATGGCTTGGTATAAAATATGATTTATTCTATAGATAATATTGTTCATTTTGTACATTTGTAATAATGTTAATTATAGTAATATTATATGGTTGTAATAATGTCCATCTCCATTTTGCAGACCGTCCTGGGAGAGCAGAGATGACAGCAGTCAACAATCCAGTGACCATTGGTCAACCACTAACACTCAGGTGTACTCTACAAGATCCAGGTAGGAAATTCCCGATGCAAAAATCCTATCGAAAAAAATCCTATCGAAAAAAATCCTATCGAAAAGAAGTCCTAATGAAAGTCAAGTACTGATACTATAATTTTTAAACCATCTTTTATTTGCGAGTAATTTATTTTCGCGATATTTGCGAGGCTGCTTGCTACAAAAATAAAACACCGCTAACATGCTTTTATTTAGCCACTTTATTGACATAATCTCAGTGCTAATGGCAATATCACAAATATAAAATGGCTCTGAATTGGATTCCTGAAAAAAAAGACTGCTGCGAACAAAAGACATTTTACAGTACAGCGATGATTCGTTAGTCCGGACGAATTGGTTCCCGAGGTTGTCTGGATTAACAAATTTTCCGGATAACTGAATCATGTTGAATTGTTAGCTCGCCGGGACGAAAAAGTCCGGAGAGCTAATGCAATAACCTCGGCTTTGTCGTTGTCGTCGTCCGTAGACAAAACTTTAACCTGGGCTACATCTCTTGAACTATAAGGGGTATAGGGGTTTGATATTTCACATATAGATACCTTGTGACGAGACCTTTCATTTGAGACCATAACCTTTGACCTAGTGACCTTGACCTTGGACTTTGACCTATTTTTCAAAAACTTTAACCTGGTTTCCGACAAAAACCTGTATAGGCGAGCCATGTAATCTTTGATTACCCTATGTGTCATAAATTGAGCATGAAATTCCGAAAGCGTAAAGTTTTGTTTTAATTAATCTCGTTGTCTTAATAATTACATGAATTACAATAGCAGGTAAGATTAGTATTCTAATTTTATGTTTTGAACTTCAATTGCTACGCTTGCAAAAACATAATTATAATACAACTTCAACTTGAAGAATTTTCACTCTTTATGATTTTTACAATTTTGTTAAATTATTTGTCAGAGTAAAGTTATTTACAAAAAATGTATTAGTTTTAAGTAAATAACTGCGTGGAATTTAGGCTGGTGACTTTAAAATAACAAAACTAAGAATGCAGCTATATCAATTGGCGGTTAGGAGTTGGGTGGGTGGAGGGGTGTCGACTTTATCAAAATTAATGGCTACAAACAATAGTTGCATAGTTTCTTCTGATATTTCATTCCACATCTAAAAGTTAAGAAATGCAGTGAAGTTTGATCGATGTTAATTTAAATACTAGTATTTAAACGACAGGTTTTCCAAGTGCTACATTCCTATGGAGAAGACTTAACTCTGGGGAGACGTTTAGTGAGACATCTTCTACTCTACTCATATCTCAGACATCTCTGCAGGACATCGGCAACTATTCCTGCACGCCACGAAATCTGGTTGGGGTCGGATCAGCCGGGACCCTGGCTGTGGATATTCACGGTACGCAAATCAACAATGATATTTCGTGTTAATTTCCAGACATTCGGTATTTATTATTCAAAGGAGTAGAGTAGTTCTGCTTACAATGTATGTTTCTTTGCGCATTTTGCATGTTTTGTAAGCTTTCAGGCAAATAATGATGATTTTATAATCAAAAATATGAATTTTCAAAGATAAGTAATTGATCATTCATGGTATGAGGAGAGTCATAATTCCTTTAGCATTATTTATTTAGTGAAATTAAATTTCTAATATCTGGTTTATTTTTTTGAAAGTGTATTAAGGCTGATTTATTTTGTAAATTTGATGAAATTTTTAAGGAAGATCTGAGTGGCCAATATGGAGATTACTTAATAAATCTTACCATTCATTCGTCTTTGGTTATTTAGTAATCAAAAGCAAAATGTAACTGAGAATTGTAAAGTTACATGAAAAATATTTTATCTGGTTTAATTTAATATTTGTCTCGTTTAACGTATCCATGTACAAATGAAGATCTCGCGGACGACTCGTCCATTTAAACAGTGTTAAAATTATCACGGTAATCTTCGGCAGTGTCTCGATAGTTTCCATGGCTTGAGCGATGGTCAGTATGCTGACCTTTGATGATAGAAACCATTTTCTATGTTGTATAAGGTACATTTAGGTAAAAATATGCCATGATTCTAACTATATAATACACTTGATATTCATTTGTACAACAGATACCTTAATGTAATATTTTTTCTCTTTTAATTAATATTTTATCTTGTTTTTTTTTTATATCTCTTAAAAAATATTTTATGTAAGTAATTAATAAAAATATTTTATTCAATCTTTCTTTCAGAGAATCCAACGTTTGTGGAGATCCCGCCAACCAGTCAAACTATCTCCTCCAATGTTTCATCGTTTATCATTCTGTGTAAGGTCAGAGGTCGACCAATCCCAAGTGTCGTGTGGTCTAAAAATAACCAGCCAATCACGTCAGGTGATATATACACCATACAGACTTCCACTACATCGGTGGATACATATAGTTACCAAGTCAGCTCAAGTCTCGTTTTTCAAGGTACGTTTAATTATTCTTTTTTTAGAAAATTTTTTAGTTTTTCTGATACCTGTGACTTCTCATTTGGGACAGATTTGATGTAAATTATTTGTGACGTTATCAAATTCTATGTAAATTTGAATTATAAAAATTTTAAGTTTAAAATCAACTGGAAAATACGTCATATATGAATTTTCTAAAGGAACTTTATTACATCATGAAGCATTTATAAATTTCAGATTATTCACTTTTCCAAATAAGAGGTAACTCTGATTCACAAAAATACTTAATACATGTACTTTTTCAAGGTCAATAATTGCAAGGTAAAAGAATTATTGCCATAATGAAAAAAAGAAGAAGAATCACTATTGTAATGATACTTTGTAATGCTTTAATTTCCTTTATAATTGAGCTACATGTACATGTATAATGAATATGGAAATTTCATGTGAATATTTGATCTTCTTATTTTTTAGGAAGAAACCGTTTAAGAGGTCTGACTTTTGATGACATAGCCAACTTTACATGCATGGAGAGCAATCATAATTCACTTCAGCATACACTGGAACTCTTTGTACTATGTAAGTATGACGTGTATACCACAGTCGCATATCACGTGGTACGCAAATGATATGTCCCACGGGAATCCCCTTTGATTAAACCAGGTGAATACTGTCTAAATCAATCTACTTTATACTAATTTATTGTAAGCCTATCATATGGTCATCATTATCAATTATATGATGGTAATCTATTCTGGTCGAGAATAGACGTAAATTCAGGGAACACTTATTAAAAAAAAAAATTTGTATCTGTCCGTACACCATATCATAACATCTCAGTGTTCTCTGAATATAATTAATTCAATTTTTATCAGAATAGATTACCTTTATATAATTGATAATGATGGTCATATGATAGGCCTAAAATGAACATCTAAAGTAGAGTTAGACAGTATTTACCTGGTTTAATCATAGGGGATTTTTCTGTGGAATATAACATTTGCGTATCACGCGATACTCGGCCGTGAAGATGTGTACTAGAAAAAAAAACCCACAAAACCATAAAGAGAATGTATAAGTGAAGGATCACCAAAAATCTGACATTACCCCTGCTTGCCCAATTTTACATTATGACATCATAATAACAATGACAGTGACAGGCCATTTGATATTGTGACGTCAAAATGTACATATATGCTACAGGGATTTATCTCGCCAATACCGGTTGCTCTATTTGATATATATATGTTAAAGGGATCTAACTCGGCGTTTAACGAAAAGTCGACAAGTCATCGTTTAGTCTTTTGTCCGACCTAGAAATGCGGCGCTCGTAAGAGAGCGGTATTGGGCATATCTCGGCTTGCAAGGGAAGTACTGATTTCAAATTTCGTATGAAGATTCAGTATGAATTAATCTATCGAAATATACCACAGAAAATAAGTTGTGATATTGATTAGCCTATTTCTGAAGACTAAACGATGACTTGTCGACTTTTCGTTAAACGTCGAGTTAGATCCCTTTAACACATATATAGAAAATAGAGCAACCGGTATTGGCGAGATAAATCCCTGTGATATATGCCGATGTGTACAATGTGCAGCATGTGGTAACTCCTCAGTTATCAGCAAATACTAAACACCAGTATTCATGGAAATCTCCATCGAAAATTTGATTTTTATTTAACATGGGCTTGCTGTCATTCCCTGAGTGTCTCCTTGCCTTTCCCCCTCAATTTCTGCTCATATAAACGGAAAGCTCAAAATAATACATAGATATATAAAATTATCATAAGCTAGTCATGTTAGTTGTCAGCCTTTGATCACTGTCTGTGTCAGACATTTTTACACATTTTTACTTCTTTAGCAACCCTGTATAGATTTTAATGAAACTTGGTAAGATAAAGCACCCTTGGTCTTTTGGGGCTAGTTTGTCATGAGACATCCTGCAAGTCAAATTGATCTTTTGACATGCCTAATGTCTGTCAGATTATCAGTCCCATATTCCAAAATACTAAATCTGTATGTTAAAATTTGCTGTTCCATTTTCCAGTTCCTCCGTCCATAGAAAGTCAAGAAAAAGTAGCTGCTACTGCCAACAGCTCCACTACCCTCACGTGTACCGCTCGAGGCTATCCTATCCCACAATTCACCTGGTACCGTGGGGCGTCCATCGTTGTCAATGGAAGTAAATATAGCATGTCTGCCACTCAGGTTCAGGATGTTGCTATGGCATCAAGCCGTTTGACGATTCATGAAATTCAGGCTTCAGATTTCGGGGAGTATTCGTGTGAGGTTTCCAACACACAGGGAGGTGCTACAAAACACATCTTACTTAGTGTTAGAGGTTGGTATAGGGGAATGGGTCAGTGTTCTAATTTTAGACAATCATTTTTCCACTTCCAATCGGAATTGACCCTTCCGAACACGGGAAAAATTTGGGAAATTCCATGACGTCACACTGCAATTTCGATTTATGACCGAGGTTCGAAGCTTGTTTGTCCGATGTAAAAGTATGGTGACGTCACGAAATTTTGCATTTTTTCCCCGCAATCGGAAGGGTCAATTACACTTAAGTATCTGGATCATATGAAGCCTTGACTTTAGCTTCCAGAATACATGTATAGTTATGAAGGGATTTTGCTTGTGAAAGTTGTCATTTATTTTATGCCCTTCACAATTGTTTTGGTGTTTTAATGATAGGAATAATGTCAGTATTTTAAGGAATTAGGGCTATAATACACTACTTCCGGTTGATTTGAAAAATTAATTACCACAAAGTTGGCTGGAGACGCACGACTTCAACAATGTACGGGACCATACATTTTCATGGCGAGTTGAGTGAAACATAAAAAAAAAAATCAAATACATGTATCTAAGTATCTAAAAACATATAATTATAACTATTGTTACTATGATCTAGTGATGTCATTTCAAACTGGAGGTAGAAAATGGCAATGTGGATCAGTTTCAGAATGGTAGCTAATTGCAACAAACTGAAATTATACATGTAATTTCTTTGTTACTGTATGTATTGTAAATATATCATTTTCTAGGGTATCAAAACAATTCTGAAATGTATGCTGATGATCTCCTCTATTTCAGACAAACCCGACCCGCCTACAAACGTACGTATGACATCATACACGTGGGAATCCGTGACTGTAGCCTGGACTCCGGGATTTGACGGTGGATCTAAACAAACATTCCGTATTCTGTACGTTAATCAACAGGACCCGAGCCAATCTAAGGACCTACCTGTTATACCAGACTCTGTCTTGACCTTCAATGTTACAGGTGGGTTTTTTATTCAATCTCATGCTACATTCAATGTACAAACTATACCTGCATAGAGGTCTAACTGCAGAGTTCATGAAAAGTATCGTTTTTTTTTTTTGGATTTGCAGATAAAAATTTATTTGGTTCGATAAAAACTCAATTTATATTTATTATTTGGTCCGATAAAAATTCCCAAATGTCTGACATTTCATAGGAAGATTTTAAGAACTCGGTAGCTGTCAACAAGCTGAAGGTATAGGGACTTAATACATAAACTAAAGTCTGTATCCGGTTTTATAGTTCACTAAAGAAAGGAAACCAACTTCTGTTTATTAAGTCGACAATTCACCTGTCTAATGGGTACAACGTTAACAGAGGCTTAACTGTGGAATAAAGAACAAAGTATCAAATGGAAATGTATTGTCAAAGGGAATCTGAAAGGAAAATTAATTATCAAAGCCCTGCCCCTAAAAATGATATAGCCTTTTTTTTGGGGGGGGGGGGGGGGATGGGAGTGGGGAACATAATTAAGTAGAAGTTGAAGTCAAGGTCACTGTTTCAAATAAAAGGCTTCTTTTGAAGAATCTTCATCTTAAGTTAAGATATGTTTTAGATCTGAGCTTGAAGTACAATAATATAAGGAGCTGATAAGATAAGGGTCGTTTTTAGCCCTAAATCTCATGCCGTATTTCTTCTGCATGACGGTACATATGCAGACAAAAGATAATCATAATTGAAAAATAATGTATTTGAAGACTTTTTGTATGTTTTACTTTTCGATGAAATACTCCGAAGATCCTTTAATGAAGGTCCAAAGAGGTAGGGGGTACTTGGGTAATAAAACTGATAATATAGACCAAAAACGTAGAAAGGAGCAGGTTCGGGAACATGGAAAATCAGCCCTAATTTTAGATTGGGTTAGATTTCCATTGCATTTCGTATCAAGGAAGTTAAATGTGTGGTTGTTTGAAATGCGAAATGAATATTTCAATTTACGTGCAATACACCGAAAGATATGGCTTCAAATTCGGCTTAAAATCGTAAAATGCTGAAGAATTGTAAGAAATTGGCATAATTCTGGTCAAAATTTTTGAAATTAAGTAGGGCGCCAGCCCCGACCCAAAATAAGTTTTATATAAAAAGTTCAATTTGCAATCTATCTTTCGATCAATATAAAATTTATGTTGGGTGAGGGTTGGCGCCTATACTAATTCTAAAGATTTATGCGAAAAATATGGCGATTTTCCTTCATTTTCCGTCATACAGAGCAAACGACGTCAAAATGTGACGTCATAACTATCGCATGTGATGTTTTGACAAAGAAAAATATTTGCTTTCTATTTCAGCAGGTATTTGAGATAAATATAAGAGATACTGAATCATAATTTTCATAAACTTATTTTTCGCAAAAAATTTAGAGTCGATTTTGGCAGTTAGTGAACCTACCCCTTTAGGAATATTTTGCCTAAAATGGATAAATATTAACTAAAAGATATCAAATGTATCTACATTGTAAATCAGAAATACATTTCGAAAGTTCTATCTCCTGTAATCGGTAAAGAATGAAATCCCGAACTCAAAATACGGTCTTATTTTGTATGTAATGGCTACAATAGAAGCTTTTTAGCGAGAAATACACATTAGCGGAGAAATCTACATCGCTCCTGCTTATTTCGTTTCTACATTTCATTCGATCGTATTTAGAACATATTTTTTGATGGATTAAGGAGGAAAAATAGTCAAATTTTCCATATTTAATTATCTTAAAGATTGATCCTTTAACAAATGCACTCCCCTTCCTTTTTTGGTTTTTCGTTTCTAGGGTAGTGTTCCCCCCGGAGATACAGAACCCCACTTCTCCAGAATTTTTGTATCATGGAAATACACCTCCAGTATAAGTGGCTTTCTGTATCTCCAGGGGGAACAATGTTCAAAAAAACGTTTCCGTTTTCTATTGATTTCTATGGGAAAATGACAAGTCTTGACCCAAATATTACCAATGTTATGCATAATAGATCTAAAATATCTTTAAGTTTCGATGGGATACCGTATATGTATTAATTTAACGAACAATTTTTCTTAAAATATCTATTTTCAAAATTCCACTTTTAAGGGCAGATTTTACGTCTTATCTTATCAGCTCCTTTCAACTGCTCAGACATAATTTGAAGAAAATAATTACTTATACATAAAACCAATTTTTGAATTAAACAAAATGTTTTTCATAAAAAAACAGATGTCTCCCCCCTCCCTCTAAGTTACTTTGACCTTAGGCCAAAATGCAAAATGATGTCCTTTGAGTCATGGGCAACATCATACTAAAACATGAAAGTGATTCATTACATTGTTTGAGGTAAAGCCCAAACATGATTGGCATATACAATTTCATTATAAGCATATTTAAAGAAATTGACTTTGGTCACATGACCTTGGATATAGGTGATCTGAAACCTACACTCACTGACGAGGGTTAAGTACCCGAAACATGCATGTCTGGTCCAAACTTATCTGCTTTTAAATGATGCTATTGAATTTGAAGAAGTTTAACATTGTATGGATCATGAGCAACAAAAAAACTGAATTAGTGATTGGATACACGGTTCAAAATATAAAGCCTAAACATTATTAGCATAGACAATTTCAGCCTAGACATGCTTAGCATATACAATTTCATTACCAAAGTAAGAAGCTACCTTAACCATGTGACCTTGGGACAATGTGATAAGAAACATTTAGTCCTTAGAAACAACATACTAAAATATGAAAACAATTGTAAGAAGGGTTCAGGAGATATAGCCCAGACAATATTAGTACGTACAATTTCATTAAAAAGAACTAAATGATCTTGACTTTGGGCACATAACCTTGGGTCAAGATGATAAGAAACCCTCCAATCCTGAGCAACAGCATACTATAGTATAAGAGTGATCCAGTATACGATTCCACAGATATAGCCCAGACTTTTAGCATTTACAATTTCATTAAAAAATGTAATACTTGACCTTAGTCATATGACCTTGGATCAAGGAGGTGTGAAACCTTTGGGTCATCAGCACCATCATACTAATATATGACATGATCCGATCACGGTTCAAAAGATTACGCCTGGACATAATACATGTAACAAATACAATTTCATTTAAAATATACAAATTGACCTTGACTTTGGTCACATGACCTTGAGTCAATGTGATGTGAAACCTTTACGTGATAAGCAACAACATACTAAAATATGAAGGTGATCTGTTAAATAGTTAAAAGAAATACAGCCCCAATGGGATAGCATGTACAATTTCATTAAAATGTACTTAGTAACTTTGACCTTGATCAAAAGACCATGGGTCCAGGTGAAACCTTTTGGTCATGACTAAATACATTCTTAAACTTGAAAGCAATCCAGTATGCGGTCCAAGGGATAAAGCCTAAACAAGAATGTATCTACAATTTCATTAAAAATGTAGTAAGTGACCTTCGCCTTGGGTCAAGGTGATGTGAAGCCTTCGGGTCATAAACAAAAACATACTAAAATATGAAAGTGATCCGGCAAACGGTTCAAGAGATATAGCCCGGACAAGAATGCATGCACAATATCATTAAAAATGCACTAAGTGACCTTGACCTTGGTCACATGACCTTGGGTCAAGGTGATGTGAAACCTACGGGTCATAAGCAACAACATACTTAGATATGAAAGTGATCCAGCAAACGGTTCAAGAGATATAGCTTGTACAGGAATGTATGCAAAATTTCATTAAAAAATGCACTAAGTGACCTTGACCTTGGTCACATGACCTTGGGTCATGGTGATGTGAAACCTTTACGTGATAAGCAACAATATACTAAAATATGAAAGTTTTCCGGCACATGGTTCAAGGAATATAGCACGGACTGGAATGTATGTACAGTTTCATTAAAAATGCACTAAGTGACCTTGACCTTTGTCACATGACCTTGGGTGAAGGTGATGTGAAACCTACGTAACATAAGCAACAACATACTAAAATATGAAAGTGATCCCGCAAACGGTTCAAGAGATATAGCCCGGACAGGAATGTTTGCATAATTTCATTAAAAATGCACTAAGTGACCTTGACCTTGGTAACATGACCTTGGGTCAAGGTGATGTGAAACCTCTGGGTCATAAGCAACAACATACTAAAATATGAAAGTGATCCGGCAAACGGTTCAAGAGATATAGCCCGGACAGGAATGTATGCATAATTTCATTTAAAATGCACTAAGTGACCTTGACCTTGGTCACATGACCTTGGGTCAAGGTGATGTGAAACCTTCGGGTCATAAGCAACAACATACTAAAATATGAAAGTGATCCGGCAAACGGTTCAAGAGATATAGCCCGGACAGGAATGTATGCATAATTTCATTAAAAATGCACTAAGTGACCTTGACCTTGGGTCAAGGTGATGTGAAACCTTCGGGTCATAAGCAACAACATACTGAAATATGAAAGTGATCGGGCAAACGGTTCAGGAGATATAGCCCGGACACGATGTGTGACAGACGGACAGACAGACAGACGGACGACGAAGGCAAAACCAATATGTCTCCTCCCCGTTGGGGGGGAGACATAAAAAAGAAAGTTAAAATGGACAAAATTTTGAATGTAGCCATAATAGTACAATTTGCATCTATGATTAACAGGTCTGTTACCAGGAACCTCTTACGAGTTCAAGGTGTACGGAGAAAGTGTACTAGGTAGAGGAAAACATTCTGATTCTCTCATTGTACAAACCAAATGTAAGTATATGAACTCAAATGTTACAATGTTGTATTTTTTGCTTTACTTAATTTAACTATACTTTAGAGGAGACAGACAAAAACAAAGCAAACTTTTATATGATACTGCATTCATGAATTATAAGAGAATTTAACTGATAATCGATCATATGAACAAACCTTAGTAGTCAGTACCCTACCAGTAAACTGAATGAATCTATAAGTGTAATCTAGGTCGGACCCTCAGGCTTTTTTTCAGATAGTCATACCCCTAATACAATTCCCACATTTCATAATACATGTAGCTTTCATCACGTAGTAATAGATGTATCCTGGAAAATTTTAGTAACAACCCCAGCCTGATAGTTTTCATTTAACAATATAAATTTCTTCTTAATTTCAGCATTATCATTCCCGTCAATACAACAGACTCCCGAGTTTGTGGCCGAGGATGGAGTACTGACCTTGCCCTTTAACCTTAACAACACATACTGTGTCAAGGTCAAATACAGCCAAGATGGTGGAGGGTCATGGAGGGGTGTTGTACATCAGAACACAGAGTGCTTCACTGTGGAAGGAGTTATCCCCCTTTCTGTCGAGGGAATCAACAAAATCAACGTGTCCGTCTGTCTGGTCGAGCGCCAGGATGTCTGTGACAAACCTGTAATGGCAGCAATCAGTAAGTGATCTTTGTTTAAGTATGAATGAAGTAACGGTGCTATGGTCAACGCCCTTGAGGATGACCAATACTTAAGGGATTCGAGGTCAAAAGCTTATTAAAACTGCTTGAATTGATCAGTGTATCCTAAATGAAGAAATATACAACAAGAATTCAATCTCAATCCAGGTTTTTTATATATTCAATGGTCTGATGAACATAATGGTCCCCAAACAGCAATAACTGGACGGAGCATTTCTAACCGTTTATGCCAAAAAAGCTTTGCAATATTTCCTTGATGGTTACACAAAAGACATTCAAACTTTCACCTTTTACTAAATATTATAAATTATTTTTGGCAAATATTTCATTATTAAGTTTCAGAAAATCATTCGCCATTTTGCCTCCATGTACCCCATGAATAATAACGTCTTTTCTACAATATCAATTGATTGGTAAAGAAAATTTGAGATGTATCCATATCAATAGTAAAGATACAATGCTATTCAGCACCCCCCCCCCCCCATTTTTTCTTGAAAAAAAAAAATAAATTGTAACCTATAGCTTTTCACTGATATAGGTTTATAGGTTTGCGTGACATGATATTTCTACATTGTGATCAGACTTTGAAGAAGAAGCTGCCTTTCGATTTTCAGGTTCATCGGATTTCTCGTTACGGAGTTATGGGACTTAGATATTTTAGATACAATGTAAAATTTACTAAAATAGTTAAAAATTCTTTAAAAATGTATTTCAGGTCAAAATGTTTTGAAATTTTGTATACTTCAAGTAGAAAGGATGTTCTTTCACATATATAGCAGATTCTTAAATTTTTAGTCACATTATCCAGAAATTATGTGTAATTGGGGGGGGGGGGGGGTTATATGCACATACATGTTAAGCTTAGGGCAAAATATAGGTGCATGGAACGCAATAACTTGAATATGCGTCAACAGATTTTCATGGTGTTTGTACATTGTGATCAGACTTTGAAGAGGAAGCCGCCTTTCGATTTTCAGGTTCATCCGATTTGTCCTTATAGAGTTATGGGACTTAGATATTTTGGTGTTGTGAAAAAAATCCCAACGGGCGTATCTCGCTGCGTGAGCGTAGGCTTTATCTACTTTGTACTTCACTTTGAAATTCACAATTAGTTTTGTTAATAAAGCTATAGCAGTTGACGGCCATCCCTACTCCTTGCAATTAAGATTCAGTTATGTATAGATTTATATGATAAAAGCACTATCGGCTACAATGTATCTGAATAAAACAAGGTTGCCAAGAACAACCGAATGACGATCAAGGATAATATTTCACTCCAACATGCGGCTAGCTACTTTTAGCGTGGAAAGATAATTATTATCTACACATTACAGGAGGATTTCGTCTTTCGTCACACGATTCCGAGTTATGTAAGTGTAGATCAACAGAAATCATACCCCAGATTTAACGCAGTACTGAATTACCGTGGTGTAGCTGCTTTCTATTAACAGAAATCAATATTCTATATCTATGTAGTCCTATACAAGTTCATATGATAGACAGTGTTATGACATTATCATTGCATGCATGTTTTATATATTTTATCATTTATAGAGGCAGGAAATTAACCTCACAAATTACAGAGATTTGAATTATTGACAGACAAATGCATTGTGTCTGTCTGTCTGTCTGTCTGTCTGTCTGCAGCATTCCATTTGTTGGTCTACAGCAATTCATTTGTCTGTCTGTCTACAGCATATGATCTGTCTGTACTTTTGCATGTCTGCAGCATTCCATTTGTATGTCTGCAGCAATTCATTTGTCTGCAGATACAATCTGTCTGCCTGTCTGTCTGTCTGTCCGTTTGTCTGTCTGCAGTGTCTATCTGCAGCATAGGATCTGTCTGTCCCTTTGTATGTCTGCATCATTCCATTTGTCTGTACATTTGGCTATCTGCAGCATACAATCTGTCTGTCTGTCTGCAGCATTTAATTTGTCAGTCTGCAGCAATGCATTTCTCTGTCTTTTTGTGGCATTCCATTTGTCTGCAGCATTCTATCTTTCTTCGGAATGTATAAGTTTATCATGGATTTGCAATTAATTAATCAGAGTCCCAATTAAAAATTTTATAATTAGATTGTCACCAAATTAATGTCTTTAACGAACAAGGTCATTGTAATTTGTGGCATCTTACTTTAATTATGGCCTTAATTAATGGCACCTCAATGTTTTGCATAATGCAACATATATATATGTATGACCTTGATCTGTGTGTTTTAGGTTACATCAAGTTATTATATTGCCCAATTTTGTGTAATCTCACAAGAAATATATATTTGAGTTTATTGTTTTTTATAAATTTGGTTGTACTACTCTCAGAAAAGGTGACAGTCTGTTAATAGTATGATATGGACTGTTGCTTGCGAGCAATATAACTCCATTCGGGCCTCTTGTTTATGTCACTTAAACCGCTCCCTTATCTTTCTCATATGAAAAATCAATAAACGTAATTGAGTGACATAGAGGATGAATTCAATCTACCTGGGTTTTAAATGTGCCATACTGCTTTCTTTGCGCTACCTATATTTATTGCGCTATGAAGGCTATTGACAAAGACAAATACCTGAACACCATTGATATTCTACCGTACCTATGAATATGGACTCGCCCAACGGCATCCAGTACAAAACCTTACAATTAAGTTCACATCTGGGTAAATCCATTCAGTAAGCAAGGGAAAGTGGGTTACACCTGAGACTGTCGGGTCACCTGTGTGTTTGGTCGGCTATGATTCAACAGGGGCGCCAATAGGGACAAAATGTAAACAAAAAATGCATATTCATTTACATTTTTTATACTTTTAGTTTTTTCTTTTTTTCACATAGAAAAAGGTGCATTTGTCATTGAAATTTGTAAGTAAAATTTCACAATGCTTTTGCAACTTATATTTTTCATTTAAAAGTTTTTGTGGTCCCCTTGTTGTCGCCCCTGCCATACTAAAAACATCAATTCTTTCCCCCAAGCATGTTAGCGATACAGGTCCGTACGTATTTGTGTTTACCTGGTGCGAAAATGGCCTCCGATCTTTGTTAGTGTTGGAATAATTCGGACATTATTTTCTGGACAGGAAATAAAGTGAACCTTGCATCGCAGTGTCCGTAAATATTGAAATACGAGCAACACTTTGAGCATATGTGAAATGTTTCGTTATCTAACAATGAAATCTGTTCTTTTGTTCACGGAAAGCGCTTAGGGGGGCTTATTACTAGTATTTGTACATTATCTTGCTCTTGTTTTCACAAGGAAATTGGAAGTTTGTGGTCTGTGTGAGATTTGTAGTTTGGGTCCTTTTGGCCAGCACTTGGATCCGCGTATGGCCCCGCTTGGGAACGAAGCAGAGAATAATTACATTAGTGAATTTGGAATTTATAGAGAATGTGATGTAGCGTTGATTACATTGAGATGTGGGAATAAGCACACATATGTGGGTGACTTCTAACTGTGTAAATAGACTGGAATAAACCTCATTATGTCGGGAAATAACACGGGTAAGTATATACCGGTGGTGTGTCAGGAAGTAATGGGGTAAGCGGGGTAAGGTTCTAACTATAGGTGCCTGAATCACAGACTGGATTAGCACCTCTGAATCATCAGTTCCAGAACGGTTATACCAAGAAGAATGGGTAGAAACAAGCGAATTTTTTTTGTGTAATCTCATTCAGAAAGAATTAATGGAAAGGAGGGGGGGTCAGTTTTGTGTTTTGGAAATTATTTTACATAAAAAAGGGGAAATAAGGACTTGTGAAAATTCTAGGTATGAGAGGGGGGCCTGTCCCCTTCAGTTCCTCTAGGGAGATCAGTGTTAGCCAGGTCAAAAGCCGAATTACAGACGTTTTGCCCCGTGTACCCGGTCAAAAAGGGAGAGGCCTGTTTTCTCCTGGGGGTTTGACACACCCGATTTGTTCTTTTGAACCGCGCATGTGGTGATGTATCGGATGAAAAACATAAGTTACTGCACTCCCCTCTATGCCTGGTTACGCGCCTGGGAAAGGGAAGGACTTCTTCCAAGTCACGTTTCATTCATGAAAGGATGTTGCATCAAGCCGGTGGGATTTTGCAAAAGTGATGATTTGATCAAATCTCAAATCATAGGCTGGATCCCCTCTCCACCTGGGACTTACCTTCCTCCCCTGTTGGACGATACCCCCTCAACCCCGACTGGACCAATCTGGACGTGAATAAAAAGACCTCGAAACATTTATTTTGTAGTCATTTCTGCTATGTCTAGATACCCTTAAAGTTGACCTAAATTCTGGTGAAATAATCCATAAACCCTATATGTAGGCCCGTATGTATGTACACAATCCCATTTTAAAAATCAATCATCCTTTACAATTGACCTTTAAACTTAAAGTTTACCGTATCACGGAAAGTCGTTTGATTTCTTTCAACGGTAGACAGAGATATAGTCCAGCTCAATATAGAGGAAAATGGGGCTAAACCTAGAAATAATTGAGGAAAAGTGCAAAATAGGAAGTTATTTGAAAGTGCTGATTGATATTTTATAGAAATGAGAAGAAACTAAGTAATATTTCCTTTCATTTGGTAGTTCCTGTCCCTTATCTCTCATTCTTCCACCACATGGGCGAATCTAGAATTTTTTTCCGGGGGGGGGGGGGTGTTCAAGCCTTGGTTAAAAGAAAATTATTCTAAAGTACGGGAAAATCTGCGATTTTGGTAAATCTAAAGGGGTCACCCCGGATCCCTTGTGCTACATGCCTGGATCGGGAAAAGGGTAGAAAGATCCCTTATCTAATATGAGTGACAAGGAAATAAGTACAATAGGTTATTGTAAAAAGTACGTGAGTTTTAAATCGGCATGGATGGATGTAATTTTTTTTCCCTGGAGATGGGGATGGGGCTACCGGTAGGTGTTTACAGACTCAGACTCTTGGAGTTCATTGGTCCTTAGGACTACATATAGGCCCATGCAATGAATTTGAATCAAAATTAATATACGTGTAATCCTGAGTCCCCCCCCCCCCACCCACTGTAGATCCGCAGCGATACTAGTTTTGGATTAACTGGAAAGATTGATATGTTTGTATGTACCGGCACACTGTACCATGCAGTACATGTATGCATATCATGGCACCCCTATAGAAATATGTATGCGAGTCCTACTGTACCCTCGACTCTTGGGGCCCACCCCCACGGGTTATCCCTGCCAACCCCATTTGGAGCCCCACTCCCCCGGGTTATCCCCGCCAACCCCCATTTGGAGCCCCACTCCCCCGGGTTATCCCCGCCATATGTCTGTGCCGGAACACAAAGAGGATCGTGATGTGTGTAGTGAAATCCTGGCTGTAAATGTAATTGTGGTTATTTAGAAACCATGTCGTACAAATCTAGGAACGATGTCGTACAAACGAGTAAGTAATGTAGGGGCCTATAGACATAATAGATATAAAACTGTAATGTATTGCCCTAGAGCATATCGTAAATACGGGGATTAGGTCACGGAGCACGGAGATCTAGACCTGAGCTACGGTGAAAATACACTCCATGAATTATTTATGATCACCCGGCTTGATCGTCAAGACCGTCTTTAAGCGAACTTTCGTGTTCTCAATCTGAATTTTGATATTTTAAACAACATGAACAATGAGGGATCATGTTGCATTGGCGGATCCAGAGTTGATTTCCAGAGGAAGGGGGGGGGGGGGGGTCCAGCCTCCGTACAATAGGAAGGAGGAGGGGGTTGGGTTGATCTAGCCTATGGTTAAAGAAAAAGAAGATAAACATTAAAATAAAAACAAAACCAGGCATGTGTTGTCCTTGCTTAATAGTGTTGTATTCACAGAAGGCACTAAAATGTTCAAATTCATCGAAGTTATTATTACACCCCCCTTCCCCGTGGAATAAGTTTTTTTTTCTTCATATAGATAGAAATAATCCGTCCTCAGGAAATAATTTTAAGATTTGAATACATTTCAATATTTTTTTTCATGTTAAATAGTACATGTACTACTACAAGTACTAAGATCTTCTAGGGTTTTGTTCGTCTCCCTGAGTTTAATATTGATCTGGACGTCTCCCCATTACGTTAAGAAGTCGCCATAAGCCATACAACACGATAAAATCACGAACATGCGTGTAAAGTTTGTAAATCATATAATCTTCTATAGATTACTAGCGGCAAACACTTGTAAAACATAAATTGCAATGACAGTGGCGGATTCGGTTTTTGAAAGTCGATAGTGTCGTATGAAAGACTATAGACGGGAGGTGGGGGAGGGGGGGGGGGGGGGGTTGCAAAAAAGTTAATCTAAAGAAAAGTTTTTGTAGGTGGTTAATGTAGGTCGTCAAGACCATTTATTCATGGCAGAACAAGATACCGGTATTATTTTCATTATTTTCAGTTGGGGTGTATTTCAGCGGGAGTTGTCTTGACTGCCGACCACCCCCTCTTTATTGTCAACTAGTACATACGTAAATGCAATAACTTGCATAAGCCTTGTTTTTAGACAAGTCATAATAAATTCTATGTCAACTGCAATACAGGACAAATAAAGGGATCACTTAGCATAGAGGGGGATCAAGAAAATTTTCTCAGGGGGATTCAAGTTGTCAACAGGTCAAGGGGGGATTTTAGTCTATGATTCTGAAAAAAAGGTAAAACGTGGAAAATATGCCTTTTTGACAAATTTGTCATGTCATATTAATTTCATAAAAATTCATTAACTTGTTATGTTTAGGAAAAGGCGAAACTGACTGTGAATATTGGGTCAAATGTCAAGGTCATTACATAATCTACCATACATGTATAAAGAACAATTACATAATTATGACACTGTTTCATGATTATTTACCGTTTTTCAGTAAAAGCAAACTATTTTGTGGGTAATGTTATGAACTGTTGCCCTCCTTTGTGTCTAAGCATATTGGGCATTAAAATAATTGTTTCATGACTACTTGGCCTAGTTGGGGAACAGTCAACACTGGTGAACTGTTTGCCTCGGCATTCGGCCTTGTGTAACCATGGTAACAGCATCCCAGTTGCATTCGGCCTTGTGTAACCATGGTAACAGCATCTTAGTTTTCTTCTGCTACTCCAGGACAACAGACGTGACAGAGTAGTTATGAAATAATTGCATCAAAAAAATAAAATTTCTGGTTAAGTATATACTTTGAAGTCAAGTGTGTGCCTTTTATCTTTGATCGTGCACAAAAGTATTTCTGTTGCATCAAAAAAGTAAATTTCTGTGGGATTTTTGGCTTGCCACTCAAAGGATTTCTGTAACCATGGTAACTGCATAAACATACAGTATTCTCATGATTATAGTGTACATGTATGTACCAAATTCAAGCTGTTTGAAAAATCTATGAAACTTTTACTATATGACTCAAAAATCTATTTATATATGTTTCAGGGTCAAGTGAAACCAATGACCTCTCAGAGACGGAAGTGATTATAATCGGATGTGTCTGCCTGGGGATTTTAGGTGTATTGATTGGAGTACTGATCTATATAGTATGTCGCAGACGCAGAAACGGTAAGATCAAATCTTCTTGTAAATAATCCAATCATAGCTTTTTAGATTTCAATACAGCAAATGCAGCATGTATGGATTAATAGAATCTATCACCCCTATGTACAGGGACAGGGGACTCCCGCCCACGTATCAAAGATTTGCAGTCCACGAAGAGGCTTGCCTAGTTGTGGATGTTGCAAATCTTTGATACGGGGGTGGGATTTCCCTGTCCCTGTACAATGGGGTGATTGATTATTTTTCTCTCACCCATATATTTTCACAGAATTCATGAATAAACATTGCTTGTTTTGCGTTAAATGTTGCTCCATGTGACGTCAAACACTGCTAAACCTACGTAAACGTCTATGATGTCACAATAGGGGGTTTGAGACAAATATCAGTGGTGCGAGACAGAGTGTCTCAGGACGGGTAAATCTGTAGAAATCTGTGCGGGATGAGAGAAAAAAAATTTTCACTCTCTTACGCTTTGAGACAAGATAAAAGGTAGATGTAGCAGTTTGAGATGTTCTTGTCTCACACTCCATGTGAAACATATGCAGGCTTTCTACTGTTCCTACTTTTTCCTACTATTTCCTACTTTTCCTACTTTCTCATTTTGATCCTATTTTTTCCTACTTTTTCTTCAAAACCTCCTACTATTCCTACTTTTTCATCTCAAAGGTAAAAAATTACTTGCTTCACTTGTCATCGACATCTGATTCAAAGTTTTTAAAAAATTTGGGGCTCGCTTCGCTCGCCCATTCTGTATATTTTGCATGAAAAATCAATTTGTTTATTTCTCTCTGTGATTTCCTCAAAGATGAACATTACCAGTCTACAATCATTGCTTACTGTGATTTGTGTGTCATACTTACTGAAAATTGTTGCTAAAAGAACAGGAAAATTTCCTACTTTTCCCCTATTAATTCCTACTTTTTCCTATTTTTCTCCTACTTTTTTTCATTGACTGCTCCTACTTTTTTCCTACTTTTTCATCAAGGAAGAGTAGAAAGCCTGCATATGGTATGATGTCATAGGATGTAACTTCACATCGTTAAATTTGTGCACATTTGGTCTCGATTCTTGTCAAAATTCATTTTAAAATGATAATAAAATGAATGAGAAAAATAATCACGATGTTGCGACTGAGACAGGGGAATCCGATCCTCGTGTAAAAGATTTGCTATATCCAAGACTCGGCAAGCCTCGTCATGGATTCAGGGATTAATCTACCTCTGCGTCCTGCGTCTCTGACGCATAAAAATCGCCCAGGACCCATTGATTTCCGATCGCTGCGTCCCACAGTGCGCATTGTTAACTTTTGCATAATGCGTCTGTTTTAGTTCATGTTTAAATATATTAAACATTCAAAGTTGAGAAAGTGTATTTACAGTATTCATTTAGCTGTATAATGTGTAAATGTCTCTTGTTTATATTTTGACAGCTCTTTTAAACTAACAGATCTGTGGAATCGTATGAGAAATTATCATTGCGGAGCATCATTTTTTTTTAAAATTAAAAGTAATATGCAGGCCGACGCGAGTCTTACTTATTTATATAATTCCGATACAGATATATATATATATATTTATGAAAAATTCCTCCACTGTAAACTTTACATGACATTATGAATCAATAATACGGAAGTGTTCCAACTCTTTACCTTCATGAAGAAAATTCCAAACCAATTTTTCCTGCGCCAGACACGTGCTTTGAATAGTAAATTCTCATCAGTGATGCTTCCAGCGGAGCCAACAAAATTCATTCCAGTAGCGCCCTCTTTAATGTTTTGAATTTAGATTTGTTTAATCTATTGAAATCGTTTAACACACACCATCAGCGTACCGTCTTTGTAAACCGTATAGAATTGGTTTGTTTGGATAACATTTTACTATACACATGTACGAAGTATCGATAACTAAATAAACAATCAATATACTTAATTCGGCAAAATTAGATTGAAGTTTTAGAGTTAGACGTTTTTTGTGGAACATATAACGATCTCAAGGACATAAAACGCCGCGAGTTTGTCAGCTCACTTGTATTCGCGAACTTAAAACGCCGCAAAAAAGGAAGGTTTGTAGAAATTTGGATGCATTAATTTCTGCTGGGACCCATTGTTTTGGCTGGGGACCCATTGGCCAAGTTTCATTGCGTCAAGAGGACCCATTAAGATCAAATTGTAGATTAATCTCTGTGGATTGCAAATCATTTACACTCTGATTAGAATCCCCTGTCTCAGTCGCAACATGGTCATAGATTTTATTAGTCCGGCATCTTTCTGACTTCCGTCTGTCTGTCTTTACGTCTGTCTGAGTTCATGTCTGCTATATGATCAGTTTTACGTAATTGTGTACGGTATATGGCTATAACTTGCTTGAAATGCATTATTCTTCTGTCAAGGTTAAAACTTAAGTCATTAGCTTGATGAGACTCAACACTTCAGAATTATTTAAGCAATCAAATTTTAAAAATTTATTTAAAACAATTATTTTTTCGTATATTCCTGGTAAATTACATATTTACATAATCTGAAGGAAAATCCCTCCATTTAATTCAAAGGAAACAATGCCTTGCTAAGGCCATGTAAAATAAAATCTATGTTTCTCAGACACCGCCGCGCGCTATAATTTGCCGCCGACGAGACGTTTTTATTGCAACTTCAGAAAAAAATATCCGCCGTGCCTCATCCTGATCGTCGATTAAAAACGAAGTATCCATTTATTCATTGAACATATTTATTGTCCTGTAAAATCGTCCAAACAGTACCCGATGAATAAATACTTTTAAAAGCCCGTATAAATCGTATAAATCACGGCGCGTTCCGTATTTACGTTACGGGTAAAGACTTTATCCATGCGCCGTTTAAAGGGAATTGTATAGGCTATACTAACAACGTGCCGACACGTGCCGCGGACATTTAATACATCGGAGTATTACATGTATTAGAACGTTGGTATAGTTTTCTTTATTGATCTCTACAGCATATATGTAAATACCAATGCCGAACAAAAGCAAGTGTCCATTGTAATACTTCCGAATCTATTAATAATGACGTTCACATTGTAAAAAGTATAAGCAAGGACCGCCGGCGAACGCAAGAGAAACGTAGTTAAATCCTTAAATCTATGAATAAAAGAATGTATATTGTACCCGTGTACATTATTTTATCAGACGATGGTTAATGCTGAACACTTCATTCGATTTCTAAAGATTCCGCTTCATCCACACTTGACGTCCGAAGATATACGCTATCGGCCACATTTTTGACCATATGAACGGATCCATCCGAGGAAGTGAGGGGTCGTATTTAATTTGAACTGGGCTTTAATAAGGTGTGGGCAAATAATACACGTCGAGTCTCTTACGCGATTCTGAATAAGCTATTTTACTTTTCAAAAATTCAACTTATTTACAGGAGAAAGGCATAAATCTTAACATACATGTACCATTATTTTGACTGATGATTCAAAGACAGTTTTCTATGAAGAAAAATGGGGGGGGGGGGGGGGGATCAAAGACAGTTTTCTATGAAGAAAAACGGGGGGGGGGGGGGGGGGACAGCATAAGTTTTTTTGCCTTATATGAATAATGGGGGGGGGGGGATTAGACAGGGCATACAATTGTTTGCTTTACATGAATAATAAGAGTACTCTTGATGGAAAAAAAAAACAAAAAATAAAAACCCTACCTACCTTGCCACTTTTTTAAGACCCAATTATCTGAGAAACATAGAATTAATTTTACATGGCCTAATATTATTGGTTATGATACAAATTAAGGTACATGCACTGTCAACATAGTGATACTGATATTTTGTCTTTTCTCTTACAGCTAAGCAGTATGAGAGTAGAGTAAATCAGCAAAGGTGAGTACAACCAATCCTTTGATGGGATATGTGAATAACTTGAAGCAGTCTTAATGAAAAGTCTGTAGCGAGATGCCCTGGTCAATCAGAAATTCTATATGGCTAGTTGAAATTGACCCTTCCAATTGCAGGAAAAAAATGCAAAATTTCATGACATCACAATGCTTTTACATCGGACAAACAAGCTTCGAACCTCGGTCAAACATCGAAATTGCATTGTGACGTCATGGAATTTCTCAAAATTTCCCGTGTTCGGAAGGGTCAGTTGTCTAACAAACTGTATATTCAGCCCATAGAATTTGTCTCTTGGCTAGTGGTTCAATTTTTTTTTTAGGAGGACTGAATAAGATACTTTGATACATGTAGGTGTTACATAAAGTTTGTAAGAGAACAATGAAAGCTGTGCATGCAGTAGTGTTCAAAATTTGAAATATGTGCAAGGAAAATAGGAGTAATCTTTCATGGAAATGTGCTCCTTAATAAAATATTGAGAAAAAGCCAGACTAATCCTACTTCTAAGCTTATTATTTTGTTTGCTTCACTTATGAACTTTTCAAATCTTTCCAGTCGTCAGAACATGCAGCCCACTCAAGTCAATGGAAATGGCATCGCTCCTCCGAAACCACAGCGAACGTACGACAGTCAAGGTGAGAAAAAACGTGAAAAATGATTTATTTTGTCGATTTTGTGACGTGCAGTAATCAATATTACCGTAACTTATTTAGTATTGTAACTGGTTTGTAGTGCATGATTGAGGTTATTTCTAATTTTTCTTTGGGTGTATGTAATAGATTGCTACTGATCTACAGGTTTTTGCGTAATTTCTTCCCCTTTACATGTCTAGTAGAACATTTTGGGTAAGGGAAGTTACTGAAGAAGCTGCAAGTTGTCCAGTACAATAGTTTTAGCTATGTTTTGCTTGTAGCAGTTATTTAATCATTAATTTATGATAGCGTCCAATGCATCACAGTGTGTATAGGTTAAATGAATGAGGAATTCTTCCTAATATTTTGGCCTTGTTGTATAAAAACAATTTTTCCCCACTTTATTAAGTTCAATGTATAATGTAGAGAGTACTGGAAGTTTTTTAATTTATAAAGTAATACAATAACTGTATACACTTTAAAATTCTATCCACATGTATATTAATTCTACCCATTGACAAAAAATTGTGAGTATATGTGGATGAATAATTCTGTCCCATAACTTTTAATCTGAAACAATACGATTCTGAGGAATTGAAAGCTCTATGTTTACATATCATGGTCATCAGAATAGGATTTTAGGCGTGAATTTCAAGTTAAGATAGAAAAACCTGGAGGTCATTTGATGTTCGTTTTGGTCAAAGGATCTTTCTACGTGTATTTTTTGGCAAAGAAAATTTAATATGTTTTAGTCACTATCATGCAAATGTATAGTGTTTCAACACTAGTGACACACAAAAGTTTTAAATTTAGTATATGTAGTGACCCATTTAAATTTAGTTTCATTTGAGTAACGTGTTGTATTGTGCTATGTAGTATTTTGTAATTTTCTAACTTTCATTCATTGTTTTATCACCATATCTTTTTCCAAGATACATGTTGTAGGTCACATATTTCATCAAATGTCCGCATCTTTAGTACATATGCTCGTTCTTTCACTCGTTGTTCATGTTTGCACATCGTAGATTGAATGTTAGGCATAACGGCTATTTTCAGACTCGGATGGCCCCCCTCCAAGTTACAATGGTGTAATTGCTAACGGCCTTCTATCACAAGATTCATCCTATGATTCACAAGTAGAAAAATATCAAAATGAAATGAACATGAGAAATTTACATCGTAAGTATCAGTATATACCATATTTTACAATTCATATGCTTTGCTAGAAGGCTACGCTTATTCCGCTATCTTCCTATGTTAAAAAAAAACCCTCAACTACAAATAACAAAAATAGCTTTAAAGTATTTTCATTTTAGCCATGAATGTGAAGAATATTTGATTTTTCCCATTCTTTCAGAACTTAAAGAAGACCTATTCGCTATTTTCGAAAACCAGAGTTACTTCCCATTTGAGATGGTATCTGACGTAGACTGATTGTGACGTCATCAAATTCTATGGAAACAGTCCTAAAAGTCTGGGAAATGACGGTGTAAAATCGACGTTATCATAACATTTTAATGACGTCACAATGGTTTTACATCAGATACCGTCTATAAGGGGAAATAACTTTGTATTCCGCAAAGACTCAATATGTTACAAGCCTTCAATCAAGATTGCTTAATATTTGCACCTTCTCAGATGCGATATGAATATTCTACCATAGATATAAAAATAAAAGTAATGCCAAGAGCTTGTTCTTTTCTTTTCATGTCATAATTATCAAATCAGATAATTTATTGCAAATTGATTTGAATCCTGTCAGCATGGAATTAGATTTTAGCCAATGAATGGATTTTAATGTATTATTCACAGAACACACATTATGATTGGTAGACAGGCATGACCATGCAACCAATGAAATACTCTCTTAGTTTGAGTTCAAATTCTGACAGGATTCTATAGCATGATGCAACTATGTGCACATTCTGTTTCAAAGCTGCGCTTTAATTAATATGTTGGAAAATGTTCACTCTTATGAATTAAGAAAGTCTCGTCATTTGGCATATGAACACATCCCTCAATAGATTTTGAGTAGCGATTGGAATTCTCTATGTCGGCGTGATGTCACACAAAGGATCAGTTAGAGATAAGCACAGAGAAGTTCCGAAAATAGTTGGGGGATAAACTCGGTGTTTATCATAGAGCATAATGTATGGAAATTGCCTTGTATCTAGAATCTAACGTTTATATCAAGGAAAATTTTCCTATTAGAATTCATTGAAGGAACCATTGATGAATTAGCTCTTAGCTCCTCAAACTCAAATATAAAACAAGATTTGAAGAAGGAGCAAACAAAATTACGGATTTTTCAAAGGGCACAGTGAAAAATCTAGAGGACCATCCCCCTGTAAACATGGCGGAAATTTGGTCATGTGACCAGTCCGAAATCAAGAATGCCAAAATATCTTTAATGTTATGAACAAAAAATAGAAAATAACCCCCCCCCCCCCCCAAAAAAAAAAAAACAAACAAACAAAAAGAAAAAAAAGCAAATAAAAATACAAAAGAAACCAAAAGAAGAAAAAAAAAAAGTAAAAATTTGAAAGTTGAGTACAATTGTTTATCTATCTCACTTCTTTGCATGATTATATTAAACACACAGCCTAAAGTTCTTGTGTAAGCTTGAAGGTCTGGGTTAACATACATGTAGATATAATAATGGACTGAACAGAGACAATAGAATCTTATTTGTCCTTTTGAGTGACATGTAGTGGATATGTGTGCTTCAGCTTTTGCTCTCAAGATAAAATCCCTATTGAATTAAAATTGCTTAATCCATTTTCTCTTTATGTGGGTTTGTTTTGTTCAGTGTACTTCTATTACAGACAACATTTTCATTTTCAATGAGCATGATGAGATGACCAATGTTTATTCTGTCATTGTGAATAGAAGATTATGAAACCTTAGATTTTGACTTGATTTACTACGATGATGTTAATTTCAGAACAGAATGAATATGTGAACTTTACCTATTTTCTTGCTTGAAATGTTAAAAGAAAACATGTTAGCATGAAAGCTTGATTACAGTATTCTGGGCTACATTATTTTATCATGTATATTTTCCCGAGTTCATTATTCAAAATTTGCTATGGTTAATTTCATTTTGTTGTGCTATTTAAAACAGAAAAGAAAGAAGAAAAAAAAAAGCAAAAAAATATATTCATTATGTCTTTGAAAAATGAAGAAGAAAACAAAGGGAACTGAGTTTTGATATTTTCCTTTTAGATTTAAGTCCAGATGCTGGGTCCCCACACACTCCAAGGAAAGACCCTGCCCACTTTGTGGATCTAACGGAAGACAGGATTGATAACTCCACAAGGACAGGTCAAGAAAGTGGTTATTCAACGGCAGATGGACCGAAACCTAAAAAGGTCATATATGAGGTCGTTGTGTGAAAATGTGCGTCAAAGTGTATCCATGGAATTATTGCTGTTGTGAACTATTGCTTTCACCAATCAGGGAGAAATCGACACATAGTCTTCCATTGAATTTTATCCACGTCAGAATTGGGTGGTTTTACTAGAATGGAAGGGCTTATCTAAGTATTCCTTGATTGGTTGAATGATTGCGGCTTTGACCTTTGACCTTTTTGCCTGTGCTTCCATGCCAGCCTTCATTGAACTGTTACCGTAGAAACCTGATGTTGTCATTTCTCTTTATGGGATTTATTGTTACCATGGCAATACCATTACGATGGATTTCTATTCAATATATGTGTTTGCATGTTTTACAAAAAAAACCCATGATTAATGTGCAATCAAATATTCTTGATCTCGGGAAAAAATAACACGGCTACTTGTAGCGGACATTGTGTTATGTGTTTTGCATGCTCATCATCCACTCAAAAAGAGTTTGTCATTCATTCATGCAATACAGCCAATCGGATGGCTTGTAACATAAACAAACAGCCATGTATCCATGGCAACACAGTGCGACCATGTTACATGATACCATGGCAACGCAGCAGCAGAACGGACATATATATTGTATATGATTTAATGGTGCTTTATAAAAAAAATGGAGAATTTATAAATTTGCAATTTATTTTTCATCTGTTGAACAAGCAAATTGTGAATGATTGTGTGTCGTATACATGATTTGATTTAAATCGAGGATCTGTGAATTTCATGTTTATGAAACGCCATGCGATTTATATGAGTTTCTTATTACTCCACAGTCACATTTAAAACTTTCCTATTCTTCTGACAAATCAGTTCATACAAGCACTCAGTTGTATTGCATACCTGTCAACTCTCCCTCTTTTGGAGGGAGACTCCCTCTTTTTGACCTCATCTCCCTCCTTGGCATTTTTTTCTTGTAGAAGACCAAAATTTCCCTCTTTTTGGCCCAATCACCCTCTTTCTCCCTCTTTTGGCATATTTACCATAGAAGAAACAAACCCAGATTTTTCAGGAGAAATCACATGATAAATGCAAGGAAAGATTATAGAATGTAATAAATTATTGATACATGTTTCATTGTTTATAAATGTTTTTGCGTTGAAACGTCAGCACAATGACATTATTTGAAAATTGGTTTTGCACAAAATGTTGCGATTCATTGAAAATGTAGCAAAATTGGTTCACGCGCAACCTCCCTCTTTTTCAAGTGCCAAGGACTTTGAAGGAGGGAGATCTCCCTCTTTTTAAGATTTCAAGGTTGACAGGTATGGTATTGAGAAATGTGTCTCGGGTATAATCAAAATAATGACAGAAATGGTATGAAAATTAAGTATTTACTAAGAAAATTTGGCTAAGGATATTCTAATAGGTTTAAAGGAAATCTGGTTTGGATTGAATATATTTTCAAAGGTTATCAGTATTTTGGTTTGCTGACAGATTTAGATTCTCTTAACATTTTTTTTAAGAATAAAGTACATGTACATGTAATGAAGAAATCTCTTTTAATTGTTGTCCCATTTAAAAAATTGAATGTAAAAAAAGTTGCTCGATTTTTTAAGGCAGTTGAACAGTTTGAAAGAAAAAATGTTGCGAACTTTCCTTTACAAAAATACAGATTTTTTTTAACCACAAATAAAAAAAAATCTTTTAGATATAGATTTATTTAAAAAAAAACTATAAATGTTTCAACTGTAAATTTTCGTCATTTCTCAATAGTCTTTATACTTTTAAGTGAGTTTGGCTAATATGAATTACACATATACAGATACCAAAGTCACCATTTTCCATATAGAGTTTGACACGAAAGAAAAATAAAAATACATCGTTGAAACAACATGTACATGCTTTAATAAAGTGGTTGTATGTTTTTAAATGGCGATTGTTTGATGTGTACGGTTGATATAAAGTGAGCTGGATATTTGTTGTTAAAACTGATGTGTGTTTGATGCGAATAGTTGGTTTGTGTTTGATAAAGTGTGATGATGGAAGTATGTGAGGGTGTGTGTGTGTGTTGCAAGATTTTTATATACTATCAAGTGACCACATTGTGTGTATGTATGAGATATGGATATGTGCTCATTAATATGTATATTTAAGCTCATGAATATTCATAGAGCTAATTAATATGCATTTGATATAAATAGTGTTAAAAGAACCTTACAAATTGTTACAAAATATTGCATTACTACATATGGAATCAATAAAATACTTATGAATGATAATACATAGGTATTTCAAAAACGTTTATAAAATTGGTTATTTTTATGTGAAACACAGTTCATAAGTTTCAAGTTGTATTTAAAACAGAATTTTTATCCAGATGCCAGTTTTATTTATACTTCTATCTCAATTGATGTAAACAGATTTCATTATTTATGAAAGACCACATTTTCCAGAAATTTTAACGTTACTTTACCTAATGTTTTCAAATCAGACAAATGAATTTTGATTAATGAATTTATTTTACCCAGATTTTACCCTGAATAGGTCATATTTTCATGGAGTACTTATGGAGGATGAAATCAGTAACATGAAATCAAACTATTTTTTACTTTTTGTATTCAGCTGTCTTATAGAGTTATATTTATTTCATCACATCGTTTGTCATTTAAACTTATTCGCCCATTTCATTTCATGACAAGTTTCTAGATTTTAATAACACAAATAAAAAAAAAAATACACGTTGAACCTATCTTCTTTATTACATATATATGTGTACTTTTTTGAGCAAGATTCTTATTATTGCCAAATTGGCGCTGTTAATTCGAAATTATGCTAAATCATTTTACTTACATAGATTATAATGGCATAATTACACAAATACTAATATGTAATTTTGCCAGATTTTACCCTGTTTCCGCTAAAAATTTGGTTGCGCTAAAATAAGTACATGTAAAGTAAGTGAGGCATGCATTTGTGATTTTAATTGATGCTGAAGGATGGTTTTATCTGCTCATATTACGGTTAATGTGTCGAGAAGCTTTCTGTTCTCTCTCATGGTGTGTATGTATCACAGAACATCCTGTTGACAATTGCAACAGCACTCACAATAGAGCACCAAATTGAGCATTGACGGACCCATAACAAGCTAGAGGTGGGACCAGGTGCCCGGGAGGAGTAAGCATCCCCTGTTTGGCTAGCCGCACCAGCCCATGGGTCAAAGAAAGTCATGGAATTTGACCTGGGTCTTGAAAAATTATGGAAAAAGGATGCAATCATGTGTGCACGTAATCCAGGATTACCACACCTTTTGCTATTTTCGTGGCAGATTGCCGTCCTTAGTTGGCACCGGTTGCCCATTGTTCTCGTTGGTTTATGTGTAGTCCTTTGTGTTTGATGTTTCTGTGTTGAGCGTTGAAGTTGCTTGTCCCTTTTGCATCTCTTTCTGTGCTTGTCTGCTCTGTGTTTTTGCATTGGGTCTTTTGAGGTTGTGCTGTGGGTGCTACAACCTGGTGTTGTTAGAGATCACCTCCTTTGTTTGGTATTAAGTCCTTATAAATTATGGCTATGTCGAAAAATGCAGAATTTTTAAAGACAAATAGGATGAATTGTTTCTTTATGCACTACATCAGTGAAGAGCTGATCATGATGGTCTTGGGCTATCAGTGGTATGTCTGTCAATGATATGATGGAGAGTGTGGCTATAGTTGTGGAAAAGTCGATGAATTTTGGCAAAGAATTTCAGTATTAGCATGATGAGCCATGAAGTGCCGAGCTCTTAAATATTCATTCATAATGGAATATTAATTAAACTTGAAGTTCATACATTGATCATTTTCAATCATCAAAGTTCAGTGACCATGACCTTTTGACCCAAAATCAGTAAGGGTCATCCTTGACACATGGTGAGTAAATGTATAACGTTTCACTGCACTAGCACTTATCATATTTGAGTTAAAGTCTGGAAACCATTTTCAATCGTGGATTCCTATGACCTTGAGTCGACCTTTTGACCAAAAATCAATAGAGGTCATCCTTGACACATGGTGAGTAAATGTATGAAGTTTCATTGCACTAGCACTTATCATATTTGAGTTAAAATCTGGAAACCGTTTTCAATAATGGATTCCTATGAACTTGAGTCGACCTTTTGATCCCAAAATCAATAGGGGTCATCCCAAGGTGGGTAAAAGTGTATGAAGTTTCATCGTAATTGTCATAGCACTTATCATATTTGAATAATAATCCAAAATCAGTTGTTGAAGCCTGCCAACCTGTACATCTCGCACAGAATTAAGAGCCGAGTTTTGCTACTCCGCAAAACATTTTAATGATTTTTGGCCGGATTGCAAAGCAATTCCGGCCTATAGATTGACAATGTCCGTCTGTCCGTCCGTCCATCTGTCCGTCCGTCCCTCAGTCTGCCATCAACATTTTGGTTAAAGTTTCTGGTTGAGGCAAAATCTAAGGAACTATATGCAGTGGAAACTTTATATTATACATGAAGCTTGCCCATGACAAGACCTTTCAATTTATGCCATAACATTTGACCTAGTGACCTTGACCTTGGACTTTGACTTAGTTAAAGATTTTGGTTAAAGTTTCTGGTTGAGGCAAAATCTAAGTACATATATGCAGTAGAAACTTTATATTATACATGAAGCTTGCCCATCATAAGACCTTTCAATTTATGCCGTAACATTTGACCTAGTGACCTTGACCTTGGACTTTGACCTACTCAAAGATTTTGGTTAAAGTTCCTGGTTTAAGCAAAATCTATGGAACTGTATGCAGTAGAAACTTTATATTATACATGAAGCTTGCCCATGACAAGACCTTTTAATTTATGCCGTAACATTTGACCTAGGGACTTTGACCTAGTTAAGGATTTTGGTTAAAGTTCCTGGTTTAAGCAAAATCTATGGAACTGTATACAGTAGAAACTTTATTACATACATGTAGGTTGCCTCTGACAAAACCTTTCAATTTATGCTGTATTATTTGACCTATTGACCTTGACCCAGTTAGTGACAAAAACTTACTTTGGAATCCGGCCATACCGTCTTTAGCGGTGTTTTATTCAACCTAGGTTTAATGCCTGGTTTCCTGGTCATATTAGAGCGTGTATTGCACCTACTGGTATTATCATAAAACTTATAAGAAATATTAACAATGAGTGAACCCCTATTGATTTTGGGGTCCAAAGGTCAAGGTCATTATTGAAATCATATTAGAGCCTGTATTGCAGCTATTATCATGAAACTTACCAGAGATGTTTCCCATGAGTCATGGTTGACCCATATTCAAAAAAGGTCAAAAGGTCATAGGACTCTGATGGTTCTAAATTGTTTCTGGATCATATTGGAGTGTGTATTGTACGTATCATCGAGAAATGTGCAGGAGATGTTTTCCATGTGTCAAAGATGATTATTTTGGGGGTTTAAATGACGTATTATAGACCATATACGATTCATGTAAATGCATATTTATACTTAAATTCCAGTTTTGCAACTCTGCACTTTTTTAGGCTTATTGTTGTAGGTCAAGGTTATGGCTAATGTGGAACTACAAATTCTTAATCAGAACCAAGGTCAGATAATCAAGGTCATATTAATAATACGGAAGTATTCCAACTCTATAACTTCTTAAAGAAAATTTCAAACCAATTTTAATGCACCAGACACGTGTTTCGGACAGTAAATCCTCATTAGTAATGCTTCCAGCCAAAAGTGGTTTACAGACACAGTCAAATGAGTTAACGAAGATCCTGACGATAATCTCAACAGCACTCACAATAGAGCACACAATTGAGCATCGATGGACCCCTATCAAGCTAGAGGTGGGACCAGGTGCCCGGGAGGAGTAAGAATCCCCTGTTGTCTAGCCGCACCCGCCGTCGATGTTCACGCACGAAAGTGAAACAATATATGAAATACATGAACTGTCTGAGGTTATCTACATATAAAAAGTGCTATGGCGACAATGTCAGGAAAAATAAAAACTCACTGTCAAAATTCATTTCAGTAGCCGTGTATCACATTGATGACTAGAATGTACCTTGGGTATACCGGTATTTTCCAAAGAATTAAACGGTGAATATTTTGGGTGAGTGATGAGAAATAGCCCATGATTAAACGATATGACATGACCTTGAACCAAGGTCATAAGGTATCGCATAGATGTCTTGAATGTTCCAAAGAAGTAAATGGGGAATATCTTGAGAAAGTTACGATCTGGTATGACTTTGAACCAAGGTCATGATTTATCACATATGAACCAATCAAAATCGATCTTCCAAAGTACTGCGAAACATTAACTATAGAAATGGTATCAACCAAATGTGGATTATAAAAAATCCGAATAACTTTAAGAGCAATTGGATGCTGCAATTTTCAATGATTTATTGGCCGGATTGCAAAGCAATTCCGGTTTATAGATTGACGATGTCCGTCTGTCCGTCCGTCTGTCCGTCTGCCGTCAACATTTTGGTTAAAGTTTCTGGTTGAGGCAAAATCTACGGAACCATATGCAGTAGAAACTTTATATTATACATGAAGGTTGCCCATGACAAGACCTTTCAATTTATGCCGTAACATTTGACCTAGTGACCTTGACATTGGACTTTGACCTAGTTAAAGATTTTGGTTAAAGTTCCTGGTTTAAGCAAAATCTATGGAACTGTATGCAGTAGAAACTTTATATTATACATTTAGGTTGCCCATGATGTGACCTTTCAATTTATGCCGTAACATTGGACCTAGTGACCTTGACCTTGGACTTTGACCTAGTTAAAGATTTTGGTTAAAGTTTCTGGTTTAAGCAAAATCTAAGGAACTGTATGCAGTAGAAACTTTATATTATACATTTAGGTTGCCCATGATGGGACATTTCAATTTATGCCGTAACATTGGACCTAGTGACCTTGACCTTGGTCTTTGACCTAGTTAAAGACTTTGGTAAAGTTTCTGGTTGAAGCAAAATATAAGGAACTGTATGCAGTAGAAACCTTATATCATACATTTAGGTTGCCCATGAGGAGACCTTTCAATTTATGCCATAACATTGGACCTAGTGACTTTGACCTTGGACTTTGACCTAGTTAAAGATTTTGGTTAAAGTTCCTGGTTTAAGCAAAATCTAAGGAACTGTATGCAGAAGAAACCTTATATTATACATTTAGGTTGCCCATGACGAGACCTGTCAATTTATGCCGTAACATTGGACCTAGTGACCTTGACCTTGGACTTTGACCTAGTTAAAGACTTTGGTTAAAGTTCCTGGTTTAAGCAAAATCTAAGGAACTGTATACAGTAGAAACTTTTTATTATACATGTAGGTTGCCTCTGACAAGACCTCTTAATGTATGCTGTAATATTTGACTTAGTGACCTTGACCCAGTTGGTGACAAAAACTTACTTTGCAATCCGGCCATACCGTCTTTAGCGGTGTTTTATTTTTGATCAAATCGAAAATCGATTCCACATTCTAAACTGAAAGAAAGTATCCCCGAATTCATTAAAATGCCTTCGCCAGCAAAAAAAAGGACAATCGCAAATCGAGTGCATTGTTGTTGGTTACAATGAAATTTATTTTGTTAGGAAAAGTTCAGATTCTAATTTTAAAAAGATTCACAAAAGAAGAGGTAATCAAGATGTTTAACTTTCGTTGAAGTGTTTCGAGGGAATGATATTTCATCAAATCGTTGGGATTCCATTTGTTGTGTTGGCGTATTTTCTTTGTAAGTGCATTTTACTGTTAGTCGGTTTTGTTAGGCTTCATGAGAATAAGCCAATTATTAAACCTGAACCAAAGTCAGATGATAAAGGGCATTGTACCACAAAGATGACAGCGAGACACTTTGACTGCAGAACTCTATTGGAAGTTGTCTGTTGACTGCAGAACTCTTTGACTGCAGAACTCTTTGACTGCAGAACACTTTGACTGCAGAACTCTATTGGAAGTTGAATGCAGAACTCTATCCAAACTCATTAAATGGTGCTATAATCGAGAGGGGAAAATTTATATTTGTACATCTGAATCAAAGGGTTTCTTTTCCGCTACAGAATACAATTCATACAAATCATGGACACGTAGTGACCTGTGTAATGCCTTGTCCTTCCTCTTGGACAACATTTATGTCAGATTTGGTGAGAATCTCTACAAGCAGGTTGTAGGGATTCCTATGGGTACAAATTGTGCGCCTCTTGTTGCAGATTTATTTTTATACACATATGAAAAGGAATTTATTCAAAATCTTCAAAAGCAAAGAAAACTTGATGATGTGAAATGCTTCACTGGTACTTCTAGGTACCTGGATGATATTCTTACTATCGATAATCCTGTTTTTGAAAAGTATAAAGATGTTATTTATCTACAAGAATTGACTCTAAACAAGGCAAACTTTACAGACACTGAAACACCATTTTTGGACCTTAATATCAAAATTGTCAATGGAGAAATTCATACAAGTGTATATGACAAACGAGATGATTTTGGATTCAACATAGTAAATTTTCCCTGGCTTGACGGTGATGTCCCTAGATTACCGTCATACGGTATCTACATTTCACAGGTCATCCGGTATGCTAGAGCATGTACTGATGTTTTGGATTTTCATAATAGAAATCTACAAATTACAAAGAAACTTTTAGGTCAAGGTTTTCGCTTTCACAAACTAGTAAAGACTTTCTGGAAATTATACAAAAGTTATGATCAACTTCTTTTGAAATTCGGACCCATACAAGCAACGGAGTATATTACTTTGGGTATTTCACAACCTGCATTTTATGGTGACATAATTAACAAAATAAGAAGGATCAAAGGTAGACAGCATATGTATCGAAAATGCGTCAGAGTCATCAAACGCCTTTTATACCGTGGATATGATCCTAATGTCACCAGACGGACACTTAGCTTGGTACTTGACCAATATACAGTCTTGTACGAGCGCATTCTTAAGACTTGCACTCTGACTGACTGTGACGACGGGACTCCATGACGGGCCCTGTCCAAACCTCTTTAGAGAAGACAGGGCCCCGATCACCTGTCCTCTCTGAATGTCAGTCGGACTCCTCAGGTGATAACATATATGAGCTCGCTACAGCCGGCAGAGCACGGACTGTATTACGCACGTCCTCTTTTTATATCCATTTACATATTCATCTGTGTTGCTTGGACCCCTGTGTTTTACGGTCTTGTTTGTGTGTGGTCACCAAACAATGAGGAGGTTGTTTTAAAACATAATTGTGCGTTCTTCGAGACCTCTGGGAAATCGGAATAGTGGGAGGGTTGTGCGTACGTAATCCAGGATAACCACACCGTCTGCTATTTACGTGGCAGATGGCCGTCCTAAGTCGGCACCGGTTGCCCATTGGTCTCGTTGGTTTATGTGTAGTCTTTTATGTTTCATGTTTCTATGTTGTGAGTTGGTGTTCCTTGTCCCTTTTGCGTCTCTTTCTGTGGGTATCTGTTCTGTGTTTTTTGCGTGGGTGTTTTGGGATTTTGCTGTGGGTGCTGCAACCTAGTGTTGTTGGAGATCCCCTCCTTTCTTTGTCACAACTATAAGTAAATGGTGAATATCTTGGGAGATTCATGAGAACTATCCCATGATTATTGCCCTTTATCATTTGACATCATACATACTATTTTGCTATTTCGAAAACTTGCCATTTCATCCAAAAATATCATCAAAATTAAAGGAAATAAACATCTTAGCACAATTCCTCCAATGCTATTTTGGTCATAGATTTCAGTTAACTATGCTATTGACGAATGAAGGCAACGGATTTGAACGCTTACTATCAAATCCATACGAAATCATCAACGATGTGAAACGTTGATATGCTATTGGGAACAAATTTTGCTGAAACCATATTCGCCAGATGACGTCGGAGCTACGGCTTTCGACTTTATGTGAAGGGGTCTTAAAGTAATTTTAAAATCATAGAATAAGTTTTTATTAATTTGTGTTTTGCTAAGAGATTGTAACAAAAAAAGTGCATCATTCAACGTACATGTTAGCACGAACGATATAAATGCATGTTTGATTTTACATTTTGAAAAAAGAAATATTTTAGAGATACATTAACTCATTTGTGTCACACTTATGCCCTTTGCCGTGTGGAGCTCGTAAAAAAGTTCCCCGCGAGGGGTTTGACAGTAAGTATTTTGAATATATTTCCCTGACATGATCGCCATAGCACTATCTGTATAGACATAACCTCAGACAGTGCATGCATTTTATATACTGTGTTCATTTATTTAATATATTTTCATTTTCGTACATGAACATCGACGGCGGGTGCGGCTAGCCAACAGGGGATGCTTACTCCTCCCGGGCACCTGATCCCACCTCTAGCTTGCTAGGGGTCCGTCGATGTTCAACTTGGTGCTCTATTGTGAGTGCTGTTGAGATTATCGTCAGGATCTTCTTTAACTCATGTACTTGCATGTCATGATTTCATTTGTTTTGGTCGATGTTTTGCTTGATAATTTTCATTTTTAGTATCACATGGAAAACATTTTATTTAAATTTTACATTAAATGAGTGCACTTGTTGTACTACGTGTATCACACATCAGATTGTTTATGTGCAAGTAATCCTCATAAATACATTATTTTGCTACAATGGCCGTCCGCAGTCGGCAACGCGGTTGTTCATTGTTCTTGTTGGTAATTGTGCGTTTTATATCTTGTTGTCATTCATGTTTGGTACCTTTTCCCTTTGTTATCTCTCGTTGTAATTATCCACTCTATGATTTCGGATTAGGGTGTCTCAGTGTTTTTGCTGAAGGTGCTGCAACTGAGTCCTCCTGGATATCACCTCCTTTCTTTTATGTCACAAATGAATTCAAGGGCTTTTTTGGTCACTTCATGATTGGTATTGATGATGAAAAATAAGTGATTCAGAGACAATGGTGTTCTAACGTAGTCAGATTTACTTCTTCCATTGCGTTCTTGTGTGTGCACCTGTGCGTTCTTCGAAACCTCTTTGTAACCGGAAAAGTGGAAATTAAGGCTGTGCGCGCAAAATCAGGATAACCACACCATTTGCTACTGGCGGCCGTCCTAATGTCGACACTGGTTGCAAATTGATCTCGTTGGTTTATGTGTGGTCTTTGATGTTGCTGTGATGTTTTTGGTGTTCCGTATCCCTTTTGTGTCTCTTGCTGTGTATGAGTTAAAGAAGATCCTGACAACGATCTCAATAGCACTCACTATATATAGAGCATATAATTGAGCATTGACGGACCCTTAGCAAGCTAGAGGGTGTCAACTCTGTGTTGGGTTGTTTTGGTGTTTTGCTGTGGATACTGCAACTGAGTGTTGTTGGAGATCCCTCTTTTCTTTTGTTAGAGAAATTTGCTCATATGGGACACATAAGTATAATTGTAGATATGTCTGGTCCACGCTGCAAATTTATCTGTTCTTAAATGATACTATTGGATTTGAAGACGTTTGATGTTTTTACCACTTCTTGATCGAGTGTCACTGCTGGTGGACCAGGAGTCCCCGAGGTCACATGTAGCCAAGTTCGATCAACTTCGGTTGATCATTAAACGCATTCAAACATTTCTGTTATCAAAATTTCTTGAAATTT
Organism: Pinctada fucata; assembly: GCA_028142955.1. Lineage (NCBI taxonomy): Eukaryota > Metazoa > Mollusca > Bivalvia > Pterioida > Pteriidae > Pinctada > Pinctada fucata. The sequence goes on along the minus strand of AP027110.1, from coordinate 16,370,231 downwards.
CTAAAAAAAAAGGGACCTATAGCATCATATCCCAGCCATACTGCAACGTCTTTCGGTACATTTTTGGACATAATAACGTTTACACTATTTGGCATATTACATTGTTTAGATTGAGAATCACTGACGAGGGTTTAGTAACCGAAACGTGCATGTCTGGTCCATGGTGAAAATTTACCTGTTCTTAAATGATGCTATTGAATTTGAAGACTTTTAAAACCTGTAGCATCATATCCCACCCATCCTGCTACGTCTTTTGGTACATTTTTGGACATAACAACTTTCACAGATTTTGCCATATTACATTGTTTAGATTGAGTATCACTGACGAGGGTTAAGTACCCGAAACGTGCATGTCTGGTCCACGCTGCAAATTTATCTATTCTTAAATGATGTTATTGAATATTTGAAGATGTTTTATGTATGTTCCCGTGTTAAACATCTTAGCACCATCCCTCCATAGCTATTTTGGTCGTAAATTTCATTGAACTATGCTACTGAATCGACCCTATACAGAATTTAGAGCCGCACATTCAAAGAATTAAATGCACAAATTTATATTCAAAAAATAAAACCATAGGGAGCTACTAAAATGAATTTTGGCAGTGTCTGAAAATCACTTTGGCTGGAAGTATAACGGATGAGGATTTAATATCCGAAACACGTGTCTGGTGCATAATAAATTGGTTAGAATTTTTTCAATAAGGTATAGAGTTGGAACACTTCCGTATTATCATAACGGGGAAATGATATCTCTCTTTTTCAATGTGTAGATGTTTTAACTCTCTGTTGTTGCATATTTTCTTTTTGATTTTGCAATGGCATTAAGTATGGTTTGCTTACCTTATTGATTACTGATGAGATATAACTCGTTTAAATGCGCATATGATGCACTGAAATTTTATTATAGAACGGATATTTCAGGACTGACAATTTCAACCACTAGGTTGGTATCTCTTCTAGGGGATTGTTTAGTCTCCGAGGATATCGTTCGCCTGTTGTTTCACTGTGTTTCGGCACTTAAGGTAGAGCATCCCTCAGGTCTCAGATGCTAATATTTCCAAAATTTCAACTTTTACAATATTTCTTTTTTCATATATTCGAAATTTGTGTTAGACCTGATATACAAACCAAATACAATTTAGGGTCTCATGATTATCATGAGAACGTAAGGAGTCTGAACTTTAACATTAGACCTTATGGGATAAGTAAGAAATTACCAATTTTAGAGGTGATAAAATGTAACTATAAAATGTTCTTTTCCTAAAACTATGGTAGTTTGATACTCTGAACAATATTCTGAAGAGAAAAAAAATTCAAAATTCTGACCTGAGGGATACTCTACCTTAATTTAAGATATATTTGTGAATTTTAATGAAGATTTTCTAAACTAACGTGTCGCATTACTGGAGATACATCATTTGTAGAGACCGAATATTTCGCACCAAATTAACATGACATATTTGTCTGTGTATTTGACCTTACTCGAGATTATTTGTGATTTTCGTACAAAGGATGACGATATTCAACATCTCTTGAATTGTGTTGAATTTAAGGATCCCGCACCCTAATAGAGTACTTCCGGTTAAAATTTATGCACATTTTCATGATTTCCCGACAAATACCGATGATTTCATAATCGGGAATCTTCAGGGTGCCAGAGTAGATCATGGTATGAGAAGTGCAATCCATGATTTTAGCTGGAATAGTATGTATAGCATTCTTTTTGAAGAGAGTGAAAATTCTTATTTCTGGTATCTATTATTGAAAATACTTTAGGGGTTGAATACCTTAAATTGCTGGTGCTTAGATATAACTTTATGATATGAAAGCCGATGTGTTTCGGACAAAAGCATTAAAGTGTTTTTCAAGGACCCTTGGCCTAGTGATCGATATAGCTTGAATGAAATGTCTTAAATATTTTTAAAGTAAAGGTTTCAAAAATAAAATACGACATATTGGATCTAAAATAAAAGCTGCAAACATAACATGCGACTTTAGTTGAAAAAAAATGAAATAAACATTGAGTAAACGATTTGTATAATTACTTTTATTGCTTGATAATTTGCGTTCTCTTTATAGATGACGTGGCAGAGAAACCGGAAGCGTCCCAACGACCAGCTATACTATTCTGACTTTGTACCGTTTGCGCATGATCCGCCAGGACACACATGTGGACTTCCATGTTGTAATAGCGACCTCTATTTGCACTTAAATATATCTCACCATGGCGGTTGCATGCCTACACCTTTCACTCAGATTAACGAAGCTAATATTCCTGGAGAAAACTTTACGTTACGCAGGAGTAAGGGCAGCCTTCTGATTGGTAAACCTGTTTTTAAAAAGGAAGGATTTCATTCGCTGAGACCAAGGGGTTGTCATGGTAATGTCAATGGAGGTGGGAATAAACAACAAAACGAGTTAAGCGAGGCGCAAAAGCATTTCTTGCATGGAAGAGGTATAACCCTTCCACGGTATAATGCATCAAATGTAAGCAACGTCATCAGCTCGGCAAACAAGCGAAAACGAATTCCGAGCGAATCAAGTTCCGAGTCCGAGTATGAGATCGGATCTCGACGTAGAATCCCTCAAACATTTGAATCAGACGGAAAACCTATTATGTCACGTAAACTTATACAAGCAAGGAACTCGTTCGAATTCGGTATCGACGGACCGTATGCTCCTCACAGCAATGACATCAGCGATTACGAGACAGTTATTTCACACAGACACAATGAGACCGATACGGCGAGCTCTGTCCAAGAAAGCACCGACGACGACGTTTTCTTTGCCCCGTCCGGGGAGTTGTATTACAACACAAATACTAACTTTGTATCGCAATTAAATGTTAAACACGGCTCATCGAATCAAATATTTGCTTCTACAAAACAGCCAAATATCAGAAAGGATTTTAATGAGTACTCTGATGAGAAAAACATGTCATATATCCATAATCACGCCTACGCGTTGCTGAAAAACACAGAAAAGTCTACTAATGTTCATGTCAAAATTGAAGCGAAGCCGACTTTACGATTTCCAGACGTGCCTTCTGATATTGAAAAACGTTCAGTGTCATCAAGGAACGATATTACGCAGCGACCTTTTCACACGTCAATAGAGAATGCTTCACAGACTGCTTCAAAACCAAAGGAATATAGCAAGGAAAAACCATCAACCATTAGTAAGAAATTACCTCCAGCGGTTCCACCAAAACCACGTTTGACACATGCGCAAAATTCGTTGTTAAAAGAAAAACGTGAGAGTCATTCCCTTCCGCATGGCGTCAAACTAACAGCACCAAAAGAATTTTCTACACGTCTCACCAACGCGCCTTATGAGATCTCCTCGGAAACTAAAGGAGGACTGAAGTCGGTTCTCAAGACGGGGTCCCTCCAACATAATGTGAATTTTTCTGACATTGTCGCAAACGAGCATTCAAGACGGGGCCTCGCCAAAAGGAGGAAATCTGAACAAGATATGTCGAAAGGCTGCAATCTAAAAATGCTTCAAGAGGAACCTATTACATTGATTTTATGAAATTCCATTCACATCTATACTCTTATTTCTGTCTCAATTATGAAGATTTAATGCGTCATCTTCCTCTTCATCATACATTGTTTAATCATTATTTTTGCAAAAAGCCATCGATTGTCTAACCGTGGCGATCGGCATTCATTGTCCGTTCATGATCTTTATTCATTTTCTACTTCTCTTCAGCAACTGCTGCATATAATTTGTCGAAACCTTACATGAATCAAGAACTCAATTCCCGATAATTCCTCTCACACGTTTGTGCTCTTGACGCCTTCCTTCAAGATAAATAGTCACCGAGGTCTCTGATTCACAAAATTTTACAAAAAGAATTATATTCTATCCGCTTCAAGTTTATTTTTCTGTTGCATCAATAAACATAACAACCGAGGTCTCTTATTTGAAATGACTCGGTAATTCACATTATAAAATATGTTACTAATTTTCGGCCATTGTCACCTAGTTTAGCATCATATCCCACCCATCCTGCTACGTCTTTCGGTACACATTTTCGACATAGTAACTTTCATACGTTTTTGGCATATTACATTGTTTAGATTTGAGGATCACTGACTAGGGTCAAGTACTCGAAAAGTGCATGTCTGGTCCATGCTGCCAATTTATCTGTTCTTAAATGATGCTATTCAATTTGAAGACGTTTCACATTTACATGTACATTACCATTTTATTTTGCACGTAAAGAAGGCCAAGTAGCCGAACTTTGGTATTTCAGTGTTTGTGTACATGTATATGATTAACGTCTTTAAATTCATTAGCATCATTTTAGAGCAGATAAATTTACAGCATGGACCAACCATGCTCGTCAGTGATCCTCAATCACTACATACATGAGCTCGCAACAGCCGGCAGAGCACGGACTATATTACACACGCCCTCTTTTTATATTTATTTACAAATCCATCTGTGTTGCTGGGGCCTCTACGATTTGCGGTCTTGTTTGTGTGAGGTCATCTTACAGTGAGGAGGTTGTTTTACACCACAATTGTATGTTCTTCGAGACCTCTGGGTAATTGGAAAAGTAAGAGGGTTATGCGCACGTAATCCAGGATAACCACACCATTTGCTACTCGTCGGCACCGGTTGCCCATTGGTCTCGTCGGTTTATGTGTAGTCTTTTGTGTTTGATGTTTACATGTCGTATGTCTCTTTTTCGTCTCATACTATGTTCGTCTTTTGTGTTTTTGCATCGGATGTATTGGTGTTTTGCTGTTGATTGCTGCAACAGGGTCTTGTTGGAGATCCCCTCCCTTCTTTTACTAAACAATGCATTGTCTTTTTTACACTTGATAAAGGGCAAGGGGCCGAAAATTTGTATTCTATTTGTATCAGTCCTTCCCTCTCGAAGAAATATTTCAATCTACTTAACAATGATTATTTTGATTACTTAATCTTCAAACAATTACATATATGAGCTCTTTTATGTGGAACTGTATTTGAGAAAGCAGCCATAAGATAGAGATGATAGATATGTTGGGAAAAAGGTATATAAGACTCATGAAGATTTACAGAACAAATTTTGAAAAGTAAGAATATATTTTCTTTTGAAATAAGGAAGACAGAGACATATTGAGATTTCGAGACGTGTTTATTGAATTCTTTGGTGTTGAAAATCCCCGACCCGAATAATATGATTTAGCGAAGAATCTGCCTCAAATGTCCACGTAGTTTGCAAAATTCATAAAAAAACATTTTAACTTTTATTTATTGTTTGTCTACGTTTCCTACGGTTTTCTTTAATAAACTACTTATAATTCTACGTTCAGCTTTTTGAATGCATATATTAGACTGCAACACAAATACTCACAAATCAGTGAATGAAATAAACATCAAAGAAGTACCCATCAGTTATTCAGTCTCTAAGTCGAGAAGAAAAGGCAAACTCATTATAATTTCCATTTGAACAGTTGACGACCCCGGAACAAACAACATTCCAAAGTTAGACCAATGAGTTAAAGAAGATCCTGACGATAATCTCAACAGCACTCACAATAGAGCTCCAAATTGAGCATCGACGGACCCCTAGCAAGCTAGAGGTGGGACCAGGTGCCCGGGAGGAGTAAGCATCCCCTGTTGGCTAGCCGCACCCGCCGTCGATGTTCATGTACGAAAATGAAAATATATTAAATACATGCACTGTCTGTGCCAGGGGAGAGTCAGCATCTCCTGTTTGCATGCAGCACCTGTCGAAACAACTCACTGAAAACTTGTCAAATTTGATGGTTGTCTCGATGTACATATTGATGTACATTTCAGGTAAAGATGTCTTGATTCTGAAACACAAAGGATGGGATCTCCAACAAAACTCGGTTGCAGAACCCGCAACAAAATATCGGAACATCTGCAACAAAATATCGGAACATCTCGTCGGTTTATGTGTAGTCTTTTGTGTTCGATGTTTACATGTAGTGTGTCTCTTTCCGTCTCGTGCTGTACTCGTCTTTTGTGTTCTTGCATCGGGTGTTTTGGTGTTTTGCTGTTGATGCTACAACGGGGTCTTGTTGGAGATATCCTCCCTTCTTTAAAACAAAGCTTAGGGCCTTCAACAAGAACATAACATCAAAATACCCCCATGCTAAAATACAGCACAGAGAAGCACAAAAAGAGACGGAGAATGGACAAGGAGATTGTCTACGTAAATACGGGAAATAAAGTTTTGCAAAACTCGTCCATATATTGCAATGAAAGCATGCAGCGCTTGTCACGGACTTAGAACTTTCTTTTTTTTTACATCGGGCTTATGTTTGTATATTTCAAAATAAAGAAAAACACAAACACTTAAATACAAAATTCAATTGGAAGAAATATTTCAATCTACTTTGGAAGAAATATTTCAATCTACTTTGGAAAAAATATTTCAATCTACTTTGGAAAAAATATTTCAATCTACTGCTGTTTTGAAATAATTTGTTAATACATAGCACAAACACATAGCCCTGCAACATAAATATACTATTTCTAGGGTCAATGTGTGCCTACTTAGTGGCAAATTATGCGGTTATCATTATTACATGCATACAATTCTTCTATTATCCGAGACACCATAAGTCTCGAAGGACATATATTCATTGGATATAATGACCTACTCACTGTAAGATAACGACACAATAAAAACAGCAAAATAAAGGGGCCCAAATAAATGAACATGTGAATGAATACCGGTTTAAAACGTTGATTTTTCGAAACGCGGTCCACACTCTGCCACCTGGAGCGAGCTAATGCATGTAATCACCCGAGTCCGACAAAATTTAGATAGATGAGATGGTCAGGACCCTGTCTTCTCTAACGAGGTTTGGAAGGCATTGTCATAGAGTCCCGTCGTTATAGTCAACCAGAGTATGCACTTTTATAAAGCTGCGTCTCTTTTTCGTCTCATAGTATGCTCGTCTTTCGTGTTTTTGCATCGGGTGTATTGGTGTTTTGCTGTTGATGCTGCTACAACAGGGTCTTGTTGGATATCCCCTCCCTTCTTTAACTAAATGTAACTTTATGCAAATTGCTAAAGTACCATGCTGAGTATCTTTCCGGTTACATCGATCAGGATCGAATCCACGGCATAAAAGGCGAATGACGATTCTGACGCATTTTCAATGAACATTTTGTCTATTTTTAATCCTTCTTATTTACTTAATTATTTCACCATAAACGGCAAATTGTAAAATCCCCAAAGTAACATACTGTGTTGCCTATATAGACTGACACTACAAAAGAAGCTGTCAGTTACTTTTGGTTAAATCTCCAGAAAGTCTTAACTAATCTATGACTTTATGAAAGGGGAATCTTTGACTCAGAATTTTGTTTTGTATTTGTAAAATTATAAAAACAAAATCCAAAACATTAGTACATGCTCTAGCGTACCAGATGAGTCGAGATATGTAAATGCCGTATGACAGCAGTCTAGCCAGAGAATATTTACTATGTTGAATCCTAAATCTGAAATTTGTCATTCACACTAATGTGAATCTCTCCGTTTACAATTTTGATATTGAGGTCCATAATTGACCCTTCCGAGCGCGGGAAAAAATTGAGAAATTCCATGACGTCACAATGCAATTTCGATGTTTGACCGAGGCTCGAAGCTTGTTTGTCCGAGGTAAAAGCATTGTGACGTCACGAAATTTTTCATTTTTTCCCGCGTTCGGAAGGGTCAATTGGTGTTTGATCTGTTGAGTGTCAAATCTTGCGGATGAATTTCAATCTTTTATCTAAAATACTGCTCGTCAGTGGTCAAAATATCAAATGTCAGATAACATCAAAAAGTCAAAACTAAAAACGACCCCCCCCAAAAAAAGAAAGAAAGTTGATAAGAAAATTCCCCTGAAACACAAAAACAAAAACAAATATTATTCAGTTTTTTCAAATTACAGTGTAGATTTTCACTTCTTACTTTCTTAAAATTCTTTTAAAACAAGCGTGATATTCTGGAAAAGAGATCTGCAAATGTTTTTGTGATCAATCAGATGATGTTCTAATATTAACGTCAGATACCGTCACAAAAAATACCTTTTTGTTGATTAGACCTTAATTCCTTTTATGAAGGTAACTGTTAATATTAATACATCATCTAACTGATCACCAAAAACATTTGCAGATCTGTTTTCCAAAATATCACAGCTTCTTTCATGGCCATACATCTTCGTCATATAACTGAAAGTAGAAAGCGAAAATGTAACTGTGTAATTTGTAATTTGGAACGACGTCCGCAACCATAAAACAAGCAACATGAGAGAACGAGACAAGAGAAGCAAATACAAAATGGACAAACACAACAAAGGAAAAACACAATGAGGACAAATACAGCGAAGGCAAACACAGCACAGACAAACACAACGAGGAAAAACACAACGAAGACAAATACAACGAAGGCAAACACAGCACAGACAAACACAACGAGGATAAACACAACAAACACAAACCCAACAAGGACAGACACAACAAAGACAAACACAACGAGGACAAACACAACGATGACAAACATAACACGGATAAATACAACGAGGACAAACACAACGAGGACAAACACAACGAGGACAAAAAAAGAGGACAAAGAAAACGAGGACAAACACAACGAGGACAAAGAAAAAAAACACAAACACAACGAGGACAAATACAACGAGGACAAACACAACGAGGACAAACACAACGAAGACAAAGAAAAAAGGACAAAAACAACGAGAACAAACTCAACAAACTCAAACACATCAAGGACAAACACAACAAAGACAAACACAACGAGGACAAACAAAACAAAGACACACACAACGAGGACAAAACACAACAAGGACAATCAAAACTTGGAAAAACACAACGAGGACAAACACAACGTGGACAAACATAACGTGGACAAACACAACGAGGACAAACACAACGAAGACAAATACAACGAAGGCAAACACAACACAGACAAACACAAGGAGGATAAACACAACAAAGACAAACACAACGAGGAAAAACACAACAAAAACAAACACAACAAGGACAGACACAACGATGACAAACACAACGCGGATAAGCACAACGAGGACAAACACAACGAGGAAAAACAAAACGAGGACAAACAAAACGAGGATAATCAAAAAGAGGGCAAAGACAACGAAGACATACACAACGAGGACAAAGAAAAATAGGACAAACACAACGAGGATAATCAAAAGGAGGACTAACACAACAAAGAATAACACAACGAGGACAAAAAACGACGAAGACACACAGAAAGAGGACAAACACAACGAGGACATACACAACGAGGACAAATACAATGAGGACAAACACAACGAGGACAAAAAAAAGAGGACAAGCACAACGAGGACAAATGATACGAAGACAAAGACAACGAGGACAAAGAAAAAGAGGACAAACACTACTAGGACAAAAAAGAGAAGAAACGAGGAGAAAAATACAATGAGGACAAACACAATGAAGACGAACACAACGAAGATAAACACAACGAGGATAAACACAACGAGGATTAACACAACGAGGACAAAGAAAAAGAGGGAAAATATAAGAAGACAACGAGGACAATCAAAAGGAGGACAAGCACAACGAGGACAAACACACCGGGGACAACCGAAAGAAGGACAAACACAACGTGGACAAAAACAACGAGGACAAACAAAAGGAGGACAAACACAACGAGGACAAAGAAAAAGAGGACAAATACATAGAGGAAAAAAGAGGACAAACACAAAGAGGACAAAAATAGAACGGTGACAAACACAACGAACACAAACACGCAGACCAAACACAAAAGGCTTCGGTAATCAATTTTGTTTTTGTCCGGATTAATTTTCGGAAAGGTATCCTTCCGTCAAGCATGAAACACACAAATGCATGACGTGTCTTAATGTCAGGGTGGCGACTTGTAATAGAAATGAGGTATAAGAAAGATGGATATGTCCACATGTAGAGGAACATCTCCTCGAACTATTCAGACCAAAAAATCAAGATTTGCCCGTCTCGTCTTTTGGCTATAAACGTCCATTTTTGGCCTATTTTACATTTTCATCATTTTAGAGAATACCACATCATAACTATTCACACCTCTGCTATGCATGAAATTTCAAAAAGTCATACGTACCCTTATTTTTCTGAATTCTTATAGCTCGTTTGTGAATTTAAGCCTATTTTGAGAAATTCTGATAAATAAACAGTTCTAAGGAGTATATTTTCTTATAAATACGATTTTGCTGGTTGCCATGGCAACAACTTATTATTTTTATTAATAACTAGAAAGTCGCCAGGTACACAATTTTTTTCTATGAATAGAGCTATGGTATTGCTTTATCCTAAAGCAGTTAAACCAACATGTACCCGAATTCGTTTTGGAGCAAAATGACTGTTTGTATAAATAGCACAATAATTTGTGCAAAAAATCAACATTTTGACCAAAAAACAAAGAGATTTAGTTTGAATTTATAATGCTCTCATTTTTAAAGAGTATAATGAATAGTATATATTCTGATGTTTGAATCTTTAGAAGCAGAACTCATACGAAAGTGACAATTTTTTCCTATTTTTGGCGATTTTTCATTGTAAAATATCCATTTTCCCCCAAAATACCAATTCAGCAAATAAATTTCAAGGAGTATTATTTTTTTCTGAAATAATGCTACAAACTGAGCTTAATCCGTTTATCGTCCATGTCGGTTTCAAATATTACGTGATATTAAAATAGAGTTATCTCCCTGTAGTCGCAACCCTAACCTTAATATGGAAAGAAGACTTAAAAAAGAAAATAAAACACTTTTTTTTGGTCGATGAGATGGATAACTCTGACTTTATAATTTGACATCTCCTGATCTTGATGATGTGATAGTCATTGTATGTTTTCAAGATCATTTCCTAAGATACAGTTTATATTTTAAAGAAACTTCTGTATATCTTTGATAGGAAAACGCAAGCTTATGTGTTTTATTTCTATAAAATTTTCGTAAAATTTGCAGGTCAACGGATGTGAACCGTAAAACAATATCATAACTACGGCCAGACGTACATTGAGATATAAATCAGATATAACACAACCTACGTCTTAAAATCATTGTATCAGTTTTTTTTTATTAAGCATGTTCGCTTTTTTAAATAGAGTTATCTTTCTTTTGCTTTCAAGAGAGAGAGAGAGAGGTACCACGTATCGCAACTTACAATGTAGAATGCCTCTCGGTAAACGGTACGTAAGTTCCTATGCATTGTTAATCTATACAACAACAATTGATATATGAATGAAGATGAATTTCGAGTATTTCTTATACGGTTTAATTTCGAAAAATCGCATATTGGTAAAACTTCTGCACAACATTAATTCAAATAAAAATCCAAAAACCAGTTGCGAGGGCTGGACAGGGTGAAAGGGAGGATGAGAAAGGGGGCGGGAGGAGGGAAAGAGGGGGGGGGGGAGGAGGGAGGGAAGGGGGAGAAAGGGTAGAGAGGGAGCGGGAAGAGGGAGAGAGGGGGATGGGGAGAGAGGGAAGGGGGAGAAAGGGGAGGAGGAAGGGGGCGGGAGGAGGGACGAAAAGGGGGGGGGGGGGAGGATGTAAGGGAAAGAGTGAAAAGGAGGGGAGGGAGGAGGGGGAGGGGGAGAGGTACCCCCTGTCCGCTCCCCATTTGTAAACTCCTTACGTCTTATAGTAGATATCTCGTTATTACTTAGTCGTTGGACGTAGAAAAACTACTCGGCTAAGGCATATTTATCAGGTATTTAAGGAAAGGTTTAGAGGGAATAATTTTGAGTTATATATTTTGGTAACCAATGCTAGGGAAATTTGATCATTTTAATAGAATACGAGGGTCCTTATGTAAGTTCGTGGACACATGCCTTTAAATCACATTTAAAGTTGTATGCGAATGAAATTTCCTAGAAATGAAAGGGGTGCATTAAGAAAGAGAAAACAAAAAATATGAGGTTTAAATAATCTACAAAAAGGGCATATAATTATAATCTTTATACATGAAAATGATACGCTGTGAATAAATGTAGCTACAACATGGAACAAACATATCGAATGTACATGTACGTATCTGAAATCTGTACTAACCAATACTGATCACTAAAGTTTTCCATATTTTGCAAGAAGGGACAGTTTGATTTGCCAGATGATTCTTATAAAACGCAGGAAGTATCCCTGAAAGATTACGCTAAATCTACTAGGACGTATCGCATACGAAAAGGATTGCAAGAATTAGGACATCACCGAAAAATGTTGAAAACACATGAATTGATGCTACCAATGCGGATAACACTTATAGTAATTCTAGTAATGTGCATACAACACTCAAGGTTACAATTATTGCGCAAACATAATAGCTCAGCGTGTCTTAGAGGGGGTTGTATAATAGGAAAATCTTGCTATAGAATATAACATTGGACAAAACCGGAGGGGTAGTCGATAATCAGATTATTCATATTTTGTCAATAATTTGGACATTTTTCATATCAGATTCTTGTCCTTTGGACCTTTTATTCATATATTTATTTTTCACAAGTATTCATTACATGTACTTAAAATAAAACACCAGAAAGACATGGCCAGATAGCAAAGTAAATTATTTGTCAGTAAAACGCTAAAGGAAGGAGGAGATCACCAACAACACTTAGTTGCAGCACCAACAGCAAAACCCCAAACACCAACTGCAAAAACACAAAGCAAACACGCATAGAACAAGACGCAAATAGAACAATGAACGCCAAATCACATAGAAACATCAAACATAAATGACTACAATTAAATCAACGAGACGATTGGGCAATTGGTGCCGACTTTGGACTGCCACCTGCCACGTCAGTAGCAGACTGTGTGATTATCCTAAATTACGTGCGCACACCCCTTCCACTTTTCTTTTCCGATTACCCAGAGGTCGCGCAGAACGTACAATTGTGGTGTAAAACAACCTCCTCACCGTCAGATGACCACACACAAACAAGACTGCAAAATGCAAGGGCCCAAGCAACACAGATGAATATGTAAATGGATATAAAAGAGGGCGTGCTCTGCCGACTGTAGCGAGCTCAGGCATGTTTTCACCCGAGGAGTCCGACTGACATTCAGAGAATACAGGATGCCTCCCAAGTAGCACAAAAATATTTTTAAAACGTTTCAAAAACATTTTAATTTCGTTTCGAAAACATTTCGAAAAAATGTTTCAAAAATATTTCGATGTATGGTTTTAAAAGCGTTTTCAAAACGTTTTATGAAACATTTTAATGAAACATTCTAAAAATGTTTTTCCAGAATGTTTCTATGAAATGTTTTAGAAATATTTCAACAACATTTCAAGAAATGTTTCATTAATGTTACGATGTATGGTTTTAAAAACATTTTAATAACATTTTGTGAAATATTTCAAATGAAATATTTTTCAACGTTCTACAAAACATTTCTATAAAACATTTCAAAACATTTTTTTAATTTATAACTTACAAATATAAAATATATGACAGTACAAAGATAAATTCCATTTCATGTCTTCATTTAAAGTTCAATCTTCTTGTTTTAATAAAAGTTCAATCTTCATTGTCTGAGTGAATCTCTAGCTGTCCGAGTTGTTTCTTCAGATACTGCTAACTATTTTACTTTCCTCGCATTCTTCTTCTAAAAATCAAATGAAACATGAAGATTAGAGTACGCTCCTTATAATTTCTGCCTCAAAGGTTATCATGATTGTGTGTGATTTTAAAAACTATTATTATCATTGTAATGGTGCATTACTATGAAGAATTAAAATACGATGTAAAAACAAATCAATGCCGAGTATGTCGAATATTTTAAAATATATATTTTGATAAACACTTACAAAATTTAAGCTGCATGTACAGGAACATATATAATTCTACTCTCATGAAAAAGTCTTTGTCCATCAGTATGTGCTGCGATAAAAATGTATTATATTTCACAAATTATATGTATGCTGGCATTATAAATGATAAACATGTACTTTGATAATCGAAAATGCATAACTTTATGAGGAATAATACGTATTAGACAATTACAAATTTATTTACATACACATTAACAGTACACAGAACTTTTTATTCCTGAAATATAAGTATGTGTACTTACCATTGTCCCGAACTCCGATGATTATGATGATATTACTATAAAGCAGATTTTTCCAATATACATATAATCCATGACTTTAGGAATGAACAGCATATGTAGAAAATCATAAGTGATCCACTCCTTGTCTTCCCTTTCAAATCCAAGTTACCATGGTTAACTGGCCAGTATCCTGCTGTGTGTGATGCTGACCTATATCCTAGATCAACAATTTACTCTCTTATCTCAATCTCTGCACGCTAAAACCGCCTCTCTAGAAGCGTTATGCAACATCCCTTACAGCTTACTATAAAATTCTGTACAATATTATTTGATTACACAGACTTACAAGTATTGAAGAAGACTATTTTAATGAATACCGATTTATTATATCATCATAATGAATATGGTGTTTTCTTTCTGTGAAAAAAAATATTTTAAAAAATGACCCTCGGAAATGTTTCTAAAACATCATAGCAACATTTTAACAGTATCTTAGGGTTTTACATCATAAAAGCATTTTTAGAAAGCTTTTAAATTAGCCTTTTTTTTCGTAATTTGTAAGAAATAATTCAAATAACGATTTACAATTTTTTATCAATATTTCATAACATGAAAACAATGTAACATTTTTCAAAAACATTTTAAAAATATATGTTTCAAAACATAATTTTCTTCAATGTTCCATTATCATGCGACATTTTATAAACATTTAAACAATGTTTTAATGATACTTTAAATCAATGTTTAGTATACATTTTAACAATGTTTTGACAACATTTTAGAAATAAATGTTTCAAAAACATTTCTACAATGTTTCAACATTTATTACTTCTTATGCAACATGTACCCAAAAAAATAAAACATATAAAATTAAAAATATACTTTAAAAACGTTTTTTGAAATGCTTTCAATATAATTTGAAAAATCATTTCAATACGAATCAAAACGTTCTGAAAACATCTTGAAAACATTTTCCTATTTTGTTACATAAATGCATTCTCAATACATTTAAAAGAAATGTTTCAACAATGTTTTAAAAACGTTTTGAAAATATCTTAAAATATTTCGATTTTTCCATCGCTTATAAATGTTTTATAAACGTTTTAAAAACATTTCGCTATCCTTGAAAAACGTTTTTAAAATGTTTTTAGAACATTTTGCCAGAAATGTTTCAGCAGAACCTTTTTGAAACCTTTTGAAAATGTTTCGAAAATGTTTTGTGTTACCTGGGCTATATGTTTGAACCTATATTGCTCTGTATAACTGAGGTACAACACGACTTGTACATATGGGAAGTAAACAAATGGTCAAAGATCACTCGGTCAAGGTCACCAAACGGACACTAGGCTTGGTACTTGAATAATCTACAGTCTTGTACCAGCGCATTCTTAAAACTTGCACTCTGACTGACAGCGACGACGGGACTCAATGACGGGCCCTGTCAAAACATCTTTAGAGAAGACAGGGTCCCGACCACCTGTCCTCTCTGAATGTCAGTTGGACTTCTCTGGTGATACATACAAGAGCTCGTGTTCGCAGAGCACGGATTGTATTACGTACGCCCTCTTTTTATATTTATTTACATATTCATCTGTGTTGTTTGGGACCCTGCGTTTTGCAGTCTTGTTTGTGTGTGGTCATCTGACGGTGAGGAGGCTGTTTTACACCACAATTGTACGTTCTTCGAGACCTCTGGGAAATCGGAAAAATGGGAGGGTTGTGAGCACGCAAACTAGGATAACCACACCGTCTGCTACTGACGTCTCTTTCTGTGCGTATCTTTGTGTTTTTGCAGTGGGTATTTTTTTTTTTGGGGGGGGGGGTTTACTGTTGGTGCTGCAACAAGGTGTTGTTGGAGATTCCCTCCCTATGAGCGAAAGCTCATATCACAAGGAACCAACATGTGAAATCAAAGCTTTATATAGATATGACTAAAGTAAATTTCTTTAAAAAGAAGGCCAAACTTTAAGGTCAAGGTCACTACTTCAAAGGTCATGGTATCAAATGAAAACATTTGCCCCAAGGATTCTACAGGTACAATATCAAATCCTCACTATCTTTAGATGAAGAGACAAATCCTAAAATTAGTCTTATTAAAGTAGGTAAAACTCAAAGGTCAAGTTTACTTTGTCAAATGTTTCGGCATAAATTGAAAGGTCTTGTCACGGGCAACCTACCTGTATAATGTGATGTTTCCACTGCATATAGTTACTGAGATTTTGCTTCAACAATAAACTTAACGTAATTGTTGATGACAGACAGACAGACATAGGCAATCTATAGACCGGAATTGCTGTGCAATCCGGCCAATTACTATATGAGTGACGAGATTATTGGACGCTTTTAAGTGACTTAAGAGGGTATGAGCGTGAACAAATCAAACGTAAACCGTATAGATGTCGTAAAGAAAACAAAGTCTGAAAACTTATTGAACTAATGGTTGAATATACTTCTAGATTAAAGAGCAATGCATTTCGAATGACGAGCAATATATATCATCGATTACATCTAAAATACGCTTCTATCACGACATCGTTTTACCCTTGGCACATAGTTTACGACATCAACGGGAGTTTATTTGACGTCATACTGTATTATGACGTTGCAATATTTTTCCGCGAATTATCATGAAAGCGCTTTGTGCTTGTTCTTTAGAAGTCCTGTAAATTCAGTTTGTCTTATATTATTTCACGCCATGACAACTTTACGGAGAGGAATAATTTGATTGCGATTGAATTGAGTAACAGTTTAATACTTCAAATTTATTCTTGCATAAAAAAGACACAAATAAATTCAAAAGAATAATTATATTTTATAGTTCAAGTTGACGATGCGGCGTTACTGACCACGCAATTTACCACAAATATTGAAAACGTGTAAAACTAATATATCTTGAAAGTACTTTTCTTTCATTTACAAAACGTATGCGTTATAGTGATTTAGTCAGAATTTATATCACGAGGCCTATTGATTAGTAGTTGTAATAATTAAGTGAGCATGACGACCGACTGTCAAATCATCAAAAGGACCAAAGATCACGTACATCATGTACATGTACGTTGTAAAATAGATGGATCCGAAGGACTCCGTAAACACACTTCCCATTGTACGCCCTGTTGAAAAGGGAATTATTCTGTCTCAATTTTACTAATCTATGATATAACGACATTCATTGAAGAGAGCATGTGCAAGAAATCAATGCGGAAGACAGGGTATGCGTTTACTACCTTTCCTATCATACCGACAACCCCCTCTCCTCCCCCTTCTAATCCCAGCACTTAGTAAAACTAGTGAAACTAGAAATGTGCCTCAGCTAACTTTAGATAAATTGTTTCAAAGCAAACTTATCAAGAGATTAAGAGATCCTTCGTATCTTTGTTCTACTAAATTTGCTTCATTTTTTTTTTCAAATCTGGTACAATATGTACGAATGTCAAAACTACATGTACATGTATAAATAGATACGTGTAGATGCCGCAAAATCAATTTTGAGAGAAATGATATACAGAAGAAGCATATAGATAGGAACCTAGAACATTAATTTTTTCTCATTCACTGAGATTAACAGTATACAATATCGCCGAGCATTACCTAAAATGAGCGTCACGATGAGCGCTACGTCACGTTACGTTGTCGGTGCTTAAAAGCGCTAAGTGTTGGGAAAATGAATAAGAAATTGATCAGAATATGACTCAAATTTTAAGTCTGAAGTCCAGATTATAAGAAATCTCAGATAAAATGTATAGATATATAACAACTTTCCATTTTCAATCATAAACAACGTATTTATCATATCCAGAGGCTTGGTCAGAGGAATTCTAAGCTAAATATCTTTAAAACGGCTACACTCTTTTTTCTATAAATTATTTTTTTATCTTTAGCATGTATCACTAGATGAAAAAAGAAACATTTTATCAAAATTCTATTATGCCAACAACTTCGAAAATTAATGTTTTTAAACTTTTCATACAATTTTTACTGTCAAAAATGGGATGAAATAAATGTCCTTCTCCAGCATGGTTACCATGGCAACAAAAATATTTTTTCCGAAAATGATAAATTTACTTCATTTGCTACGTCAATGGATAAAAATTTACTTCGTACTGTGTTATGTTGATTTTTAAAATAAAGTCCAAAGTTGGGACATTGCTTTAGAAAAAAATGTGCAGAGTTACCTTTTTTGTCGGTATATAGGGGACAAACGGCTACACTCTTTTTTTCATGAAATATTGCAATCGATGAAGGAAGGGATATTCTTTTGTATGTATACAATTATTTTCAATTTCTATTATTCCCTGAAAATGCGGTTCACACTCATACCTCCTTAATGCAAAAATGAATGCGTATTTATTATATTCTTCTGGAATAAATTACGCGTATTATGTGTACCCAATTTAGTATATAATTTATGATAGTAAACCCAAAATATTGTCAAGCAGCTGACCTTGTCCTTGGTAGCTATATAAATGTCAATATTGAAATATATGTTCTATTTCAAAATTTCAATGCACCATATTCGCATTTCAAGCGATGTTCTAGTGAAATAATGAAATCGAAAGTCTAAACTTTACCCAAAATGTCAGCCAAATAACCAGCTAAGGACAGACTCTTCATACCTGCTTACTCCCGTTGTAAAGTCTACCATTTACTTTCTAGTGTCCTTTTGCGCGTAGAGAGGCCGTTTTGTAAGAAGCGATCTAGAGAAAAACATTTCATTAAAAATAAAATTTTAGTAGCCAACATGGATATCTTAGTACATATATATATATATATATACATTTAGGACATTTCATCAATGACAGGTATGGATTATGACCATATCCCAATACATAGTACAAAATCGATAATTCAGAAAATCTTAAACCGAAGGCATGCAAAAACAGGATAAAACAAGAATGTTTAGTGTTTCTGTATGTCTGCTACAGATTGTTTTGTATGATGGCCTGGTTAATATTGTTGTGTCATAGAGTTTGAATTTTGAGTTTGTATGATGCCATTTATGTGTCACTTTCTTATGGGTTTGTTTCGCTGGGTGTATGCAGGGTGGTCATGCTGGA
Source organism: Pinctada fucata (assembly GCA_028142955.1). Lineage (NCBI taxonomy): Eukaryota > Metazoa > Mollusca > Bivalvia > Pterioida > Pteriidae > Pinctada > Pinctada fucata. The sequence continues at coordinate 16,351,093 of AP027110.1, read as the reverse complement.
GATAATTCCCTTGTCTTTGAATAAATGTTAAAATCAGCGTAACGAAACATTCTAGACGTTTTCCATGCACCTATACCTTTTTTAGTTTGATTCTTGTCATATTTCATTTTTTAACGCTTTGCTACATTCTAGTAAATACTCTGCTAAAAAATTAAAGGAGCGATTTTCCCATTGTAATATAATGGTACATAGCTTGTAAAATCTTTTGGGATAAGCAAGGCTACATCATCAAGTTTTATCATGTGTATAGGGTTAATCTGTTCGATACAGACATTGGTAATAAAGAAATGACTATGAACTATGTCTTAATACATTTATATTCATCATATAGAATCAGCAGCTGCAAATGTGTGTGATATGAAAGTAGGAACCTTGCTCCTTTAATTTCTTTGAGCGAACGACATCTATACCACATTTTGACGGGATTCTGTCGTGATCAATTAAAGCCCTTTATCTGTAAAGAAAAGGGAATGATCTCCAGTATTACCACCCTGCATTCACCCAGCGAAATAAACTCACAAGAAGGAGACACATAAGTGACATCATACAAAATCAAAATCGCAAAAAAACACAACAATATCCACTAGAACATTATACAAAACAATCGTACAGAAACATTTAACATTGATTACAACATATAAAAGGACGGAGACCAATGTGCACCCGGCGCTGACTTTGGACGGTTATCTTCTTTTAGCAAATGGTGTGATTATCCGGATTACGTGTGCACAACCTTACACTTATCCCCACACACAGAGGTCTCCATAGACACAATTGTATAAACTGTATGTGCGTTGATTGTACTTGCAGTTTATCTACCTCTTGGTGAATCCGTAGACCCCAAACGCAGTGGAAATTCTGCATACTCTTATTCTTCTTTTGCTTCTTCCTTTCTTCGCGCTCTTTCGCATCATTTATAGATGATTTTTGATTCAACATATTAGATTTTCCCTCGCTTGAACTTCTTTTGAAATTCGGACCCATACAAGCAACAGAGTATATTACATTGGGTATTTCACAACCTGCATTTTATGGAAACATGATTTACAGAATTACCAAATTTTTTTACGAAATTATGTCAGAATCATCAAACGCCTTTTACACCGTTGATATGATCCTCCTGTCACCAGACAGACACTTTGTCTGGTACATGATCAATCTACAGAATTGCACTCTTACTGTTTGTGACAACAGGACTCCATGACGGACCCTGTCAAAACCTCTTTTGAGAAGACAAGGTCCCGACCATCTGCCATCTCTGAATGGCAGTCGGATTCCCTGGGTGATCACATACATGTGCTCGCTACAGCTGACAGAAGACGGTCTATATTTCGCTTGTCTTCTGTCTTTTGTATCCATTTACATATCAATCTGTGAGTTTCTTGGGCCCCTGCGTCATGCTATCTGTTTGTATGTTCATCTTACAATGTGGAGGTTATTTTACACCCCAATTGTGCCTTCTTCTAGAACTCTGGGTAATTGGAAATCAATTTAGCCAAGTTCGATCTATTTTGCTTGTTCGTTTCTTCAAACGCATTTAAAAATATTTATCTACAAAATATTCTTAAATTTCTAAAACCTAGGGCATGTAGCATCATATCCAGCCATCTTGCTACGTCTTTCGGTATATTTCGGACATAATTTTCACAGATTTTGGCAAAATTACATTGTTTTGATTGAGAATCAACGACGAGGGTTAAATACCCGAAATGTGCATGTCTGGTCCATGCTATAAATTTATCTGCTCTAAAATGATGCTTATGAATTTGAAGACGTTAAATATTCTTATTTCGTTTCATTTCTTCTTGGTCTGTTCATATATTGCAGGTGAGAACACGAACAAACTATGTTTTGAAATTAAGTTTTTGCAGATAAGTAGTTATACACTATTAGTTATGAGGTTTGTTACTGATCGTATACAGAGATTTGTAGGGTTGATCAAGACCATAGAAGACGAGGCGAACCTAATAACTGTTTTATTTTGTTGAGGACCAAAATCTCAATTTTTTGTTGAAGAAAATTGCCGTTTTACGACTCCATTTACGTGCGAATGCATTGATACGGCGATGGCGGAATTGTTGACGGTCTATAGAAAATTAGACGGCGTGTACGTGACGAGATTTACGCGCTCTGATTGGTTCGATTTAGTCCGAGGAAAAATATAGACACTTATACTTTACAATTATATATTTCTTTGAATGTCGTCAGCTATATACCCTTGAATAGGCCCAGGAGTTTTTCTTTCAGATTTTTTTGGTGGGAGGTGTTGTTGTTATTTATTTTGTTTTTGTTTCCTTTTGTTTTGCTTCGGTTGTTTTATCTTACAAAGATGGGATGGACTTCTCTGCTTTTTATAAAAGAAATATCAACACTTCTAAGGAGGAACCCTTTTAAGAAAGGACATGAAGGAGATAAAATCATTTTAGAATAGTATAATGTTATGTAGACAGGAGAAGGATTCGACATTAAAAAACAAAGAAGAAATACTCATAAGTTACACGCATACGGACCGTAGCGGATAAATACGGGGCAAACAGCCTGATACATGTGTATATAAAACGCAAAGATTTAAAATGATTTTTTATGGTAGTGGGTTCTAATACAGGGAGACACTTTTTCCATGGAGAGAAACGCTATTTTTCAGTAAGTTTTTTATGTGGCGTGGGTGATGGGGGTTCATATAAACATTAAAGAAGTACCTATAATTTTTGTCAATTTCAAAGTCGATAAGGCAAGGCAAAAACATTAGAATTCCCATAGGAACAATTGCGAAATATGACAGAAATTGTCAGCCGGTACAACTGAAATTAGCCCCAAGTGCCGCTGATTCTTTCCAAATAAACACATATTTCTAACTATACATGATCTATTGGGATTTCTTTGAGTTGAAAAAATTTGGGAATCGAAATGACAGAAGATGACGGGACTTTTCTTCTTCTTCTTCTTTATTAAATTACAGAATTTTTCAGGTTTTTCAGGAAGAAGGAATGAAAATAAGTCATTTATTCACTTGTTAGTTATCATTCTTAAGAGAGGATAATTCGTGCAATTTCTGAGAGTCGATTTTTCCCATTTGAAACACTAATAAAATGTTAAACTTCTCCAAATTCATTAGCTTAATTCAAAACAGATTTACAGAATGGACCAGACATGCACGTTTGTGTATTTAACAATCGTCGGTGATCCTCAATCTAAACAATGAAATATGGCCAAAATATTTGGAAATTATGTTCAAAATATACCTATATATATGTCCCTAGGTAGCATGTGCACAACGACGATAAACGAAGAACTAAGAAAGTAATTATGCATATGCTACCTAGGAACGTAACCACCTGACGTCATCACTAAAAGCCTGAATTAGTGACGTTGTTCCGGGCTATCTCGAAAATCGTCTACTAACTTTGGGGTTTATTAAGGAAATTGAAAAAAATATATAAAACGATATTCGATAAATTTTATATATTTTAGATTCATTTAGCAGCGACAATTACTTGCTATATAAATGTATAATAAGTTTACTTTATCATACTAAGATTTCGTTGGAAAATTTTCTCTTATAGATTCAATTCATGTTCAATATAGGGAAGTTTTTGTCAGATCCCAATATATATCGTATTAGTGTCAAGTCAAATCGTATATCATTTCTTTGTGAGTACTATAATGCAGATGAACTTTAAGTATTTTATTTTATCATGAAAAAAATTATTTCATATCGCATTCAAATCTTATTCAACGATGAAAATAGGATACTTTTAGTGTTAATTTTCAGCCCTGTCAATGGCGTTATGCATATGTGGATTCAAATATTCTTTTTTTTTTCTCGAATCTTTTTCATCATAGATTGCAGAAATATATATAAAAATATATAATTTGGACCCTCCTTTTAAACGCGTTTTAGGATTTCGTATGGGTTTATGCAGGATCACTGACGAGGGTTTAATACCCGACACGTGCATGTCTGGTTCATGCTGTCAATTTATCTGCTTTTAAATGATGCTAATGAAATTGGCTATTAAGTATGATATATGCCTCAGATAATTGATCTTTAAAAGGAGCGTACTTACCTCGTCCCATAACTCGATATTTCAAATGTTTTCGGCATATATCCAATATATGCAGACCCTTCTGACAAATCTAATACATGTTTTCGGCATATATCCAGTATATGCCAACCCTTCTGACAAATGAGATAAAGATGATCCTGACGACAATCTCAACAGCACTCTGATTGACTGTGACGACGGGACTCCTTGACGGGCCCTGTCCAAACCTCTTTAGAGAAGACAGGGCCCCGACCACCTGTCCTCTCTGAATGTCAGTCGGACTCCTCGGGTGATTGAATACATGAGCTCGCTACAGCCGGCAGAGCACGGACTGTATTACGCACGCTCTCTTTTTATATTCATTTACATATCCATCTGTGTTGCTTGGACCTCTACGTTTTGCGGTCTTGTTTGTGTGAGGTCATCTTACAGTGAGGGGGTTGTTTTACAATTGTACGTTCATCGAGACCTTTGGGTAATTGGAGAAGTGAAAGGGTTATGCGCACGTAATCCCGGATAACCACACCATTTGCTACTCGCGTGGCAAATGGCCGTCCAAAGTCGGCACCGGTTGCCCATTAGTCTCGTCGGTTTATGTGTAGTATTTTATGTTTGATGTTTATCAAATATTATGGCCGAAGGCCACTGTGTAATATTTGAATTTATTGTAGCGCAAAACTCAATAAAATGAAATAAAATAGTCCATGCAAATTAGTACCACATGCCTCGCGTAGAAATACGGAACTACATTCGCGCACCTTTCCTCTTTCTCGAAGGCGGCAGTGCGAGCAGACGTCAAAAATTTCGAAGAGGGTACAGCGCAAGTCTGTGCAGGTTTTTTTTGGTAATCTGGTAAAATGTAGGCCGTTTCGTTTCCAATTTTATAACCTTGGTTAGGTATTAGGGATCATTTTTACATGCGTCTAGAGCCCTTAACTTGTGTCAAGGGGCTCACCGTCGTGCAGAAAGTCATGGCCGAAGCGCCCGGAGCCTTCTCGCCATTTTCCATCCAGAATCCCGTCAACGAGTAGGCCAGCATTTACCAACATCAGAATGCCTTCTGAGCTTTCTGTCATATGGGATTTAAAACCCCAAGCATTCCACGCCTTTTTACTTGTACTATGCCATCCAATCCACCTCAGTTATTTCAATGCAGTCCCCCCTACGCAGACCCCCCTATCTTAACAACGGCCAATGTTAATAGGTTAAATAGCCTAGGCCACTGTGCGTAATATGCATATTTACACGTCATTCCTACTCCTGGGCCATCCTACTTGTATTTGCATCGCCATGTACTGCACCATAATAAATAACCCCCCCACCTTTTGTTTTCCCAGCTGTACCACTCTTTAAAAATTTCATAATTATCGAAATAGGATAAATTCATTTACAAGTATTAAAAGCATACAAAAAAAAGTAATTTTTTCTAATATACAGGCAGTAGTTTTTATTTAAAGATATACACAAATGATCCATTCTTTTTTTTTATTATGAGCTTAATACAGTTATATATTTCTAGTGAATAATGCCACGACGATCAAAGAGAAGTTCCAGCAGTCCATACGCCAGGCTGACAACAGGTCAGCAAGGGCCTGCAGTGACAGCACCCCCCACAGGGTCAACCAGCACCACTGAGGATGCCACTCCCCAACCAACCCAAGAGTTGACGAATCCGCCTCCTCCCGGGCCACCGCCTTTTCAACCTACCATCCAGGAGGCAGTTTCTGCCCCCCAGTCTGCAGCCTCTCTGCAGCCTCTGTTTGTGAGTCCACACAGGTTGTCACCACCAACCTGCAACCTGCACCACCATCACTCACCACAGCTACAACAGGTACCCCAATGTTTCATCTCTCAACTGCATTAGTTGATACCCCATCTATGATTCAATCTCCTGCATTGAAATTGGGCTACAATGTGGACCCTTCATTAAGAGGTAAAATAAATGCTGGAGACTACATTAATCTTGGTAATTTGCTTGAAACAAATGTTCACGACTTGCAAAATACAATGTTCTTTTTGAATCATGCAGGGGAGCTGTCACTTAAACCCAAGGTAGGCCCTAAAATTTTTAACTTAGAACAGTGGCTAGATGCCTTCTTGCCTTTTATGAGTATTTTCACATCAACACATCCACAACAATCCCAACACCTACTGAAATACTTAAGCGACATCCGCATCCTGGCAAAAAATGGGGGCAATTTCATTAAATACGATGAGCAGTTTCGCCTTAAAATGACAGTCGATCCAAACATGTCATACGACAAAATAGACTCTGAGCTATGGCTGATGTTTGCCTCTGGTAATGGGCAGCATAACCTATCAAAACCACCCACCAACCAGCCATCCCATAAGTGTTATGAGTTCAATTATAAGGGTTCATGTCAGGCCCTAAATTGCCCTTACGCCCATATTTGCCTTAAGCAAAACTGCAATAAGCCGCACCCATTCATTAGCTGCCCCATTAATCGCTATCCTTCCCAGTCACAGGGCCAGGGTTACTTTTCCCATTCACGGGGCCAAAGTTACCAACGGCCTTTTCGCCCCAGAACAGACCAATACTCGAACCGTCAACAATCATTTAGACCAAGGGCTAGTACCTACAAACCTACTGGACCTCGCCCACTCACCTATTAAGCTAAAAGAAATACTCCCACTACTTGACTCTTATCCCAATAAACTTGTAGCTCAGGAATTAAAAATTGGCTTACAGTATGGGTTTTCCTTGCATTATTCAGGACCTAACAAAGGTATTTTTTCAAACAATCTGTCCTCGGCTAACTCTAATGCTAACGAGTTGCAATTGAAAATCAACGACGAAATCTCCAAGGGGCGTATTTGGGGGCCATGTCCATCTCAACCCTTCTCAAATCTACATGTTTCCCCAATAGGTCTCGTACCAAAATCAGATGGGGGTTGGCGCATGATTACACATCTATCGTTCCCCCCTGAGCTGAGCATTAACTTTCACAACGAAAGTCAACACACTACAGTCAAATATACATCCTTTGATCACGTGATCCAAGAAATTTCAAAAATAGGTCAAGGCGCCTTCCTGGGCAAGATGGACATCAAGAGTGCCTTCAGGCTGCTTCGTATTCGACCACGCGATTTCCATCTTTTGGGTTTTTACTTCAAGAAAATTTTTACATAGACAAATGTCTTCCCTTTGGTTGTTCGGTCTCTTGCAATACTTTTAAAAAATTCTCCACCTTTTTAGAGTGGGCGATCAGATAAGTCACAGGCACCACAACCATACACCATTACCTTGATGATTATATATTCATTGCAAGGTCAAAGCAAACGACTTCAAATCTCATGTCTACCTTTCAAAATTTGTGCCAAAAACTTGGGATCCCACTCAATGAAGAAAAAACTGAAGGCCCGGCAACGGTTATCAAATTTCTTGGGTTAACAATCAACACACAAGCTCAAACAGTATCAATACCCCCTGATAAGATCGCAGAACTGCTATCCATACTTGAAATTCTTATTAAAAAGCCAAAAGCAACACTCAAAGAGTTGCAGTCACTCACAGGGAAACTTAACTTTGTAAGCAAAGCAATCCCAGGGAGCAGGGCCTTCATCCGTAGGTTCTATAATGCGATGATTGGTCTCACCAAACCGCACCATCATGTTCGAATAACATATTTACACCCCGATTTGCGACTTTGGCAATCTTTTCTCAATGACTTCAATGGATGACCTACTTTCAGGAATCAGAATGGTCATCAGATTCCATGCTGCACCTATTCACGGACAGCGCAGGCAATGCCCAGCTTGGATGTGGTGCTATACTCGGAACCCACTGGGCTTACCTGCCGTGGCCCCATTCCTGGGCCAATACAGACATTTTGCATGATATGTCATCGTTAGAGTTGGTCCCCATCGTCCTAGCCTTTACGCTGTGGTGCAATGACCTTGCTAATAAGAGAATAATAATCCACAAAGAAAATGAAGCCTTTGTTAGTATACTAAATTGCCAAACTTCCAAGTCGGAAAGAAAAATGTCCCTATTGCGCCCTTTGATCTTGATTTTGATGAAATCCAACATAACATTTCGAGCTAAGTTCATTCAAGGGAAACTAAATAATGTAGCTGACTCAATCTCTCGAATGCAGTGGGCCCACTTCCGCAGAGCAGCACCCTACGCAGATCTCGAGCCAACCCAAATCCCGTACGAATTCCGGCGGCTACTATCCAATGTGAAGTGAACCACCTTTGCAACCAATACCAGATTGACATACGAAGTAGGTTTGTCCGCATACAATTACTATTGTAAAATCCAAGGAATCGGCCATCCTTGGCCACCAACTACAATGCTGGTAGCAAATTTCATAGCATATATGTCATGTAATGGCTACGCAGCTGCCACGGCTCGCAGCTACATATCGGCATTGAACTTTAAATGTAAATCCGAGTCCCTTCCTGATTTTTCACAGTCATTTATCATAACCAAGCTTCTAGAAGGATGTTGTCGCTCAAATAACCGGCCCGACTCGCGTCTTCCCATTACGCTAGATATACTGGGGCGAATTATTGCGGTTCTCTCCCTTGTATGCACTAGTAATTACGAAGCAACCCAATTTTCAGCCGCCTGCTCATTAGCATTCCACGCCTTTTACGTGTAGGCGAGTTTACATTAGCAAAAGGAAATTCGCCTACCTCGGTTCTATCATTTAGTGATATATCTTTAAGTCCCGACAACCTAGTTCTATGTATACGATCGTCCAAAACCGACTAACATGGGAAAGGCGCCTCCATTATTCTATCGCGAACAGACACCCCCTCTTGTCCCCTGAAGTGGTTACGGGAATTTCTGGATGTACGACCCGTCTTTCCTGGACCTCTATTTTGTCACTTCGATGGTACACCACTCAATTCTCCACAATTACCTCCCGAGCAATAGCCGGCTTGGGGTTAAATGCCTCCCGATATAAAACTCATTCATTCCGCATCGGAGCCGCTACGACAGTGGCATGCAACGGAGTTTCAAGTGACCTAATCATGGCAGCCGGTCGCTGGAAGTCCCCCATATATAAAAACTACATTCGTTCCCCCTTCCCCTGCTTACAACCTCCCCCTTCCCACCCTTAACGTCCCCCTAATCTATTTTCTTAAACTGTTGAAAAATCCCCAGTCATTTGAGACTAATTCCCCCCCCCCCCAAGTTTTTCAGATACGCCCACCATTTGGCTTTTCGGATCATCATTGGTAAAGCGTGCGTTCTTCAGCCTGGAGACGCAATCCGAAGACCTCAATTTGGGCCTCAGAGCAACCTTATGGTGGCAGGGTTACACTGGTATGACCATGAAACGTGCAAGAAAACGCCTGCGCCACCTTGCTGCTGTTGGAGAAACCCTCCAGGTGATATTAGTCCACTGTGGGGCTAACGATTTGGGCGTCCACCCTTTACGACAAACTTTAAAAGATACAGTTGCTGTGTATAACTTCCTTAGCACACGTTTTCCTAATGCCACCCTTATCTGGTCAAATGCGATACCCAGGGTAGCGTGGTCCTTTGCAAATAACAAAAAGGCAATAGAAAAAGCAAGGTGTCGCCTTAACCGTCACGCCACCAATCCTTTTACTCAGACAGGGACAACTCTTAGTCACCCACAGTTCTCTAGCAAAAAGCCCAATCTGTTCATCCCTGATGGAGTACACTTATCCTTCAAGGGCAACCAATTGTTTTGCCAAAACATAAAACGAGCCCTGGCAACAGCTCTTAACCAATGACCAAAAACCCCAATACCCTCTCGGGAAGCCCTAGAATCGTAAGCTCTCCCCCCCTCCCATAGCCCCTAGAATCGTAACCCACCCACCCCCACCCCATTATGAGTAAAATCATTAAATCACTATCAGCCCCCACTTTCCTCCCCTAAACATTTAAAGGCCGCGGTGGCGAATAAGTTTTTGCCTGCTACTTATTGATGACCCCCCCCCCCCCATTTTTCCTTAAAATTCCCAAATATACTCCTTCGTAATGAGTGGTTCACCAACATGATCTATGAGGTATCAATGTTGGCGTGATCTGCGATCAAGTGGCGTTAACCACTCAATACGAACTCTATATTCCAGCACGCATGGCATATTCACCCGGCGCTGCTGGAACCCAATTACTACAATTTGTGAACATTATATAGATGTATATATTTTTATTAACTCATTTCATTTTTTGTTGACCGTAAAATGACTTTGTTTCAAATGTTCATAAATATATATATACATTACATGTCATCCACCGCGGCCAAATATTGCCAATAAATTTACAAAAATTTAACAAACGTATTTTCATTCAAATTGTTTTAAAAGAGCAAAATATGCAGATAGCTGGAATCAGTCTTATGCATCATTCGTCGTACCAAAGGTCAAGGTCAAACCCAAAAAGTACAAAGAACACTGGAAAAAAGAAATTACGGGAAAAGAGAGAGGCACAAAATGTTTGTCAGTTCAACAAGGTGAAATCCATTAGTATGTCGGAAAGGTCATTCAGTCTACAATAACATCAAATATTATGGCCGAAGGCCACTGTGTAATATTTGAATTTATTGTAGCGCAAAACTCAATAAAATGAAAAAACGTGCCTCGCGTAGAAATACGGAACTACATTCGCGCACCTTTCCTCTTTCTCGAAGGCGGCAGTGCGAGCAGACGTCAAAAATTTCGAACCCACCCACCCCCTCCCTATTTCTTCCATTCTTAATTCCTGTTTATCAACCAATCATTGTTCTTTTATCTTTGGAACACGCACCCAAAATGCTTACTGCTTACTTGTACATGTTTAGAAATCTTTACAATTTTCAGTTAGTTTTTCTGCCGCTAGTTAATCTCATTTCAGCCATCCTCTCAGCCGAGGGTCACCTGCATCATTCGCCTTCCTTCCCCGGATCACAACACAACCCCTTTGTCGCGGTGGATGCAAGCTACACGACACTATATGGATCAAGTGCATGGTGTTAACCACTCAATACGAACTCTATATTCCAGCACGCATGGCATATTCACCCGGCGCTGCTGGAACCCAATTACTACAATTTGTGAACATTATATAGATGTATATATTTTTATTAACTCATTTCATTTTTTGGACGGTCGAGTTGACCGTCAAGTGGCTCGCCCTTATCAATTTGGCAGCCACATTGCTTGTCTATTTGACAAGGTTACATAATACATGTATTTCAATTTGTTTGCCGGTCGAGTTGACCGTAAAATGACTTTGTTTCAAATGTTCATAAATATATATATACATTACATGTCATCCACCGCGGCCAAATATTGCCAATAAATTTACAAAAATTTAACAAACGTATTTTCATTCAAATTGTTTTAAAAGAGCAAAATATGCAGATAGCTGGAATCAGTCTTAGGCATCATTCGTCGTACCAAAGGTCAAGGTCAAACCCAAAAAGTACAAAGAACACTGGAAAAAAGAAATTACGGGAAAAGAGAGAGGCACAAAATGTTTGTCAGTTCAACAAGGTCAAATCCATAAGTATGTCGGAAAGGTCATTCAGTCTACAATAATTTGTGTTTGATGTTTACATGTCGTATGTCTCTTTTTCGTCTCATAGTATGCTCGTCTTTTGTGTTTTTGCATCGGGTGTTTTGGTGTTTTGCTGTTGATGCTGCCACAGGATCTTGTAGGAGATAGAGCACCAAATTGAGCATCGACAGAACCCTAGCAAGATAGCCTCTTTTTATATCAATTTCCATATTCATCTGTGTTGCTTGGGCCCCTGCGTTTTGCGGTCTTGTTTGTGTGTGGTCATCTGACAGTGAGGAGGTTGTTTTACACCACAATTGTACGTTCTTCGAGACCTCTGGGTAATCGGAATAGTGGGAGGGTTGTGCGCACGTAATCCAGGATAACCACACCGTCTGCTACTCACGAGGCAGATGGCCGTCCTAAGTCGGCACCGTTTGCCCATTGGTCTCGTTGGTTAATGTGTAGTCATTTGTGTTTCATGTTTTTCTGTGATTTGACGTTCATTGTACTACTGCGTCTCTTTCTGTGCGTGTCATTTTTGTGTTTTACAGTGGGTGTTTTGGGAGGTTGCTGTTGATGCTGCAACTAGGTGATGTTGGAGATCCCCTCCTTTCTTTTATACTAGGAGCGCTTCACTTCCTTTGTCAACATGATATAAAACACGCACTTTTTAAAATTTCCATACTTCATTAAGAGAGGATTTGATGCACGTCACCAATTTTCAAACAAGAGTTCAGCTGTGTTAAACTCCGGGGTTGCAGCAAAGGTATTCGTATTTAATATACAAAGTTAAAATACTCCAATTGCTATTTCATTATACAAAATAGTATATTTAATTTCCACCATTCTACAATCGTTACACATGACAGTGATCCTGAGACTGAATAAAGGTAAAGAGGGTGCTCTCACACCAGGTAAATACAGGTATTTGAATTGAAGCGGAAAGAGTTAATGTCCGTGACAAAGTCAGGCTCTGTATGTTTAATATTCTAAAATAATCAAAGGAAAGGGAAGCAAATAAACGTTAAAGAAGTACCTACATTTGCCTCACAAGTTGTGTTATCCGATATGACCATCATTTGAACCTTTTACAATACTCACGGCTTGGGGATTAGATACATAAATAAATAAATAGATTCATCAATAAAAAAAAATAAATACAGGAACTGAGTGGAAGAGAATATATAAGAAGAAAACTAAAATTAAACGTTTCCATTCACTTTACCTTTAATGTGCATACAGCAGTCCAATTAGTCATTAGAATGATTCAATCAGTTATCTTTGCCAAGCATCTGATTGATATACGAATTAAACGAAATCAACAAGGGAATCAGCGCTGTATTGTATATTTTGTTTTGGTATTACAATTGAGTCTTTGAGGAATACAGAGTTATTTCCCCTTACAGACGGTATCTGACGTAAAACCATTGTTACGTCATGGAAATGGTATGGTAACGTCAATTATATACCGTCATTTCCCAGACGTTTAGGACTGTTTCCATGGAATTTAATGACTTAATAATCAGTCTACGTCAGATACCGTCTCAAATGGGAAGTAACTCTGGTTTTCGAAAATAGCGAATACCTATATTTCAACGTTTGAATATAAAAATTACCTTGTCTGTTAATTTATTTTATCGGCATTACATTAGCAAATGCAAACATTATTTTTTTGTCAAAAATGTCGTTTTTTACGCTTGATCGAAGCCTGTTTTGAAAGAAAAGTTTTGAAACGGGATTTGCTGACGTGAAAAGAAGCTTTGTTAAATACATGCATTTTCCCAACAAAATAAAGTGGCATGTCCTTTCAGGTTAAACCTCAATACGCATTTTAACATAAAAAAATAATAATTTATAGCCCATAACATTCCAATTTATGGCCTAAGACTTTCCAGCTGATTGACTTCATGCATGATTCGCAATCTAGGTCAGATTTCTCCTTAAAGAAAACAACCATATTACCAATGATAACAAAATTTAGTGAGGCAGACTTCAATCATCAGGAAGAATTAAGCAACGGTGTCTATTCTGCTGAAATAGATAAAAGTATTTGTAGAACAATTTGGATGTTTAGAGTTTCAACATTTTGGATTTAGCTGAATGGTGAACTGATAGCAATGAGTCGGAATTTCAAGGTAATCATGATATCTGAATTAAGATAGAATGGTTGTTCTCTCATAAGTTAAAGAAGATTCTGACAATAATCTCAACAACACTCACAATAGAGCACAAAATTGAGCATCGACTGACCCCTAGCAAGCTAGAGGCGGGACCAGGTGCCCGGGAGGAGTAAGCATCCCCTGTTGGCTAGCCGCTCCCGCCGTCGATGTACGAGGTGTACAAATTGTCGGAGTTTCTTCATCGCATTCGAAAATTTCTGTTATCAAAATTTCTTAGAATTTCTAAAACGTGGGTCCTGTAGCATCATATCGAACCCTTCCTGCTACGTCTTTCGGTACATTTATGGACATAATAACTTTCACATTCTTTAGCCATATTACATAGTTTAAATTGAGGATGACGGACAAGGGTTAAGAACCCGGAACGTGCATGTCTGGTCCATGCTGTAAATTTATCCGTTCTTAAATGATGCTATTGAATTTGAAGACGTTTAAAACGTACTGTGTGTGAAGTTGGAAAAAGTCATGCCGAAATTAAAAAAAAAATACAATTCCTGAAAAAAGATAAAATGATGTGTCCTTTCATGTAAAAGTTCATCGTGCGAGGGGAGAATCGCTCCACTTTATATTTTTCGAAGATTCGAAAAAAAAAAGAAGCAATCAGTTTATTGCCTTCCAAATTAAATATGTCGGTTGTGTAGTTACTAGCAATATCTTACAGTTTTGGAATTATACCTTATTATACTGTTAAGTTTGTGCACAAAATTGTTATCTCAAGTTATGTACCGTTCAAAAACGTTAAGAATCTAAATTATATTTCATATTACTTACCAAGTTCATCTTTTTCGTGCCGATCGGTCAACAAATATGGCCGCCGAGGGCTCTAATGAATGGGGAATTTTCGACTTATCCTTTTCAACTGCTGCACAAAATTTCACGAAACCTTACAGGAAGCTAGTACTCAAGATATTTTACCAAGTTTGTGTTTTCGTGCCGATCGGTCACTGAGGGCTCTGATTAGCTGAGGAGGAATTTTAAGTTTCTCTATTCAGCCGCTGCACAAAATTTCAGGAAACCTTATAGGAAGAATGTACTCAAGGTCGTCTACCATGTTTTCGTTTTTCGTGCCGATCTGTCAACAAACATGACCACCGAGGTTTATGATTGGCTGAGGCATTTTCGCCTTCCCTTCTTAAACTAATACACAGAATTTCATGAAACCTTACAGGAAGATCCTCTACCAAATTGTAGTTCTTAGTGCCGATCGGTCAACAAATATGGCCGTAGAGGGTTCTGATAGACTAACACATTTTCGGCATCTCCTCTGCAACCGTAGTCCGAAAAACCTAATCTACGAAAAACCTAAGCTAAACCCAGCCTTTGACGGTTATTTGGACAGTAGAGGGCTGGGTTGAGGTAAGAATAATACCTATAATGAAAATAGCGTAACTCTTCGAACCTCTGAAGAGTCGCACTTTCGCCCCTTCTACATCAACCTAAATGCATATTCGCGACTATTGACACATCACAATCACCAGATGAATTATTTATTTACCAACCTCTGTGAGCGGATAAGGCCTAAGTCAAGACGTATTGCTGCTGAAAAGTTTTGATTTTGGTCGAATCCGCCGCCATGCTGTCCTTACTCATTTCAATGACATCACGTACACAAGTCTCGTCTACACAAGTGATCGTGACGTACGGGGTAGTGATCACATGATAACGCTATTATCGCATGACGTCACTACTTGACGTGTAGAATAGATAAAGACAGCGGATTCCGGATGTTAATTGTTGTACACACATATGTTGTTTGATATATAAATGGTGTTGTTTGGTACACACATGGTATTGTTTGGTGAGCTCTTGATATGTTGTGTTGTACGCACTTGGTGTTCTTTGTTAACACTTGATGTTGTTTGGTAACAGATGATGTTGTATGATACAGACTTCATGTTGTCTGGTACACGATTGATGTATGGTACGCAATAGCTATTTTTTGTTACATTTTTAAGTCAAGAAATATATTTTAAATCAGTATTATGGCCGTTGATGCGTGGAGCTCGTAAAAAAATTTCCTCCGGAGGGTTTGACAGGAAGTGTTTTAATGCTTTTCCATGACATCCATGGTCGCCATAGCACTCACTATATAGACATATCCTTAGACAGGGCATATTTTGTAGACATTGTTTCATTTTCAAGCGTGAACATCGACGGCAGGTGCGACTAGCCAAACAGGGGATGCTTACTCCTCCAAGGCACCTCTTCCGACCCCTAACTTGGTGTTCAATTTGGAACTCTGTTGTGAGTGCTGTTGAGATAGTCGTCAGGATCTTCTTTATCTCATTTGTGTCACGCTTATTCCCTTTACTGTGTGGAGCTCGTAAAAAATTTTTCCGCGAAGGGTTTGACAGTGTTTAAATGCCAAGGTCGCCATAGCACTTTCTATATTGATATAATACCAGATAGTGCATATTTTGTAGATATTGTTTCATTTCGTGCGTGATTATCGACGGCGGATGTGTCTAGCCAAACAGGGGATGCTTACTCCTCCTGGGTACCTGGTCCCACCTCTAGCTTGCTAGGGTTCAGTCGATATTCAATTTGGTGCTCTATGAGAAGTTTAATATTTTTACAACAATTGTGCGTCTATGGATACCTCTGTGTATCCGGATAATTAGGAGGGTTGTGCGCACGTAATCCGGATAACTACACCATCTGCTAATAGCAGATGGCCGTCCAAAGTCGGCGCCGGGTGCACATTGGTCTCCTTCCTTTTATGTGTTTATTTTTTATATTTATTTATTTATTCATTTTTGTTTATTTATTCATTTTTGTTTATTTATTTATCTTTATTTATCTTTATTTATTTTCATTTATTTATTTATCTATTTATTTATTTATTCATTCATTTTATCATTATTTTTCTATTTTATATATTTTTATAGTTATCTGTTTGTTTATTTCTGTATCTTTTTTTTCATGATATTTATTTATCATAATTTTATTCATATTTGTCTTTGATGTTTGATGTTTCTCTGCATCTGTTTCGATTATTTCGTATCATGTTCTAGCGTCCTTGTGCGGTTAGTAATTGACGTCAGTCTGTGTCAGTTTCGTGTGGGTTTGTTTCGTTGGGTTTAGTTTAAACTTTATTTATTGTCAAGGAAGTACATGAAATCATACAATACAATATTTAGAGACAGATATCTGGAGACAAGCAAAAATAAAATGCTTATACTAATCCATTTCTCAAAATTCGTTTCGTTTGGTTTCTGCAGGGCTGTCATGCTGGAGATCCTTCCCATTTCTCTATTGTGAGTGTTATTGAGATTGTCATCAGGATCTTCTTTATCTCTTTTATGCAACTATATTTATACTTCATCTAACTATTTTGTTCCTAGAATGACATGGCCTTGAAATGACACTCTAAATTGACCTTTGACCCTAAGGTGATAGCCTTACTCACAATTATGTGAAAAAATGAATTTCAGTCAAGAAATAATTTTAAATAAATTTCTAAAATCCTGAAGTCAAAAAATAAATTTTGAATCAGTATCGTACTTTTATCCAAAAGAGTTAAATCTCAACAGCACACACAAGAGAGCACAAAGCTGAGCATCGCCTGACCCCCAGCAAGCTAGGGATTGGACCAGGTGCCCGGAAGGAGTAAGCATCCCCTGTTGGCCAGCCACACCCGCCGTCAATGTCCACGCACGAAAATGAAACAAAATATAAAATTCATGCACTGTCGGTGGTTATGTCTATATAGAAAGTGCTATGGCGACAATGTCAGGGAAAATATTCAAAATACTTGCTGTCAAACCCCTCGCAGGAGACGTTTTTACGAGCTCCACACGGGAAAGGGCATAGATGTGACATAAATGAGTTAAAGAAGATCCTGACGATAATCTCAACAGCACTCACTATTTTAGCCTGAAAATAACGTTGACCTTTGATGAATGACCTCAGTAAACTTTGACATGAAGGAGCTGTCCAAATAAAGACTTGTGTGAAATATGTTGAAATTTCAAAAAGAAGTCTGCATCTTTACATTACATTAATTACACAATTTGTAATGTTGTCGCACTTAGGAATAATGTTTATTCCGGAGTTGGCGGCTGTTCCAAGGAAATGCTATTGGTTTTGTCTTACCTTCTCGACACTAAATCTGAATAACTTAAAGGTAAATCTTCGATGTTTATAAACGTTTAACGTCTTCAAATTCATTAGCATCATTTTAGAGCAGATAAATTACAGCATGGACCAGACATGCACGTTTCGGGTAATTAACCCTCGTCAGTGATCGATCCTCAAATCTAAATAATATGACCAAAATCTGTGAAAATTATGTCCTAAATATACCGAAAGAAAAAAGCAAAATGGCTGGGATATGATGCTACAGGACCAAGGTTTTAGAAATTTCAGAAAATTGTGTAAACAGAAATGTTCAAATGCGTTTGAAGAAACGACCAACCGATATTGATCGAACTTGGCTACATGTGCCCCCGGGAACTCTTGGTCAACCAATACACAAAAAATCTTGAAAATCATGACATGCCGTGGGAACAATATTTTGGCGTTCACAGAGAATTGTTCTTAATTCATTCAACCTTTCAATGGAAAAACTGAATTTAATCTAAACAGCCTTCCAATTATCATAAATAGAGTCACAACTGTATGAATTATCTTATTCTAAAATGTCTCAACTTACTGATTCAAATTAATTTGTATGAGATCACACAATCTAACAATGCTCAAGGTGAACTCGCCATTCCCTGTTTTAAAGTCACGCAAGTAACACTGACTGCTAAACCATATCTCTAAGTACAATCAGCTTTCATTAATACATGTACGAACAGATCTGTTATCACAAGGCTGTTATAAATTTACACATGAATACCGTTACGGCTGAATGCCTCCGAACAAGAGAAACAAAATAAAACGAACACGTAGCCCACAACATGCATTCATTCGCGAAAGAGCGCACCAAATCATACATTACTTTATACATTTGTAATGGACTGCAATATCTTTTTACGCTTTTGATATCAATTCTCTTCAAACAGACAACAAACAAATCGAGACAACCTAAGGTACAGCATGTCTCGAATTTTGGAATCCGCCAATGAAAAATCAAATACAAAGTCCGAAACTGAATATGAACAGAGAATTGACTTAAGGTAGAAAATCTCTCAGGTCTCAGATGCTTATATTTCCTTAATATCAACTTTTACAATATTTTCATTTCAATATTTATTCTAAGCTTATGCTAAACCTGATATACAAACAAAATATAATTCGTGGTTTCATATTTATACCAAGACTTTAAGCCGTTTGAACTTTAAAATTAGACGCTATGGGAAAAGTAAGAAAAATTCCTTTTAGAGGTGATAAAATGTAACCATAGAAGTTTCTTTAACCAAAACCATATTAGTTTGATAATCTGAACAATATTCTGAAGAGAAAAACTGGGGTATCCAGGCAAAAATCACCAGCAATTCTGACCTGAGGTATACTCTACCTTTAGTCAAATTCTCAAGACGCCATATAAACCAAAACAGTGAACAATTTAGATATTGAGTTCATCCATTCTATTCTACTCTGAAACAAGAAAATTGTATGAATATTTGAAAGTTAACTCTGATATTATAATGAGACAAAAGACCATTGAAATTTTGTCTGAAGTCAATTCTTGGTGCCGGGCCCAGAATACAAAAATCACAATAAAAAGTTTTTAAAAAGTTCTTGAAAAAATAGAACTTTCTCACGAGATTAGAAAAAAATCGGTCAAAAAGACGGAGTTTATAACACAACACCATAGAAACACGAATGACAACTTTATATTTAATCGTCTCCTATCTGTCGTTTGGTGCTGCGTGTGCGTCTCTCAAACCGACACAAATCGACAAATATTACACGGATTCGGGTTTTCTTTATTTTCGGGAATCTAAAAAAAAAAAAAAACTCTTCAAAATAAGAAATGCACAGAACAAGTTTATAATGTATTATCATTCAATATGAACAGGTTATTGATTGTGTGATCCAATTTGTTTTCATTAAAGAGATAGGACAAGCAGTTTAGGACTAAAGTAAGATTTTGTTATTATAAAGAAAGTCTTTTAGTTCAAAACATTTTTTTTTTAAGTTTCTACTTTTTCATGTTTTTACGCATTTACCATGTTTATGGGGAATTGGAATTTTATCCAACTCAAAGTTCATTGCTGCCCATGATAAATTTTGCACTTTAACTCCTCCTGGTCACTTCCGCCTAACTGCAATGCATGCTTACAATATCCGATGTCATGTGTTTGAACACTGAGACGTGATTGAATGACGCTCACTTATAAGTGAAAGGAGGGGGTCTCTGTAAAGGACAAGGGTCAGAAAGTAAAATTAAGAGGATTTTCCTCCTTATGAAACAAATTTCTCTCGATAAAACTGATTCGCAAATTAATGGAATGCGGCGAACTGTGGATGACGACATAGAATAAAACCTCATCATGCATCGCGATACCGCCATTATGAGATTCTTGCTGCTTACTACGCTGCATCCGTTTGTCCATCGAACCAAAAGATTTTCAAATTAAACGGAAAACGAGCACATGAGGATCTCCGAAAAACACACAATTTGACCTCTAAAGAACACTAAGGGCATAATGTTTTTGAGCCATTTTATCTAACATCTAAAACACTAATGAATTTCCCGTTGAAACATAGGGTCTTAGAATACCTTAAGATTTATCTCCCTTTGATAAAAAAAATAGAAAAAGAATTAATTTGCAGGAAAGCTAAATAGTGATTTTACTTTATTTTTCATCGAAATTTGAACAGCATCTTAAAGGAGACATGACTGGTCTAAATGTACCTTAGTTCCATTAAGAATTTCAGTTTATGCGATTTTTAATATTCATAGTAATGAAAAGGATTGTGGTATGCTTATTCTTTAATGCGCATAAAATGAAAACTTTATTCAGAATGAGAGAATGACAAATATGGATAATGACCATATCCCTGTATACAGCACAAAATCGATAATTCAGAAAATCAGAAACCGAAGGCATACAAAATCAGGACAAAACAGGAACCAAAGCAAAGAGACAAAAACCTCCACCATATGAAAAGAAACGAACTCCCGATTTGGAAGTGAGACCAGATGCCCAGGAAGAGTAAGCATCTCCTGCTTGGCATTTATTTTGAAGACTTTATTTTTTTTAATATTATTTAGAATAAAAATGGTATAAAGATGAATCATTCATTGATGAATTCAATCTGAAAATAAAAATCAACAAATGTATGGCTCTAGTAAAAAAATGAAACAAACAAACAAATAAACAAACAAACAAATAAACAACAAAGGAGAAGAAGAAGACGACGGAGAAGAAGAACGACAAAAACAAGACCTAAAATTGTACAACCCCCCCCCAAAATTAGAGGACGCACAAATCATGGTTAAAAGCTTAAAATGACAACCCCCCCCCCCAAAAAAAAACAAACATAAACATCATTCTAAGAAACGACCATGTTTTATAAACATCCATAAGAACTAAAAAGACATCTGTTATAATACCCCATGCTCGGGCACCAGTGCCCAAATTTCTCGAAAATTACTACAAAAATTGTCAGGAATTTTCGTACATTTTGCCATCAAATTAAAAGTGAGGATTGCGCGGTTTTCTTTATAAGAAGAGCTTAGCGATCAAAAGCAACGAAAATTCCTCTTTTCTTGTACATTTGTAACTGTCTGCAGGTAAATTTTGCCTTCTCTGGTGTCGTATTGGGTTCCTCCATTTCAAATTTATTCACTATTTCCTTTTTTACTTTAGGTACCTTCTAGGCATTTTAGGCACATATTATTCCCAGATGTAAATACAGATATGTTTGCATCATATGATTCTCATATGATATCCCTAACATATGATATTTTATAAATAATTCCCATATAATAGTTTTCACATATGATTCACATGTGATAGTAATATGAGAATCAGAGAGTCATACGGAACCTTTCATATGGAAACCATGTGATCCCCCTTTTTGCTGACTATCATATGTGAGCTCACATGTGAGAATCATATGTGGATGATATGTGCTATTTTACATGTGTAGAATGTCTGTCTAGAAAGCTGATCTCTCGCACCAGAGTGGGACCTTTCGTTATTCTTTATCATGCATTTTTTAAACAATCAGGAACTGCTCTGTATATGACCATTTCATTTCTGAGTTGTAACATCTCAGTGCTGCTCACTCATCAGTCGTTGTCTATTTTGGTTTCATGTTTAAGTTTGGCTGCTTTGAAAGGAGGGGATCTCCAATTACACATGGTTGTAGCACCTACAGCAAAATCCAAAATACCAATGCAAAAACACAGCACACACGCATAGAAAAAGACACAGAAGGGACAAGGAACGCAGCTACATTAAGGTGCTCCACGCAATGACGTTGGAGAAAATTCCGCGAAAACATTGTGTGACGTTATAAATGACGCCACATCAGTTATCGTATGCTAGGGATATTTCAAGGGATAAATTGTACTGGATCGATTTTCAATATTATTGAGCTTTCATCCTTTTCCTTACATCAACTCTAAATGTTACCAGTATCTTATTTACGAGAAGTAATGAAAGAATGCGTGTTTTTCCACGGTTTTGCACATCGGGTCATTGTAGGTCAAGCATGCGCAGTCTGAGTTCAGGGTTAAAGGGAAGCTTTGGATGAGAAACCGCTTTTAATTACAGAGGAATCGCTGATTTTCAATTAGTAAATTAATATAAGGAATTGATCATGGTATCCTCATAGAGGAGCACAATCTTTATTTAGATTATTTGTTAGAAATTGTCCATATTTAGCTATTTAATGGAGTTTTACTAATTTACCGGCTTTAAAATAATTATTTCTTATTCATTTGTATATTCATTTAGCTGTTGTTGCTGCCGGGGGTTTGGTGGGGGGGGGGGGGGGGGGGGGGAGGGTGCCAGCTCATGCACATTAATACAGTTTATTCTCAAGCATTATTTTCAAAAATATATATAATATATATCATTACGAATACGGTGCTAAAATACATGTGTCAATACTGAAATGGCTATACGGCGGGCACCGTATTCATAGCCGGTACAACAGAACAATATTGAGACTTCAGATACGGTCAACTTGTACTAGACTAAATTTAAGAACAAATAAAAATAATAATAAAACAAATTGTAATCAGCAAGAGATCGGGCGGGTTATAATTAGACTGAAACATGATTAGCCTAGCCGGGAAAGAACCCCCCCCCCCCCCCAAGTCGCTCTTTTATTTATTCAAGTTATATACATTTTTTTTTATTATGATTATTTTGTCACCGATAGAGCTCTGCTCACGAAAGCACTGTAACAAGTTTACAAGAAATTTTGTTAAATACAAAATTAGAAGACGGTCAGTATCGCGGTCTTCCGCCGGGTTGGATTCAGTACGAGGAAATATTGCATTGAAACATAGATTTCAATATTTGATCAGCAGAAGTTTTATTGTCTAGCGGCAACCTTTATCACCAGAGTTATTCCCTACCACAAACTTTCCCACAAAGAAAATATGTTTTAACTTGAGAAACATATATACTAAAAGCGGATGCCCGGACGAGGCTTACCCTTCCCCCCCCCTGGGCCGGGCCTACCTTCTTAATATATGTATATTACATTCTCATCGTTGTAAAACTAATACTTAAATAAAAAAACCACTTTACATTGTATAAGATATTAAAATGTTGTACACACGTATATGTTGCATGTTTACTAATGCTTTCCCGCTAAATTTCTATGACGTAATCCAGATCACCTGTGCGTTTAGGTCCCATCTGAAAATAGACTGATATAGGGTAGTTGTAAAAAAAATGTAATTTGCAGGTGACTACCCTTGTACAATTTCGATATTTTTATACAGAATCTATAGAGGACACTTCAATTTACCAAGATTATGCTGCGCATTTAATAGAAATTTTAATAATTGTGTAAAATGTTGATGTAAAGTCGAGTTTTGCAGTGTTTTTACCACTTGTTTTCCTTCTCGGTATATTTTCTCCTCTTAATCGTTTTAAGTGTCACAATGCCCAGCACATTTCTAAATCTACAGGATTTACCGAAGAAAACGATATAACATTTAAATTATTTTTTCCTTATTTACCACTTGCAAAATTCAATTTAAAACCGAGACAACACTGTAGAGTTATATTTAGGGCTGTCACGTGACACAGGGGAATCCCCCTGGTGATTTTTTTTTTCATAGCTACCAGACACCTACCAGATATTAAAAAAATACAGCTTTGAACTAAAGAAAGAACGTTTAAGCTGTAATTGAGGGTTGAATGCCAGGCACCGTAAAAATGAAATATTTTCAGCGCGACGTCAGCGTGGAGCACCTTAACGCAGCCGCGAACACAAACTCACACCATAGAAACATGAAACACGAAAAGACTAAACATAAACCAACGAGATCAATGGTTACCGGTGTCGACTTAGGACGGCCATCTGTCTTCTTATTTGACATTTCGGTGGCGCTGTGCCCCTTTTATGATTGAAGTTGTGTGTCTAGCATCCGGTGCGTGTCATCCCCTGGGGTCGGTGAAGGGTAAGCGGGCTCTGGATAAAAAAAAAAACAAAGGAGGGGATCTTCAACAACATCAGGTTGCAGCACCCACATCAAAACACCCAATGCAAAAAGACACAAAGCAGACAAGCACAGAAAGAGACGCATAAGGGACAAGGAACGTCAACGCATAACACAGACACATCAAACACAAAGGACTACACATAAACCAACGAGACCAATGGGCAACCGGTGCCGACTTAGGACGGCCATCTGCCACGGAAATAGCAGAAGGTGTGGTTATCCTGGATTACGTACACACAACCCTCCCACTTTTCCGATTACCCAGAGGTCTCCAAGAACGTACAATTGTAATGTAAAACAACCTCCTCACTGTCAGATGACAACACACAAACAAGACCGCTAACGCAGGGGCCCAAGCAACACAGATGAATATGTAAATGGATATAAAAAGAGGGCGTACGTAATACAATCTGTGCTCTGCCGCCGCGAGCTCATGTATGTTATAACCCGAGCAGTCCGACTGACATTCAGAGAGGAAAGGTGGTCGGGGTCCTGTCTTCTCTGAGGCTGTTTGAACAGGGCCCGTCATGGAGTCCCGTCGTCATAGTCAGTAGAATGCAAGTTTTAAGAATGCGCTGGTACAAGACTAGAGATTGGTGAAGTACCAAGCCTTGTGTCCGTCTGGTGACATTAGGATCATATCCACGGTAAAAAAGGCGTTTGATGATTCTGACGCATTTTCGATAGTTATGATGTCTCTCTGGATAACTATCTGGATAACTTCCATATTCAAAACACAGACTTGAAAACCATATTTTTTGGTACAATCAGTCTTTGCAAACATGTTCAAGAAGCGAAACAAATTCAAGGGCAATCGAATTCTAGACATACAAGAAATGAATGTGTCTGCACAAACCTATTAGTACATAATAGAGCTGCCAACGACTTCTATTAAAACTACAGACGTAAATAATGTATACAAAACCCCAAATTATTACATATGAATGGTTTTCAATAGTAAGAATCAAATTCTAGATAGACATGAGATGATCGTATCTGGACAAACCTATTACTGCACCACATAGCTGCCAAAGATTTCGTTTTCAGCCATAGAAAACTATTGATGCATAGCCTCCATTCGCCGGGAGAACAAAGTTACCATGAAAATCATAGACATAGATCTAAATTTGGCATCAAATAATTTTTGAAATCGGACAGTCGGCGGCGATATTTAATCTAATTATTTCAAGGTCAAGGTAACATAAATATTACTGCCCGCTTTGCATCCCTGTATTGGTTAAATCATTTTTACCATATAATTCATTTAAAAAAAATGCTGGGTGAAAGACACCATACATTTTATCTCCCATCTTTAAGAGATGTACTTTTAAAGAGTTTTCTTTTCTGTAGAACAGCACAGGGGTATGTTTACATTATGATTACCAGAACGACAAGCGTTCGCCCCTTGTGTGCATCGATTAACTGGGACATTACAGGTTATATGGTAAACAAAGTCGAATCAATTTGATTGGTCCAAGCCTCCTTAAAATGATGTCGTCGATGAAAATGATTCGATCGTCTTCTTTTTTGACTAAACAATCGTTTCGTGTTACTTATTCTCGATTGCGTATCGTACAAGAAACTCTGGACTTTTGTTAAGAACTGCATATGACCAGTTCAAATACCAAAACTTATTTTCTAAAATGTTTAAAACATTGGACATTATAAGCTGTTTATACCGAGTAAATCTCCAAATAAAAACAACTTTCACGAATGCATTGAGTCTTGAATTGTCCATTTTGGACTTGACTACAAGACCATGTGCGGAAGCACAAAAGGAATAAAGATAAAAACGCTCGTGCCCGGCGTTAATGAAAACAGATCCGTTACATCAGGATGACTTTGTATAAAACAACACGTAACTAAAATTCATTCATCCGAGAAATATATCAAGTCATTGTTATCTTCAATTTGTATTACTGGTGATTTCTTATTACGAGTTTACGTAAACATTTACTTTATGCTAATTTGTGCAAGGTAATGACAATTTTATTTCTACACGTACAGACGGTACGACCGAATCGCTTAAAAAGTCCTTTGTCAATACAAAAATCATGCATTTTCTTGTAAAATCGAGTCGCTACATTTTTATTCGTGGGCTGATTTAGGTACAGGTACGATCATGCAATATATGATGGAAAATTGTATTAAAAGCCATAGTGTGATCATTCATCTCTCTCCATGTTTTAAATCTCCATCATATGTAGTTTGTTATGACTTATATGTTAAAGGTTCTCGCGCACTATTGCTGTTAATTTGTCTTCATGCTCCATTTCTTTCTATATCCAGTTTCCCATATGCCATTCTTATTAACTGTTTACACTGCAAGCAGTTGCACATTTCACGGATGACTGTCTTTTTATTTACAAGCAACTTTCAATAAACGGAAAGCAATGCAAAGGATTCCCATATTTCTGACTCATCTACTTTAATTTCAAAATCTGTTTGATTTTGGCATGATATTGTTGCAACTCTACATTCATAACACATTTTACATGTATATCTTTATATTGTTATAATGGATAAAGTCAAGTTTATTTTATTCAACTGACAGTAAGTGGTAAGTACATTTTCATATCGTCCACACTTTCAAAAATCAGACTTTTTCTCATGTTTGCTTGCAATTTCGTAAGATCTCAATTTTTAGTTAAAAATCGCAGATATTTGGAAAATGAAGTGCGACATTGCGTATGATAATCAAAAGTGTTCTAGGTTATATCATAGCTAGCATGAATGAATTAAAAGAACCATTTGTTAATTTGTTAGATATTTTTGGGCAAATATGTTATATATATATAGAAATAGCCAAAATATGTATCACAGAAAGCTTCATTTTTCAAATGATTACTGTTATTGTCTTCATATTAGATTATTTATTCATACTGAATTTACTAATATGAACTCATGGCAAAGCCATCATGAGGACGAAGTCAAAACCCTATTTTTGGCATTTATTCTGTATATACACAGCTCGCTTCGCTCGCTAATGAAATAAATCTAGCAATATCACTGAGATATCCCAATCATGGCGTTACAGATTTTAAAAAAGCTTGGCCGACGGTCTATTTTACAGATGCATTGACGGTTGGACTGATTTTTTTCAACATCAATGACTAGTGATCATGGTGATGAACCAATTAATTGTCACGATGATCGATCGCCAAAAGTCTTCCTATTTTGGTTATCCATTTCAATTCAGTGTTACTGAAAGGATGATGTTTGGAGTTAAAATTTAATATATATATAAATTTGTTGTTTTTTCCAAAATGTCTTATGATATACATGTATGAATTAGTGTCAATGACTTAAATGTAAATATTTTTCATCTTCCCATATAATTTTCCTATAAATGCTCCGAAAGTAGTGTTGGGCGATCGGAAACTAAATCATAATCGATAATCGGAAGGGCATAATCGATTATTAATCGATTATAATCGAAAAATTCCTATCTTTTTAATTTTCAATCCATAATTAATTGAAATTAGGACCAAATAATTAAATTTGAGTGTTCTACTTTGTGTATATTATCTTAAAGTGTTTATTTTACACCTTTACATTGCCTCTACAAGGTTATGAACATCACTGATGAGACAAATTAATTTTCATATGATAATATGCCATGATTAACCCCCCCCCCGTGACATTTCATTTATTATGTATTGTATATTAATAAATGTTTGATGTAAATGTAAAAGTAAATTCGATTGATAGAATATGAAAAATTACTTGATGCAATAAAGTTAGAACGTAGTCCACGAATACGCCTGGGTTAAATAGGGTTCGGGACAGAGGAAATGAGGAAATTTGGTGTTTGAACCACAATATCAATTCAATCATCTAAGTTACCAAGGGAGGAATATAAGTTTTTGAAGGTGTTATTGTTATTTCTGTCCTCGGGAGGGTCGTGTAATCTGCACTTGCATCCGTCAATGATTTTCGCATTACGCGATTTCTATAAAACCAAAATACCGAAACGGACAGAAAAATACGGAACATTCGGAAATCGGCGATGTCGGCGACAATCGAGTTTAATTTTCAACATCGATTAGTAACATCGCTGGCCATTCAGCGACCGACAATCGATTGTCGGCGATAATCGTTACATCACTATCCGAAAGTCTAATTAATAAAGTTATCATCAAATAAATTCAGATTTTTTGAGAGGAGGGTTTCTCAACCTTGAAGCTTATAATCCATATTTAGCCAGTGAGAAATAATAATTTGTCTTTTTTTCTTCTTTTGCTTAATAATGTTTACTGATTGACTGTTGATTATATTGATCATTGAGTTATACAAGTATTATTCATATCATAACCTCATGTAAATGAAATAAAATAACTTGAATGAATGAATGAATGAATGAATGAATGAATGAATGAATGAAGGAATGAATAGGTTAAAGACCATTATACATTAATACTTGATTAAAAACCAAAAAGTGCTGTCCTATCAAAAATTCATGGGGAACATAGTTTTTTGAAAATATGATGTTTGTAGCTTGGTCATGAGTGTCTGAAAAATACGCCAGAGTGTGGCCTTTGCATTAAATTATCATGAGGAAGTGCTCAGTTTAAACCCCGGTCGAGGGAGGGGGGGGGGTGTGTTCCAGTGCAAAAAAGTAATAGACCAGCTTGAAATATCTCGCCAAAGAAGAAAAAACAAAATTTATCAAGAAAGTATTGTTGAAGTAGGTTGCTGGTTCCTGACCCCCCCCCCCCCCCTCGATCCCTTCCAAAATAATGATGATAATAATATATATCCACCTGAAATTATAATTATACTAATGTTTTCAATCAATGTTTTGAAAAACCATCTCATATTAGTAAAATAATAAATCGCGTCCCCCCTCCCAACCCAACCACCACATTTCCTCTTTAGATCCGTGCTTTCCTTTAAAAAAAGAATATAGACCCAACAAGAAATATAAAAATTATCAATTTGAACATTATTTTTTCCCAAGCTTCATTTTTTTATGACTGGCGATTCGATCACATTGCTCCCTGTAGATGCACATGTGTACTATAAATAGACGACCTAGTACATGTGTGCAGTGCTGTGCGAGTGACCGATATTTACAATGTGACGTAGTCAATGACGCACCATGCCAGACGAAGTTCGAGGACTGATTGCAGTGTGTATAGCACTTGTGGGTTTTCACTCTCAACCATTCTTAGCTGTTTGGGATGTACGATTTAGGGTATTAGTTGATCAGACTTATTCAGAATTAAGGTTGAAGGTTTGATCTACTTTTGTCATTCATCTTCACCGTGTAATCTTATGGCGTTTGTGTTGAGGAAGGTTTTCCATCTTGTAGTTTCGCTTGAAATCGACTTGTTGCGTGCTGTGTACATGTGTAGCACTGCGGATTTTGTGTCGATTCAGTCATTGCAATGTCGTTATGATCTTACGATGATGAAATGTTTTGTCTAATGTTTTCAATCTCCGTTAAAAGAAGCATTTCCTTCGGTTTTTCGTTTGGTTGAAGAGCAGTACACAAAACTTTTCGCGCACTTACGTTACACATTACGTCATTCGAAATTCAAATACAGATTTTTTTTAAATAAATAATTCTAGATATATATACTGAAATAATGTTAGTGTGTTCAATCATCTAATTTTTATGGATTAATTATTTAAATTTTGTTTAAAAATGTGTAAATCTCTAAGGAAAATCGCACGCGAGTCCTTCGATACAAGATGGCGACTTCCATAAAATTTGGCAAATTAATCACAACTTTCGAAGAATTCTATGCTTATTTCCCTTTTAAAGAATCTGGGAAGATACGGACAACATCGTAATTTTGTTCTCTTACGACGAAAACCACAAAAGTTCATTTGGATTGGAGGAATCGATCAATATGCGTATATTTTAGCGCATTCTAATTTTGACTGACAAAAATCGAGTCCATTAGTGTACAGGGGAAAAATCTATATATAGTAAATTTTACAGACTTTTCTTATCTTGTAGAGGACTTCGTTCTCTAATATGAACTCATGGCAAAGCCATCATGAGGACGAAGTCAAAACCCTATTTTTAGCATTAATTCTGTATAAACACAGCTCGCTTCGCTCGCCGCTAATAAAATACCGGTAAATCTAACAATGTCACTGAGATAGCCCCATCATGACGCTTGACCGACGGTCTATTTACTAGATGCATTGACGATTGGACTGATTGTTTTTTCAATATGAATGACTATAGTGATCATGGCGACGAACCAATATTAATTGGTACCACGATAACCGGTATCACCAAAAGTCTTCCTATTTTGATTATCCGTTTCAATTTTTCACAATCAATTCAGTGTTACTTCATGTATATATATAAATTTCTTGTTTTTCTTTTTTTAATGTCTTCCGATGAACGAATAAGTGCCAATGACTTAAACATGTTAAATGTAAATATTTTTCAGCTTCCAAGTTCCCATATAATTTTCCAATAAATGCTCCGAAAGTCTTTAAAAAATTCCCATCAAATTCTGATTTTATGAGAGGATTCTTCTTTTGCTTAATTGTTTACTGATTGACTGTTGATTATATTGATCATTGAGTTATCAAGTATCATTCATGTCAAAACCTCATGGAAATAGAAAAAACATAGGTAATCACAGATAACGAAGCTCACCTCGTTGCAGCAAAATTCAATTCAAAAATATTTCTGAGTACATGTATACTGGCTTTTAAAGGCAAAATCTTTCAAGCGGAAAAAGTAGGTCAAGGTCATTTTATGAAAGTTTGATCAAAGATACATTAAATATGCAATTGGTACATGTAGCACTTATATACTTTGCTCAATATTGGCTTTTAAAAGAAAAATCACTCAAGCGGAAAAAGTAGGTCAAGGTCATTTTATGAAAGTTTGATCAAAGATACATCTAATATGCAAGTTTGGTACATGTAGCACTTATACTTTGCTCAATATTGGCTTTTAAAGGCAAAATCTCTCAAGCGGAAAAAGTAGGTCAAGGTAATTTCATGAAAGTTTGATCAAAGATACATCCAAAAAGCAAGTTTGGTACATGTAGCACTTATACTTTGCTCAATTTTGGCTTTTAAAGGCAAAATCACTCAAGCGGAAAAAGAAGGTCGAGGTCATTTTATGAAAGTTTGATCAAAGATACATTCAAATGTAAGTTCGGTACATGTAGCACTTATACTTTGCTCAATATTAGCTTTTAAACCAAAATCACTCAAGTGGAAAAAGTAGGTCAGATGCTGTATCCGATGCATGGGTTCCTCTCAGCATCCCAAGATGAATCACTTGTGCAAGTTTGGTTACTGTAGCATCAGTACTTTGTCAGATACTGAGCTACCCAAACTTCTTAACCAAGCCACTCTGAGCTACCCCAAACTTCTTAACCAAGACAATCAAGCGGAAAATGTAGGTCAGATGCAGCATCCGATGCATGGGTTCCTCTCGGCATCCAACGATGAATCACTTGTGCAAGTTTGGTTACTATAGCATCAGTACTTTGTCAGATACTGAGCTACCCCAAACTTCTTAACCAAGCCACTCTGAGCTACCCCAAACTTCTTAACCAAGTCAATCAAGCGGAAATGTAGGCCAGATGCAGCATCCGATGCATGGGTTCCCCTCAGCATCCAAAGATGAATCACTTGTGCAAGTTTGGTTACCATAGCATCAGTACTTTGCCAAATACTGAGCTACCCCAAACTTCTTAACCGGACGCGGACACGGACACGGACGCGGACGCGCGGGGGTATAGCATAAGCTCACTCCACTTCGTCGAGGTGAGCTAAAAATAACTTGAATGAATGAATGAATGAATGAATGAATTAATTAATTAAAGACCATTCCATTAATCCTTGATTAAAAACCAAAAAGTGCTGTCCTATCAAAAACTCATCGGGAACACAGTTTTTTTTTTGGTTTTCTTGAAAACAGTGATGTCTGTTCAACTGTTGCTTGGTCAGTATCTGAAACATACGTCAGAGTGTGGCCTTTGCATTAAATTATCATGAGGAAGCAGTTTTAGCCCCAGTCGAGGGAGGGGGATATTCCAGTGAAAAAAAAGTAATAGACTGGCTTAAAATATCTCACCAAAGTAGAAAAAAAAATCATCAAGAAAATGCTGATGAAGTAGGTTGCTGGTTCCTGACCCCCCCCCCCCCCCCTCGATCCCTTCCAAAAAGAGCAATAATGAATAATAATAATATATATCCACCCTGAAATATATATAATTATACAAATGTTTTCAATCAATATTTTGAGATAAAGAGATACATCTCTTGTACATAATAGAGCTAATATATAATGAAAAAGCTAAAGATAATATGGGAGAAGAATTTAAATAAGCTAATAGTTTTTTTTCTTATCCCAAAATTGTTTGTTCGATCAAATGTACAATTATGCTGATTTTCAAATAAATATGTTTAAACTACATCTCTTGTACATAATAGAGCTAGCAAAATTAGTATTAACCCCCCCTCAACCACCACGATCCGCGCTTTCCTTTGAAAAAAATATAGAGTAATAGACTCAACAAGAAATATAAAAATTATCAATTTGATCATTACTTTTTTCTGAGTTCAGACTTTTATGACTTTGGCACATGTGCACTATATTATATAGACGACCTAGTACACGTGTGCAGTGCTGTGCGAGTGACCGAGATTTACAATGTGACGTAGTCAATGACGCACCATACCAGAAGAAGTTCGAGGACTGACTGCAGTGTGTATAGCGCTTTTGGGTTTTCACTCTGAACCATTCTTAACTGTTTGGGATGTACGATTTCGGGTATTAGTGGATCAGACTTATTCAGAATTAAGGTTGAAGGTTTGATCTACTTTTGTCATTCATCTTCGCCGTGCAATCTGATGGTGTTTGTGTTGAGGTAGGTTTTCCATCTTGTAGTTTCGCTTTAAATCGATTTTTGACGTACTGTGTACATTTGTAGCACTGCGAATTTTGTGTCGATTCAGCAATTGCAATGTCATTATGATCTTACGACGATGAAATGTCTCATGAGTTAAAGAAGATCCTGACGATAATCTCAACAGCACTCACAATAGAGTACAAAATTAAGCATCGACGGACCCCTAGCAAGCTAGAGGTGGGACCAGGTGCCCGGGAGGAGTAAGCATCCCCTGTTGGCTAGCCGCACCCGCCGTCGATGTTCAAGCACGAAAATGAAAACAATATATAAACTTCATGCACTGTCTGTCGTTATGTCTATATAGAAAGTGCTATGGCGACAATGTCAGGGAAATATATTCAAAACACTTACTGTCAAACCCCTCGCGGGGAACTTTTTTACGAGCTCCACACGGCAAAGGGCATAAGTGTGACACAAATGAGTTAAAGAAGATCCTGACGATAATCTCAACAGCACTCACAATAGAGTACAAAATTAAGCATCGACGGACCCCTAGCAAGCTAGAGGTGGGACCAGGTGCCCGGGAGGAGTAAGCATCCCCTGTTGGCTAGCCGCACCCGCCGTCGATGTTCAAGCATCTAATGTTTTAATCTCCGTTAAATGAAGCATTATCCTCCGGTTTTTTGTTTGGTTGAAGAGCAGTACACAAAACTTCTCGCGCACTTACGTTACACATTACGTCATTCGAAATTTGAATGAAGATTTTTATGTACAAATAAATAATTCTAGATATATACTGAAATAAAATAAATAATTCTAGATATATATACTGAAATAAAATTAGTGTGTTCAATCGGTCAATTTTTATGGATAAATTATTTTTATTTATTTTAAAATGTGTATATCTCCAAGGAAAATCGCACGTGAGTCCTTCGATACAAGATGGCGACTTCCATAAAATTTGGCAAAATAATCACAACTTTCGAAGATTTCTATGCTTATTTCCCTTTTAAAGAATCTGGGAAGATACGGACAACATCGTTATTTTGTTCTCTTACGACGAAAACCACAAAAGTTCATTAGTCCATTAGTGTACAGGGGGGGAAATCTATATATAGTAAATTTTACGGACTTTTCTTATGTTGTAGAGGACTTCGTCCTCTATTATGTTCTAATCTTGTGAAATATTGATTGATATTTTTGGGGTAAAAAAACATAAAACCAAACAGAAAGGCAAATTTTACTAAAAACGTAATAAAAACATATATATCTAGAAATTATTTAATTCTTGATATCTGAAAATAAATACTTGGTTTTATTTATGACTTTATGTTTAAGATTTTACGGCAAAAATTAAAATATTACACAAAATTGAAGTAAAATGATGAATACGTAAAAAAGAATAAAAAAATTAAATGGGAAATAAAGAAAATGATAGTGATTATTTGATAAAAAGACTTTATATAATACATTTCCTGTTTTTTCTTAATGTGAATGAAAAAGCCCCATAACATCAATCGAATTAATAAAGGGTACTTTGAATTAACATAACTTACAAGAACACCTTTGAATATAATAATTAATAACCATAGTTTGTATTAATCAAGAGAAAGATTTTCCTGATAATAAAGATTTTTAAGACAATAAAGATATTTAAATGATAATAAAGATATTTAAATAAAAAAGATAGTTTAAAGATAATAATAATAAAGATATTTCCAGATAATAAAGATTTTCCAGAGATAAGCAATAAAGATTTTCCTCCAAAAATAGCAAAATAAGAAAAGCAGGATCAGTTTGCATAAAATAACACGTAACTAACGACATTCATTCACACCAGAAATACGTCAATTCTTTGTTATCTTCATTTGTATGAATTTTCATTTCTTATTACGTGTTTATGTATTTAGTCTATGCTAATTTGCGGAAATTAATAAATAGGTAATACAACCAGACAAGACTGTTCTAGCAAACTATTTTTCAAATTCAATTGTGTAGAAAGATAATATTTTGTTCTTCAGTTAGTCTCGTTGAAAATCGGGTGGCTAAACGTAACACATCTTGAAATCCATAGCAACAACTACGAAAAGATAAATTTGCAGCATGGACTAGATATGCAGCATTTCGGGTACTATACCCTCGTAAGTGATCCTCAATCCAAAAAGCTGATTATAGCTGATGAAAGAAGAGTATCTCTCGGATCAGAATTTCTGGTAATATTTTGCCGGGATACCCTGCTTGTTCTCTATAGAATACTGTTCAGATTATCAAACTTATATGGTTTTTGGAAAAGAAACTTTTATAGTTACATAATATCACCTCTAAAAAGAGGTTTCTCTTTCTTTTCCCATAAGGTCCAATGTTAAAAATTTAGCGGCTTAGGTTCTTGGTATAATCATGAAACTACGAATTATATTTTGTTTTTATATCAGGTCTAACATAAGCTTTGAATATATGGAAATGAAAATATTGTAAAAGTTGTTATAATCACAATCAAAAAGCTTTCAAATTTCTTTAAAAATGTAACAGAGACTTTCTCACGAGAAAAGAAAATAGGACAAACAGACGGAGACAATAAGACAACTCCATAGAAACACGAAGGACAAACAGACGGAGACAATAACACAGCTGCATAGAAACACGAAGGACAAACATACGGAGACAATAACACAGCATCATAGAAACACGAAGGACAAACAGACGGAGACAATAACACAGCATCATAGAAACACGAAGGACAAACAGACGGAGACAATAACACAGCTGCATAGAAACACGAAGGACAATCAGACGGAGACAATAACACAGCTGCATAGAAACACGAGGGACAAACAGATGGAGACAATAACACAGCTCCATAGAAACACGAAGGACAAACAGACGGAGACAATAACACAGCTCCATAGAAACACGAAGGACAAACATACAGAGACAATAACACAGCTCCATAGAAACACGAAGGACAAACAGACGGAGACAAGAACACAGCTCCATAGAAACACGAAGCATAACACTCTCCATAGTCCTCCTAATATAGCCTGATATTTCCTCCTATTATTATACAATTATGGACTTTTTATTAAGTGAATATGGTGTGATATTTTCTTTATTTGAAAATATTGAACGTGGCGACAGCCGAGGTCAATATTTTAAGTTAAAGAAAATATCACACCATATTCACCGAGTGGAAAAGTCCATAATTGTTTTATTATATAGTAAACTGAAAAAGTATTTATAAAGGTACCTTTTCGAAAATGGCTGACTTCTGTTTTTCTTTAAAAAAGCATTTCAAGACTTGCTTATAAGCGTTATTTGTTGCTGCATTATTCTGAGCGAAATTTAGCAAACATTTCATGAGTCAAATGAAAATGATTTCTGTCTCAAAATCAGTCGTAATTCTAAGACTGGTTCAAAATTTTAGATTATATAGCTTATCTTCAGACTCCGTAATTATGTTTACGTAAGGACGTTAATGACAACACAGATATATTTTGAGCTTTTTTTATATTCCACGGTAAACCAGAAGCAAGAGTTTTCGCGGTAGTGTTATTTGATGAAATCGCCCCTCACATGTTTATATGATGTGATAATGACTCGTCACATGACAGTTCTCAGCCAATGAGGGTAGGAATAGAAATAGACTATATAATAAAGTTTGATATTTTCTATTTGACAAATATAGACAATGACCATATCCCTATACATAGTACAAAATCGATTATTCAGAAAATCATGAACCGAAGTCATACAAGATCAGGATAAAACAGGAACAAACAAAAACCTCCACCACATATGTTTAAACTTCATGATCGCTACTGTATATTTGTCTTCACGCTCTAATTATTTGAACTCTGGTAATTTTATATTGAGTGTTTAGTATTGCTCATTATATCAGACCCTCCGCTGTGAATGTAAATGATGGTTGGGTGAATGTCTTTTATTTACAAGCAATACTCGTAGCGAATGATTTGTTTTAAAGTTTCTTACCTATCTACTTTAATGTCAAATTGTATCTTTTATTTAATTTCGGCATGATTTTTTTACAACTTCACACACAGTACATATTATATTCAAACATAATTTTTAATGGATAAATTCAAGTATATAAAATCAACTGATCTTAGCTGGTAAGTGCATTTGTCATATCTATCACGCCTATCCTTCGAGAATGAGACATTAATTTGTATCCGCACGTTTGTTAGAAACCTCGCTAAGCTAGGAAGTTTGGTCGGATTTTTACTGCTATATTTATAAAACTAGAAAACGTTCGCTTCTTTCAGTCATTTCGGTTAGAAATATCATTGATAGGGTTGCATTATCCGAAACACGCATATCTTGTAAAGGAGTAAAAGGGATTTTAATTTTTTTCCCGGAAGGCTGTTCTCTGACTGCTACGTCTGTTCCCTTACATTGTCGCCATAGCACTTTCTATATAGACATAACGTCAAACAGTGCACGAATTTTATATATTTTCATTTCTATGCTTCATTAACATCGACGGCGTGTGCGGCTAGCCAGCAGGGGATGCTTTCTCCTCCCGGGCACCTGGTCCCACCTCTAGCTTGCTTGGGG
This sequence comes from Pinctada fucata, assembly GCA_028142955.1. Taxonomy (NCBI): domain Eukaryota; kingdom Metazoa; phylum Mollusca; class Bivalvia; order Pterioida; family Pteriidae; genus Pinctada; species Pinctada fucata. Next base: position 16,313,381 of record AP027110.1, on the reverse strand, counting down.
TCCGTCGATGTTTGATTTTGTGCTCTATTGTGAGTACTATTGAGATTATCGTCAGGACCTTCTTTAACTGATTTGTGTCACACTTATGCCCTTTGCCATGTGGAGCTCGTAAGAAAGTCCCCCCCGCGAGGGGTTTGACAATAAGTGTTTTGAATATTCTTCCCTGACATTGTCGCAATAGCACTTTCTATATAGACATAATGTCAGACAGTGCATGGATTTATATTTATTTTCATTTCCATGCTTCATTAACATCAACGGCGGGTGCGGCTAGCCAACAGGGAATGCTTACTCCTCCCGGGCACCTGGTCCCACCTCTAGCTTGCTAGGGTCCGTCGATGTTTAATTTTGTGCTCTATTGTTAGTGCTGAGATTATCGTTAGGATCTTCTTTAACTCGTATGAATATTTAGTTGTGGCCGTCATAAGTCGGGACTAGTTTTGTGATTCATGTTTTTATGGTGTGAGTTGGTGTTCTTTGTCCCTTTTGCGTCTCTTTCTATGGGTTTCTGCTCTGTGTTTTTTCTATGGTGTTTTGTGGTTTTGCTGTAGGTGCTGCAACCGAGTGTTGTTGGAGATCCCCTCCTTTCTTTTTTCCGTAACCATTTTAAAAAGTTTTATTCATGAGATTTTTTAACGCTTTTGTAGATGGCTGCGCTAAGTCAACTTCAATTGCTACTTAGTTTCGATGGATTATGTGTATTTTTTTGTGTTAAGTATTAAGGAAAAAGGGAGAGTAACTCCAACAAGACCCTGTTACAGCGCCAACAGCAGAACACTCGATGCAAAAACACAAAAGACAAGCATAGTATGAGACTACAGATAAACCGACGAGACCAATGGGCAACCGGTGCCGACTTTGGACGGCCATCTGCCACGCAAGTAGCAATTGGTGTGGTTATCCTGGATTACGTGTGCACAACCCTTTCACTTCTCTAATTACCTAGAGGTCTCAAAGAACGTACAATTGGGATGTAAAACAACCTCCTCACTGTAAGATGACCCCACACAAACAAGACCGCAAAACGTAGAGGCCCCAGCAACACAGATGAATATGTATATAGATAAAGAGGGCGTGCGTAATACAGTCCGTGCTCTGCCGGCTGTAGCGAGCTCATGTATGTAATCACCCGAGGAGTTTGACTGACATTCAGAGAGGACAGGTGGTCGGGGCTCTGTCTTCTCTAAAGAGGTTTGGACAGGGCCTTTCATGGAGGCCCGTCGTCACAGTCAGTCTGAGTGCAAGTCCCAAGGATGCGCTGGTACAAGACTGTAGATTGGTCGAGTACCAAGTCTAGTGTCCGTCTGGTGACATTAGGATCCTATCCATGGTATAAAAGGCGTTTGATGATTCTGGCGCATTTTCGATGGTAATGCTGCCTACCTTTGATCTTTGGTGTTTCGTCTTCCCTGTTCATTTGATGTTCGAAATGGAGCTGTTTCTATATCAACCCCCCCCCCAAAAAAAAAAGAAATAGAAAGGATAAGTGAAGATGTTGAATGTTTATTTTGTAGCATTGTTTTAATTGAAAATGATTTAAAGATATTTTGTCACTCAGGGACTCACTGGCACCTAGTCTTTGTTGAAGTTGTTATGTCTGACGTGCGTTGTTGGTGATACCCGGTGATTCTGTTTCCCTGGGGTCAGGGCAAGAAATGGCTTGCTTCAGATGTCTTTCATGTTCATATTATCATCAAATAACTATTACTGGTTATCTAAAACTTTAGGTAAGATCAGTACCCGAAACGTACCTGGTCCATGCTGCAAATTTATCTGTTCTTAAATGATGCTATTTAATTTGAAGACGTTTAACACTTCAACATATTCAAGAAGCGAATAAATTAAACCTAGGGGCAATAAAGGAGATAATGAAACATGAATTATGTATTAGAACAATTTAGACCAACACGACATGATTAGATCTGCGTACACCAACTCAGTATTGTATTACACAGTTGCCTTGAATTATTTGGTAACCATAGATGTATCTTATTTTTCACAAAACAGAGCCGCTATATGCAGCTCAGTGTCTGATTAATTAAATGTATCATGTAGGCGACAATTCATTCATTCGAGATATTTGACATTGTCGCCATAGCACTTTTTATATAGACATAACGTCAGACAGTGCATGAATTTTATATATTTTTATTTCCATGCTTCATTAACATCGACGGCGGGTGCGGCTAGCCAACAGGGGATGCTTACTCCTCCCGGGCACCTGATCCCACCTCTAGCTTGCTAGGGGTCCGTCGATGTTTCATTTTGTGCTCTATTGTGAGTGCTGTTGAGATTATCGTCAGGATCTTCTTTAACTCATTTAAAGTTCCTTCGTACGTCTTCGCGCTCCAATTTTTCAACCCCAGTTGTTTCTCGTTTGTCGCTCATACTAACTCTTCTAATTCTTGTAGCGGGTGATTTTGTTTATTTCTTACCCATCTACTTTTAACTCATCTGAAACTGTATCTGTTTGATTAAGGCATGGTTTTGTTCCATATTTATTTATTTATTTTTATTTATTTCCTTTATTTATACAGGATAGCACATTTAGCTACAAAATGAACTAGTTTACAATGTGGTCATGTCTTACAATATGTACATATGAAGTACATTAAGTCCATTATATCACATAAATGAAATAAAGGTTAAATATTATAGATTAAAACATGACTATGACGTCATCCCATTGTCTAATCAGTTCTTTCTGTATTGTATTGTTTCAATGTGATCCTTTCCTGTCCGAAATTATACCTGTAGCTGTCCATTAAGTTCGCCAAAACTGTCCTTAATTAAAGATAATGGACAGGTAAAGTTAACGTTATGGACAGTCACAGGTCAAAGGACAAATGTATCCTCATTCTGATGATATAATCTCACAGAACGTACTCTATATTTCACCGAAAATTGTTTTCCTAGCTTCTTTGATAATTCCGATGTCAAATTCCATTATTCCTCTCTTTTTTTTTGTAAAACGTATTCCCTTAATAGAATTGGCGTCTGCAATTCAGATCATTCGATGTGCAGATCTCGTAATTTTCCCGGCCTTAAATCTTGAAAGCTCGTAGGTCCGAAAATACATGTAAAAATGATATGGAAATGAATAAAGATTTACGTAAAATAAAGTAACGAAAACCACAAAATTTTGAAATCTGACAAAATTCAAGACGAAATTCATCCAACCTCTCTCAGTGTCTTTAGGGGAAAAACACAGTCTAACATGACTTGAAGCTTCAATTAAGACATCGATGTTTAAAAGAAAATGATCAATTATCATTTTAAAAGCATTAATTAAGGAGGTATGAGTGTGAACCGCATTTTCAGGGAATAATAGAAATTGAAAATAATTGTCTACATATAGAAGAATATCCCTTCCGTCATTGATTGCAATATTTAATGAAAAAAGAGTGTAGCCGTTTGTCTCCTATATACCGACAAAAAAGGAGGTAACTCTGCATATTTTTTTTTCTAAAACAATGTCCCTACTTTGGACTTTATTTCAAAAATCAACATAACACAGTAAGAAGTAAATTTTTATCCATTGAGGAAGTAAATGAGGTCAATTTATCATTTTCGAAAAAAAATATTTTTGTTGCCATGGTAACCATACTGAAGAAGAACATTTATTTCATCCCATTTGTGACAGAAAAAATTGTATGAAAGGTTTAAAAAACATTAATTTTCGAAGTAGTTGGCCTAATAGAATTTTGATAAAATATTTCTTATATCATCTAGTGATACATGCTAAAGATAAAAAAATAATTTATAGAAAAAAGAGTGTAGCCGTTTTAAAATATTTAGCTTAGAATTCCTCTGACAAAGCCTCTGGATATAATAAATCCGTTGTTTATGATTGAAAATGGAAAGTTGTTATATATCTATACATTTTAATCTGAGATTTCTTATAATCTGGACATCAGACTAAAAATTTGAGTCATATTCTGATCAATTTCTTATTCATTTTCCCAACACTTAGCGCTTTTACGCACCGAAAACGTAACGTGACGTGGCAAACATCGTGACGCTCACTTTAGGTAATGCTCGGTGATATTGTATACTTTTAATCTCAGTTAATGATAAAAAACGGATGTTTTCGATTCCTATCTGTATGCCCTTTCTCAATCTGTATATCATTTTTCTCAAAATTGATTTTGCGGCATCTACACATATCTATTTATTCATGAACATGCATTTTTGACATTCGTAAATATTGCACCAGATTTAAAAAAAAATGAAGAAAGTTTAGTAGAACAACGAAACGCAGGATCTCTTAGTCTCTTGAAAAGTTTGCTTTGAAATAATTCATCTAAAGTTAACTGAGGCACATTTCTAGTTTCATTTTAATAAGTGCTGGGATTAGAAAGGGGGGGGGGGGGTGTCGGTATGATAGGAAAGGTAGTAAACACACACCCTGTCTTCCGCATTGATCTCCTGCACATGTTTTCTTCAATGAATGTCGTTATATCATAGATTAGTAAAATTAAAACAGAACAATTCCCTTTTCAACAGGGTGTACAATGGGAAGTGTGTTTACGGAGTCCTTCGGATCCATTTATTTTACAACGTATGTACGTGATATTTGGTCCTTTTGATTATTTGACAGTCGGTCGTCATGTTCACTTATTACAACTACTTATCAATAGGCTTCGTGATATAAATTCTAGCTAAATTATTATAACACATACGTTTTGTAAATGAAAGAAAAGTATTTACAAGATATACTAGTTTTACATGTTTTCAATATCTGAGGTAAATTGCGTGGTCAGTAACGCCGCATCGTCAACTTGTACTATAAAATACAATTATTCTTTTGAATTAATTGTGTCTCTTTTTATGCAAGAATAAATTTGAAGTATTAATTAACTTACTCAATTCAATCGCAATCAAATTATTCCGCTCCATAAAGTTGTCATGGCGTGAAATAATATAAGACAAACTGAATTACCGGACTTCTAAAGAACAAGCACAAAGCGCTTTCATAATAATTCGCGGAAAAATATTGCAGCACGTGCAGCGTGTCCGTTCTGATTTTTCATTTAGTATGACGTCAAATAAATTCCCGTTGATGACGTAAACTATATGCCAAGGGTAAAACGATGTTGTGATAGAAGCGTATTTTAGATGTAAACAACGATATATATTGCTCGTCATTCGAAATACATTGTTCTTTAATCTAGAGGTATATTCAACCATTTGTTCAATAAGTGTTAGGATTTTGTTTTCTTTACGACATCGATACGGTTTACGTTTACGTTCGATTTGTTCACGCACATAAGAAAAAAATAATAAAAATATATAATGAAGTACCAAGTAAGATCTCAACGCTTCAATGATGCAATACGATATTTTGGAAGAAAAGAGAACTCTTAGTTACAGCTAGTTTACGAACGCAAATAAATACTTTGAAATTTCTGTTATTTTGAGATTATTTTAAAAATCTGTTGACTGATGGGCGGATCCAGAAAAAAAGGGGGGTGTCAACATAAGGTTTTTAAATAAATCAGGGTTAAATCAGTAAAAACAGGATTAGATCAGTTTTTGTATTTCAATTTACCAGGGTTGGTCCTAAACTGTCTAACATCCCTTCTTTTACATTCTGGATACTATAACGCGATACGAATTTAATTCAGCTTTTAATTATTTTATTTTACCTGGAATATCAACACATGCATCACGAATTAGTACTGTCCTTTCGAAATTTTGGAAGATAACCACTTTACTAGTCCTTGCAAAACTACAGACACTTCATTCGCAAGTAATTTTACTAAACAAACATGTGGTGGAGGTTTTTGTTTGTTTGCTTTGGTTTCTGTTTTATCCTGATTTTGTATGCATTCGGTTTCTGATTTTCTGAATTATCGATTTTGTGCTGTATACATGGATATGGTCATTATCCTTATTTGTCATTTAACACTCATAGTTTTGAAAACCTAAACTGTAAGACATCTAACAAAACATATATAATCTGAAAGAATGTGAAAATTTACACTAGAAAATAGCTTTAGACTGAGGATCACTGACGAGGGTTAAGTATCCGAAACGCACATGTCTGGTCCATGCTGCAAATTGATATGTTCTTAAATGATGCTATATAATTCAAAGACGTTTAACATTTGAACCACTTGGTGAGTGCCATTGCTGGTGGACCAGGAGTCCCCGAGGGCACATGTAGCCAAGTTCGATCAACTTCGGTTGAATGTCTGTCTCTTCAACGCATTCGAAAATTTCTATTATCAAAAATTCTTGAAATTTCTAAAACGTGGATCCTGTAGCATCATATTCCATCCATCCTGCTACGTGTTTCTGTACATTTTTAGACATAACAATTTTCACACACTTTGGCCATTTACATTGTTTAGATTGAGGATCACTGACGAGGGTTAAGTACCCGAAACAAGCATGCTGCAAATTGATCTGTTCTCAAATGATGCTATATAATTAAAAGATTAACATTTCGATCATTGCTTTCATAATTAATAAGGTTCTTTAAATTAAAATGCAGAAATCTGAGATTTCTAATTGAAAATACAGTTTTGTGTTTAAAAACATCACTTTCGAGGATTTCGCTTCGCAAAAAAAGAATATAAAATATATGTCATTTGAAAAAGGAGACTTCAAAATTTTTAAATCATCATTGAACGATCATATGGAAAATTGAGGAGCTGAGAAGCAGGAATAAATGAAAATTTCCTCAAATTTCTGTGATTTTTTTTCTTCAAAAATGCAACTTTTTTACCAGAAAACACACAGTAAGATTAGGAATTGGAACTTACGACTAATTTCATTTGAAAGAGCATTAAAAATACTAAATATTTACACTTTTCAATTTTTGAAATCATCGACCATATCAAAGTTATCATTTTTTCCTATTTCAGTGATTTTTGACTAAATAAGATAAGATAAAATTTTAGCCATCAAATGACATTCTTATCCATTTATGATAAGAAACAGCATAATAACATCGCTACAATTTATCAATTTAGTCACAATAAAAGAGTTAGAACTTATTTTCTCAAAGTAAGTTGTTTTTGCATGAAAATACATATTTTACCCCAAAATGTAGGTTTTGATTAATCATTACATTTAATTCCGCAATCATTTGACAAGATGATTACTATCTATATGAGAATAACTTTAAATCTATAGTTTTAGCAAAGATAATGAATTAATAGAATTTTGCCGTGTTTTTCCTTTATGTTTCAAACATCTAATTCCTGAATGAACCTAAATAATTACAGTTGAAAATACATTCCTGCTATCATTTTAAGAAATTCAATTAGTTCAATAAATATACTCCAGAAATCATCTATTTTTAAATGAAGATAAAAAAACGCGTTTCCCCCCAAAACACCTTGATTTCGAATGAAATGTTAGTAAAACATATATAATCTGAAAGACTGTGAAAAGTAACATTAGAAAAAAGCTTTCAATTGTTAAACGTCTTCAAATTCAATAGCATAATTTATAAACGGATAAATTTGCAGCATTGACCAGACATGCACGTTTCGGTTACTCAACCTTCGTCATTGATCTTTAATCTACACAATGTAATATGGCCAAAGAGGGTGAAAACTATGATGTCAAAAGAATATAAAATATATTTCATTTAAAAGAGCAGACTTTAATGATGTTTTCTAAATACTCATGACGAGGGTTAAATACCCGAAACGTGCATGTCTGGTCCATGCTGTATATCTTTCTGCTCTAACATGATGCTTATGGATTTGAAGACGTTAAACATTGAACGAAGCAGGGATAAATCAAAATGTCCTCATATTTCTGTGATTTTTTGCAAAAATTCGACTTTTTTTTTACCCCAAATCACACAGTTGAAATATGAATTGAAACCTGCAACTTATTTCATCCAAAAGAGCATTAAAATACTTTTACACTTTTCAATTTTATTAAAATCATCAACCATATAAAAGTTCAAATTTCCCCCCTATTTTCAGTGTTTTATTTTACTAAAAAAGGCCGGTTTTGGAGGATCAAGGGCGGGGGGTGCACCCAACCCAGTGATACATCCCAGACTAAAATGAAATAGGACTCATTGTCGCGGAATAAATGAGAGTGACAAAAAGGAGGTATGATGTACCAATTAGAATGAAGATTAAAGCGTCCATTTTTCAGGAACAAAATATCTTTTATTGATCATTAGTGCAATACCGGCTCGCCTTATAGTTATTCCGAACCGTTTGTCTATCCATCGTCCGTCCGTCTGCCTGTCACACTTTAGTTTTCCGTACTTTTTCGCTGTTGTTGCATATATTGAACTAATTTTTGTATGTGGCTATATCTCAATGTGAAACGTCTTAAAATTCAATAGCATCATTTAAGAGCAGATAAGTTTTGATACACATCAAGTTCGAATTTGGTTTGGATTGACCTATTTTTATAAGAGTTATGGCCCTTGGACTTAGCAAATTCATAATTTTTTCGGTTTTTCCGGACTTTTCTAAGATAATGAACTGATTTTTGGTATACGCATACATCTTAGTGTGATACAGATCAAATTGGGGTTTAATTTCGATTGACCTATTTTTGCAAGAGTTATGACACTTGGACTTAAGAAATTCCATGAAATTTTCAGTTTTCCGCACTATTGCAGAGATGGTGTATAAATACATCTTAGTGTGAAACAGATCACGTTTGTGTTTGGGTTTGATTGACTTATTTTCACAAGAGTGATGGCCCTTGGACTTAGCGAATTTCATTAAATGTTCAGTTTTCCGGACTTTTCTTGGCTGGTAATGAAGAAAATTAACTGCATTTTGGTATTGAATACATCTTAGTATGATACAGATCAAGTTTGAGTTTGGTTTAGATTGACTTATTTTGAAAAAATTTATGGCCCTTGGACTTTTTTTCAGGTTGTCTGACTTTTATTCAGACCTATTGTAGATAATGAACTGACTTAAAAGAATACATCTTAGTGTGATACAGATCATGATCGAGTCTTGTTTCGATTGACCTATTTTTGCAAGAGTTATGACCATTGGACTAAGGAAATTTTATGAAATTTTCCAGTTCCGGACTTTTGTTAGCTGTTATTGCACATAATGAATTGAGTTTTGGTATGTGAATACATTTTAGTGTGATACATATCAAGTAAGAGTTTAGTTTCAATTGACACATTTTTACAAGAGTTATGGCACTTGGACTTAGCAAATTCCATGAAATTTTTAGTTTTCCGCACTGTTCTAGGCTGTTCGTGTAGATATTGAACTGATTTTGCTATGTGAATACATCTTAGTGTGCTACAGATTTCCCTAATTTTACAAAACTTATGACCCTTTGACTTAGCAATATGCAGTTTTTTAGACCTTTTCTGTTACTGCAGATGTGTGTGGGCAGTCATCTTTTGGTGTAGGTTCAGGTCTATTCCAAATTTATGTTTAATTGAAGTATTGAGGGCAGAGTTACAGGGCATAGATTTATGCCGGTAGGGGACTTATCAAAGATTTATTTTCTATTTAGATTTTTGCATGCCTTTGATAATATGCGTTTTGATTTATTTCCAGCCACATGAATATACATACGGTGATACGAAATTAGAGTTACTTGTGATTTGCTGGTAAGTACTGATCTTTTCCATAGATTTCAATCGTTTCAGAAGTGTCTAAAAACCTTTAAAGATGTCAATACTCTATATAGGGAAATTATCGCCCCCATTTAATTTTCGCTTTTTTTTTCGCCCATAGCCATGCGGGCGAATTTCTGACCGGGCCAATTAGAATAGATGCAAAGGATTTCTTCACAAAAAGTATTATGTGCGAATTCAATACTGTGATAATCAGTCTCTTTCCTCAATTTCAAGAGTTCTGCGCCACCTGCCCTTCAAATTCAAAGCTATAGATGTCAATATTGAAATATATGTTCTAAAGTACGATAGCAAAAGCATCTAAAATATGACTGAGTTAAAGAAGATCTTAACGATAATCTGAACAGCACTCACAATAGAGCACCAAATTGCGCATCGACGGACCCCTAGCAAGCTAGAGGTGGGACCAGGTGCCCGGGAGGAGTAAGCATCCCCTGTTGGCTAATACACATTTCATTATATAATAAAATTTGGCATCATTTTTGAATATTATATCGTGTAATGTCACAGAGGTCTCTGTTTCTAGCCTCTGGCGTAGCATGCTTCTTTGAAATTGGCAAAACATGCATGAGCCATTTTTTTCCACGATTTTATATTCTTCTAAAAGAATACATTCTCTGGATTCATTCAATTTAGTCAGCATATGTTTTGTTTGCGTCTGTTCAGAGTCCCGATTTCAAGATCATACTACGAAAGCAATTAATTGTTCATTTGAAATCATTTTGTAAACATGATATTTCTTGAAACATACTAGGGCTGATGGATATGTTGTAAGCCTCGTATTGATGATTTGAATTTTATCAGAGATTTTGCGTTATTTTTCTACATGGCCCCTTCAATATCTATGCACTTTTGCCACCGGTGTTTAAGAGCATCAATGGACCCCTTATCTTGACTGGTCAGAAAGTCATCAACTGCAAGTATGACGTCATCATCGGACTGACAGTTGGTGCCAAAAGTAGCAGCTTTCACTTTTGGGAATAGATGAAAATATGTTTGAGCAAGATCAGGTGAATAAGGCGGATGCTCAATCAAATTAAAGCCACAATTATGAATGGCAGCCATGACAGTGACAGAGCATTATCCTGATGGAACAACACACCTTTATCTAGTGAGCTTTCTGCGGTTGTTAAGTTTAATATTGTCCAATAACTGTGTCAGAAGTGAAGCATAATACGTTCCATTGATTGTTCGTCCCTTTTGTAGATAATCTTCAACAGAATACCTTCTGCATCCCAGAAAACCGAGGCTCACAACATATCAATCAGCCCTCGTACATGTACTTTGTGGCACCAATGCTAATCTCCGTTTAAAATTGGACTCTGTGAAGATTGTTCATGCCGAAAATGTTGTCCTTCATGTTTTGTTTGTATTTTCTATTTTCCTCTTTCTTGTCTCGTGGGAGTATGTTTCCCTGTTTTCATCCTTATTTGATGAATAGGAAATGAGAGTTCTGCGCCACCTGCCCCTCGCATGTTACGTAATGGGAAATATAGGCAACCCCTCACCTGATATCACTGACGAGGGTTTAGTACCCGAAACGTGCATGTCTGGTCCATGCTGTTAATTTATCTGGTTTTGATGATGCTATTGAATTTGAAGACATTTAACATTGATGGACGACGATGGGCCGATCGACATCTATCAATAGATATAACGTGTTAGTCTTCAATTTCATCATAGGGTATCTAAAGTATTCCAGTCCTCCTCCTCCTCCTCCTCCTCCTCCTCCTCCAGATCTTCCACCACCACCACCACCACCACCAGCATCGGCACCAGCACCACCTCCTCCTCTTCATCATAATCAGCTTCAAGGCATACTTATATTGCCAGCAATCCAAGGTGGTGTTGGAAGTGATGATGGTGATGGTAGTGGTGAGGAGGAAGAGAAGGAGGAATGAATAACTTAAGAAATTATGACGAAATTGTACACTAACGCATTTTATCTATTAACAGATCATCAACATCAGGTGAGGGGCAGCCTGTATTTCCCATTACCTTACATGTGAGGGCGGATGGCGCAAAACTTTCATTTCCTATCCATCACTATTTCTATTTGCGCATAGACAAAGATATTTTTATATATAATTTGGTTTTTTGTTTGTTTGACTTAGATTCACTGATACTTATTGAATTATTTGATAAATATCACTGATGAGGATTTACTATCCGAAAGACGTGTGCATTTAATTTGGTTTGCAATTTTCCTCAAAAAGGTAAAGAGTTTGAACACTTTCGCATTATTATTCTTTTATCCATTTTCACTTTCTTTTTTTATAAATTACATAATCAAATATTTCTTCTAAGGAAAGGTAAACAACAGATAAATACGTAATTTCTTATTAATTTCCGTCTTTAAAAGGAAAAATTGTAACCTAGCATACATAAGTTTACAAAATTAAAAATCAAGAGAAATTCAAGAATGAAAAAATAAGATTAAGTAATTTAAAATTATCCGTTTCAGAATTCATTTTGCAGCAATACATGCACGGCTTATCATCCATATCCTTAACAAATCATGCATACGAGACAAGTATTAGCTACAGCGTCATGCTCCATTTGTATAATCCTTGTCTATTTCCTGCACAAAAGCTACTTTAAAGGTATGTTCTACTTTGGTGAATTTTAAAATAAATCTATTTCTAGCAGTGACATCTATTTTCAGAAATCATCACAATGTTTTCAGTTTTCTAGCATGGAGCAAATAAATATGTGTTTTTCTCAAAAGGTAACCTTTACCACAAACATTTCACAATGGTCAGACTTGTTTCACAAAATACTGCAATATGCGAAGAAAAAAAACTTGAAAGTGAATGAAACCCAAGTCCTCATAATTTAATAGACTGAGCTCACCGAGCACGGTACCAGAGCCATCACGATGATTTTGGTCCACTTGATTTTTTTTGTAGTTTTGCTGGATGAATACTTGTCGCCCCTGCTTTGTTGAAGTTTCAGATTGTCTATTGAGTCTTTACGGAATACAGAGTTTTGTCCCCTTACATATGGTATCTGACGTAAAACTATTGTGACGTCACGATAATGGTATGGTAACGTCGATTTTATGCAGACGTTTAGGACTGTTTCCATAGAATTTGATGACGTCATAATCAGTCTACGTCAGATGCCGTCTCAAATGGGAAATAACTCTGGTTTTCGCAAAAAAGCGAATTATGTCAAATGTTTGTTGCTATCCTATTGATGTTTTCTGCTGTGGTCAGAGCAGAGTCATCTAGCATTAGATCGTGTACATATAGTTCTATCCTTTCACAATATATTGGTAACAATCTATTAACTATGTTTAATAAAATCCAGTAATTTTGCTGTTTATATCGTCATTTAACAGTGGCGATACTTTACACAACACCTTGGGGCCGCTATGAAAAAGAAAAGTTGAAGTGTCGAGCGCACGTTATCCCGATAACGACACTATTTGCAACTTATGTGCTAGAAGGCCGTGTCGATTTCGATAGTTTATGTTTAGTATTTTGTGTCCAGTGTTATCGTTCTTCTTCCTTTCACATCTCTTATTTTGCTCTTGTTTTTCGCATTTTGAAATTTATGTGTTATGCTATAGCTGCATCCGAGTCCTGTTCGGGATCATCTCCTTTCTGTGTGTATTTGTATGTGTGTGTGTGTGAGGGAGAGAGAGGGTGTGTTTGAGGGTGTGTGCGTGTGTGCGTGAGGTTGAGAGAGGGTGTGTGTGTGTGTATGTGTGTGAGGGAGGGAGAGGGAGGGTGTGCGTGTGTGTGCGCGATATCATCCTTGATAGTGAGGGCTATTTTTTCATACATAAGCTGTACGTCTAAGAATTTTTTGAATATTAAAATCTATGTTCTGTTATTTTCATAAACTGTCAGACTTCTATGTACAAAATTGTAATTGAGTAAGTCGGTGGGTTTTGCGAATGTAATCAGGATAATACCACAATTCGAAATTTTCTATTATGACCTATAGTCCAGAATGAAGGATAATATTCTGTCTTAGACCATTTGAAACATCTTACCACAGAATATACGTTTATCTTTCGAGATGGAAATAACCGGATGTGATATTTTTGCCGAATTGAAGTGACGGGCGTTGTAAGGAGATGCTCAATCTTCCTGGACACATGGACTCACTTCCATATTGGGAGCTCATTCTTTTTCATGTGGTGGAGGTTTTTGTTTGTTTGCTTTGGTTCCTGTTTTTGTTTTATCCTGATTTTGTATGCCTTCGGTTTGTGATTTTCTTAATTATCGATTTTGTACTGTGTGTAAGGATATGGTCATTGCCCATATTTGTCATTAAGCGGATGGCCGTCCAACGTCAATATAGATGACATATTGTTCTTCCTCCGCTTATATTACGTCATTCTTATTATATTTTCAGTGAGGCCATTCCAATTAGATTTGGGATTTTTTAAGTGGAGGTTTAGTGAATACTCTTTGATAACTGTTGATTTATTTCAATCATTTTGTCTGATGCTTGGTCTTTATTAGGCTTTTTTCATCGTGACGAACTTCGCACTTCGAACTTCGCACTTTAATTTTTTTAAGTGGGTTTCCGAAAAGCGCGCCAGCTGTTAAGGAAGTCCAATATACCAATTCAATTAAGTATACGAGTCAAAATGTGAATGACTGCGCTTATGAGTTAATACGTGAACGTCAGCTACGAAACTGATTCTTCAATGTTCGAAGTGCGAAGTTCGTCACGATGAAAAATGTCTACTACAATGCTAGGTATAAAACCCCTTGTGACAGTGCATAGTAACCTTGCTAGAAATCTCTTAAATGCTTCTAAGGTAAAGGTCAAAGATGTTGTTACTTGCGCACTACTTGCGCAGTTAGTATCAAGTCGGCACCAATTGGTCTCGTTGGTTTATGTATGGTCTTTTGTGTTTGATGTTTCTTGGTCGTGCGTCTCTTTTTCGTCTCTTGCTATTCTCGTCTTTGTGTTTTCTCATCGGGTGTTGTGGTGTTATGAGTGGGGTACAGAAACCGGGTGTGGTTTGAGATCCTCTCCCCTCTTGCGAAAGGAACCAACAAGTTTATATTGAAGAATGGTAAACTATCAAGCTTTATTCTTAAGGTGAAGGAGCGATGGTGTTGGATCGATAATCCTTGTATATCTGTTCAACATACCTTTTTTAATCTAAAAAGTACACACGTAATAATTTTGATAATTATACATCTCTAAGCTTATTTGAAAAATTGAAAAAACCTTTGATAAATTTTGAATTCACACTGGATTTTGTAAAGACAGGTCATTAAGATAGTATTCGCGGTCGCATATTACGTGATTCGCAAATGATATGTTTCATGGGAATCCCCTTTGATTAAACCAGGTAAATAGTGTCTAAATCTACTTTATATGAATTTATTTTACGCCTATCATATGACCATCTTTATCAATTATATGATGGTAATCTATTTTGGTGAAGAAAAGATGTGATTTAAGAGAAAACTGACACAGATTTTTTTGTATCTGTCCGTGCATCATATCATTACATGTGGTGAGCATCGAAAATGTTCTCTGTGATATGCGATCGTGATATTATCGTTTATGTTTCTGTGACATTATGTTATTGTCTCAATCTATTTGTCCCCCTTTTCTCGTCTTGTGCGAATATATTCTACGGCTCGGAATACCCATTCAATCTTTTTTTCTATTTCTCTGGAATACATTTGCCCACCATGGGGTATCACGTGATACACAAATGATATGTTTCACGGGAATCCCCTTTGATTGAACTAAGCTGATACTGTCTAAAACACTTAAACAGATTTTTTTCAATGCTCGCCACATGTCATGATATGGTGCACGGACAGATACAAAATTTTCTGTTTAAGTGTTCTCCAAATATACGTCTATTCTGGACCAGAATAAATTACCATCATATAATTTATAATAATGACCATGTGATAGGCCTTAAATGAATTCATTTAAAGTAGATTTAGACAGTTATTATTTGGTTCAATCAAAGGGGATTCCCTTGGAATATATCAATTGTTTATCACATGATACCCCACGGTGATTTCCTTGTATTTTTTAAAAATCTGATTTTGGATTTTGTTTTTGACTTTTATTCACGGATAAATATGAACAGACATCCCTGCTTTGGAACCGAAGCCCCTGTTGACACATAGCCGAAACCAGGGCTGTCACGGTTAAGCGAAAATTCGGTTAACCGCCTTTCAAGCTTGTCGGTTCGATTCGGATCCTACTTTGTGGACCGATCAAAAAGACTTATTATTTTGTAATTTGAGCTTAAGATTGTACCAAATTTGCATTTACGTTTATTTGGATTGATTATTTACATGTAATATAATTCCAGAGAAACTTAGACCTAATATAGAAAAACTAATCATAGTAATGAGCCATGTTTACCCTAATTTGGACAACTTACCACGTGATCAATACGGATGTTGGTGTAACAGTGTTCACAAAGGAAAAGTCATCGACAAAATAGATGGGTAAGATATAAATTCGTTTCCTTGGCAATTAGACAGCTGGGCGGGTTGTGCGCACGTAATATGGATGACCACACACTCTGCTACTAACATGACAGAAGATAGATCGTCATTAAAGAATGACTACTGTTGCCTATTGGTGTTAATCCTTTAGGTGTAGTCGGTTTTTGTTTATATTTGCATTTCCTCTCCCTTGCCTCTTTTGTGTCTCGTTGTCTTGCTTAAATACACAAATTAAAATTCAAAATATAAAACCAGAGGGCGCTTCCGAAATGAATTTTGGCTGCTTCTGAAAATCACTTTGGCTAGAAGCATCACTTATGAAGATTTTCAAATATACGAAACACGTGTCTGGTGCAAATTGGTTTAAACTTTTCTTTCATGAAGGTATAGAGTTGAAACACTTCCCTATAATGAACTACTGTGTGGTTTTTGTATTTTGGTATTTCAGTAATCTACTGTGGGTGATTCAACAGAGTCCTGTTTCACATCCCCATCTCTCCTTTTTTCAAGATATGGAAGCCAAAACCAAGATAAAACAAACTTTCACTTATATAATCTTATTTCATGATTGGGTTAAGTAACCGAAACGTGCATGTGTGGACCATACAGCAAATTTATCTGTTCTTAAATGATGCTACTGATTTTGAAGAAGTTTAACATCAACATTTAATCAACAATCAACTGCTGGTGGACCAGGAGTCCCCGAGGGCACATGTAGCCAAGTTCGATCATTTCGGTTGATCGTTTCTTCAACGCATTCTAAATTTCTCGAAATTTCTAAAAAAAGTGAGTCCTGTAGCATGTCTGGTCCATGTTGCCAATTTACCTGTTCTTAAATGATGCTATTCAATTTGAAGACGTTTACATTTATACCACTTGGTGAGTGTCACTGCTGGTGGACCAGGAGTCCCCGAGGGCACATGTAGCCAAGTTCGATCAATTTCGGTTGATCGTTTCTTCAACGCATTCAAAAATTTCTGTTATCAAAATTTCTTGAAATTTCTAAAATGTGGGTCCTATAGCATCATATCCCACCCATCCTGCTACGTCTTTCGGTACGCTTTTTCGACATAGTAACTTTCATACCTTTTTGGCATATTACATTGTTTAGATTTGAGGATCACTGACGAGGGTTAAGTACCCGAAACGTGCATGTCTGGTCCATGTTGCCAATTTACCTGTTCTTAAATGATGCTATTCAATTTGAAGACGTTTACATTTATACCACTTGGTGAGTGTCACTGCTGGTGGACCAGGAGTCCCCGAGGGCACATGTAGCCAAGTTCGATCAATTTCGGTTGATCGTTTCTTCAACGCATTCAAAAATTTCTGTTATCAAAATTTCTTGAAATTTCTAAAATGTGGGTCCTATAGCATCATATCCCACCCATCCTGCTACGTCTTTCGGTACGCTTTTTCGACATAGTAACTTTCAGACCTTTTTGGCATATTACATTGTTTAGATTTGAGGATCACTGACGAGGGTTAAGTACCCGAAACGTGCATGTCTGGTCCATGTTGCCAATTTACCTGTTCTTAAATGATGCTATTCAATTTGAAGACGTTTACATTTATACCACTTGGTGAGTGTCACTGCTGGTGGACCAGGAGTCCCCGAGGGCACATGTAGCCAAGTTCGATCAATTTCGGTTGATCGTTTCTTCAACGCATTCAAAAATTTCTGTTATCAAAATTTCTTGAAATTTCTAAAATGTGGGTCCTATAGCATCATATCCCACCCATCCTGCTACGTCTTTCGGTACGCTTTTTCGACATAGTAACTTTCATACCTTTTTGGCATATTACATTGTTTAGATTTGAGGATCACTGACGAGGGTTAAGTACCCGAAACGTGCATGTCTGGTCCATGTTGCCAATTTACCTGTTCTTAAATGATGCTATTCAATTTGAAGACGTTTACATTTATACCACTTGGTGAGTGTCACTGCTGGTGGACCAGGAGTCCCCGAGGGCACATGTAGCCAAGTTCGATCAATTTCGGTTGATCGTTTCTTCAACGCATTCAAAAATTTCTGTTATCAAAATTTCTTGAAATTTCTAAAATGTGGGTCCTATAGCATCATATCCCACCCATCCTGCTACGTCTTTCGGTACGCTTTTTCGACATAGTAACTTTCAGACCTTTTTGGCATATTACATTGTTTAGATTTGAGGATCACTGACGAGGGTTAAGTACCCGAAACGTGCATGTCTGGTCCATGTTGCCAATTTACCTGTTCTTAAATGATGCTATTCAATTTGAAGACGTTTACATTTATACCACTTGGTGAGTGTCACTGCTGGTGGACCAGGAGTCCACGAGGGCACATGTAGCCAAGTTCGATCAATTTCGGTTGATCGTTTCTTCAACGCATTCAAAAATTTCTGTTATCAAAATTTCTTGAAATTTCTAAAATGTGGGTCCTATAGCATCATATCCCACCCATCCTGCTACGTCTTTCGGTACGCTTTTTCGACATAGTAACTTTCATACCTTTTTGGCATATTACATTGTTTAGATTTGAGGATCACTGACGAGGGTTAAGTACCCGAAACGTGCATGTCTGGTCCATGTTGCCAATTTACCTGTTCTTAAATGATGCTATTCAATTTGAAGACGTTTACATTTATACCACTTGGTGAGTGTCACTGCTGGTGGACCAGGAGTCCCCGAGGGCACATGTAGCCAAGTTCGATCAATTTCGGTTGATCGTTTCTTCAACGCATTCAAAAATTTCTGTTATCAAAATTTCTTGAAATTTCTAAAATGTGGGTCCTATAGCATCATATCCCACCCATCCTGCTACGTCTTTCGGTACGCTTTTTCGACATAGTAACTTTCAGACCTTTTTGGCATATTACATTGTTTAGATTTGAGGATCACTGACGAGGGTTAAGTACCCGAAACGTGCATGTCTGGTCCATGTTGCCAATTTACCTGTTCTTAAATGATGCTATTCAATTTGAAGACGTTTACATTTATACCACTTGGTGAGTGTCACTGCTGGTGGACCAGGAGTCCCCGAGGGCACATGTAGCCAAGTTCGATCAATTTCGGTTGATCGTTTCTTCAACGCATTCAAAAATTTCTGTTATCAAAATTTCTTGAAATTTCTAAAATGTGGGTCCTATAGCATCATATCCCACCCATCCTGCTACGTCTTTCGGTACGCTTTTTCGACATAGTAACTTTCATACCTTTTTGGCATATTACATTGTTTAGATTTGAGGATCACTGACGAGGGTTAAGTACCCGAAACGTGCATGTCTGGTCCATGTTGCCAATTTACCTGTTCTTAAATGATGCTATTCAATTTGAAGACGTTTACATTTATACCACTTGGTGAGTGTCACTGCTGGTGGACTAGGAGTCCCCGAGGGCACATGTAGCCAAGTTCGATCAATTTCGGTTGATCGTTTCTTCAACGCATTCAAAAATTTCTGTTATCAAAATTTCTTGAAATTTCTAAAATGTGGGTCCTATAGCATCATATCCCACCCATCCTGCTACGTCTTTCGGTACGCTTTTTCGACATAGTAACTTTCATACCTTTTTGGCATATTACATTGTTTAGATTTGAGGATCACTGACGAGGGTTAAGTACCCGAAACGTGCATGTCTGGTCCATGTTGCCAATTTACCTGTTCTTAAATGATGCTATTCAATTTGAAGACGTTTACATTTATACCACTTGGTGAGTGTCACTGCTGGTGGACCAGGAGTCCCCGAGGGCACATGTAGCCAAGTTCGATCAATTTCGGTTGATCGTTTCTTCAACGCATTCAAAAATTTCTGTTATCAAAATTTCTTGAAATTTCTAAAATGTGGGTCCTATAGCATCATATCCCACCCATCCTGCTACGTCTTTCGGTACGCTTTTTCGACATAGTAACTTTCATACCTTTTTGGCATATTACATTGTTTAGATTTGAGGATCACTGACGAGGGTTAAGTACCCGAAACGTGCATGTCTGGTCCATGTTGCCAATTTACCTGTTCTTAAATGATGCTATTCAATTTGAAGACGTTTACATTTATACCACTTGGTGAGTGTCACTGCTGGTGGACCAGGAGTCCCCGAGGGCACATGTAGCCAAGTTCGATCAATTTCGGTTGATCGTTTCTTCAACGCATTCAAAAATTTCTGTTATCAAAATTTCTTGAAATTTCTAAAATGTGGGTCCTATAGCATCATATCCCACCCATCCTGCTACGTCTTTCGGTACGCTTTTTCGACATAGTAACTTTCATACCTTTTTGGCATATTACATTGTTTAGATTTGAGGATCACTGACGAGGGTTAAGTACCCGAAACGTGCATGTCTGGTCCATGTTGCCAATTTACCTTTTCTTAAATGATGCTATTCAATTTGAAGACGTTTACATTTATACCACTTGGTGAGTGTCACTGCTGGTGGACCAGGAGTCCCCGAGGGCACATGTAGCCAAGTTCGATCAATTTCGGTTGATCGTTTCTTCAACGCATTCAAAAATTTCTGTTATCAAAATTTCTTGAAATTTCTAAAATGTGGGTCCTATAGCATCATATCCCACCCATCCTGCTACGTCTTTCGGTACGCTTTTTCGACATAGTAACTTTCATACCTTTTTGGCATATTACATTGTTTAGATTTGAGGATCACTGACGAGGGTTAAGTACCCGAAACGTGCATGTCTGGTCCATGTTGCCAATTTACCTGTTCTTAAATGATGCTATTCAATTTGAAGACGTTTACAATCATATCCCACCCATCCTGCTACGTGTTTCGGTACACTTTTCGACAAGGTAACTTTCATACTTATTTTTGCATATTACATTGTTTAGATTTAGGATCACTGATGAGGGTTAAGTACCCGAAACGTGCATGTCTGGTCCACGTTGCCAATTTGTCTGTTCTTAAATGATGCTATTCAATTTGAAGACGTTTACATTAAATCAACAATCAACATTAAATCAACAATCAACATTAAATCAGCAATCAACATTAAATCAACAATCAACATTAAATAAACAATCAACTTTTGTTTCGGGCGCTGTGCAATGATCGTTTTACAACTTTGTAGAACTTATGAAATCATAAGTTCTAAAAGAAATAAACAAGAACCATAAATTGAAAATATGTTTGTTTATAGATTTATTTCATCAAGATATCAGAATGTAGTTAGAATGAAAGTTTTGTTTTCCGAATAATTGCTTGCATTTATTCTTCTCTTGCTGGTAGGTTTCATGCAAAACAGACAACATAAAAATGGCCTTATCATAAATCGAGGACATATCATCAAACAAGTATATCAAGGTTAATGTTTTGCATATCCATAGGAGTATCCGGTCTTTTCGAAATACAGAGTTACTTCCCATTTGTGCAGGTATTTGACGTCAATGCATTGTGACATCATCAAATTCTATGGAAACCAGCATGAAATTCAGGGAAACAGGGTTACATATGTGACGTTTTCAAAGGAATTTAATGACGTCACAATGCTTTTACGTCATATACCTGCACAAATCGAACGTGGGACTGGAAAATCGAAAAGACGGAATTCTCAATAAAAACACTCAATGATACTTATAATATTTTTATAACAGTGTTCGCAATTCTCTTTGAATACGACGTACCTCCTGAGAGGGGTTTGACAGTAAGTGTTTAAATATATTCCTTGACATTGTCGCCATAGCACTTTCTATATAAGCATAGCCTCAGACAGTGCATGTATTTTATAAATTGTGTCATTTTTTCCCGTAGACATCGACGGCGGGTGCGGCTAGCCAACAGGGAATGCTTACTCCTCCCGGGCACCTGGTCCCACCATTAGCTTGCTAGGGGTCCGTCGACATTCAATTTGGTGCTCTATTGTGAGTGTTGTTGAGGTTATCGTCAGGATCTTCTTTTACTCCTAACATTTTGCACAAACACATGCCCAAATCAGTTAGAGAATATATTGTTGAATAACTGAAGGGATTTAAATACAGATTTCCTATACAGATTACAGACCGAATGAATCTCTCTTCTTTGTTGTTCATTCGGGGGTTCCCACCTGTTCCAATGAAAATTCTGATGATTGCATCACCTTGAGGCTGATTTACTGATAGGCTGACGCGGCTCGGTAATAAATGTGATTGGCTGAGGACGCTCGGGCATTATGAGACAATAGAGCCCGGCTTGTCATTTTTTATTTCTTAAATAGAACAGAACCCCCCACAAAAGCTTAAACATGACATAACACTCTTTGTTCTTAATTTTTAAAAATTGAAGAGACGGGTGCTGCATGCAAGCAGGAGATGCTGACTCTTCCTGGGCATCTGATCTCACTCCGATATCGGGAGTTCGCTTCTTTTCACGTGGTGGAGGTTTTTTGTTTGTTTGCTTTGGTTCCTGTTTTGTCCTGATTTTGTATGCCTTCGGTTTATGATTTTCTGATTTACCGATTTTGTGCTGTATATAGGGATATGGTCATTATCCATATTTGTCATTACATCAAATCAATTCATTTAAGGGGGTTCAGAACAGTATCCGAAAGAACCCCATCGGAAAGCTCTGGATCAATTATGACGTCACATAGAAACGACGACATTGGCGCATTTTTGCAAGAACGTCAGGATTAGGTAACGTAGAGATAAGGGGAAGGGGGTAACAAAATCCCTATAACTTAAAAACTGACGGTCAAATTTCAATAGGAATTTATCTTTTTTTCACTTGAAGAGGATAATATCAAGTTTTTACGGAAAATAAATGATAGGGTTTCAGTTAAACGGACTTTTTATTATAAAAAATTAGCAACTCAAAGACGTTTTGAAAATTGACATAAATTTATGTCCTTTCGACAATTTCTTTAAAAATTCTCGGTGATCATTTATAATTCTATACATATCCTATTGCCCACATCATATCTAAATGAAAAATACAGAACTTGTAAATACTCTGCCTCTACAGAAGATTTGTAACTGTTTTTCATTACCTAAAGTGTGTTAATTCTAACGTCACATTTACGGCCCATTTGGGGCATTCATTTGGTATATATGTACGCTCGTAGCTTCACAACTAACGGTAAAAAAATGATGAAACTTTGCATGTGGAAAAAGTATGCTTCAATTATTAACATTTATAATTTTTAGGAAAATTAAATGATAGGATCAAATTCAAGTGTGGCTGTCCTGGAACTCCTAAATATATTTATTAATATTACCGATTAATCAATTCTTTATCTAATTAATAGAATGTAACTATATGTTCAATGTTGTTCTTTTCGGGCGTCGTGCAATTAAGAATTATGAGTTCAGAATATTCTATTACAAATCAGAGAATATTATCTATACCTCTGTACTCTCTATACTTGCGAATATGATAAAAATACTTTCTTAAAACCCCGATTTGTATAATTTTCTAATACTGTACATGTACTGATGAACATTGGCGCTAATGTTTGTTTGGAGAGCATCATATCAATTTTGACCTTTAGAATATTCAGTGCGCCAAATTTGAAAAATTTATTTCTTGGAAATATATTTCATATAAGAGACACATCCCTAGAATATATTAAGTTCAAATGAAATAATAACGACTCGGTGTAAAAACAACGATTAACAAGGGCAACAATATACATTGGAAACATCTTGCCCACAAGTAATGATACTGAAGTTGATTTGAAAATCTATAAATATATACAATCCTCATCAGTGGATGCTTACTCCTCCCGGGCACCTGATCCCACCTCTAGCTTTCTAGGGGTCCGTCGATTCTCAACATAGTGCTCTATTGTGAGTGCTGTTGATATTATCGTCAGGATCTTCTTTAACTCATTTGTGTTACACTTATGCCCTTTGCCGTGTGGAGCTCGTAAAAAAGTTCCCAGCGAGGGGTTTGACAGTAAGTGTTTTGAATATATTTCCCTGACATGGTCGCCATAGCACTTTCTATATAGACATAACGCTGACAGTGCATGCATTTTATATACTGTGTTCTTTATCGTGCATTAACATCGACGGCGGGTGCGGCTAGCCAACAGGGGATGCTTACTCCTCCCGGGCACCTGATCCCACCTCTAGCTTGCTAGGGGTCCGTCGATTCTCAACATAGTGCTCTATTGTGAGTGCTGTTGAGATTATCGTCAGGATCTTCTTTAACTCATTTAAACTATTCTAATGCAACATAATAAATAACAATGTACACTCTATCTACACAAATGTTCGGCCACTCGGCCTTTATCAAGTGGAAAAGCACGAATATAAAAGAATACTACGTAGTATCCATTACTGCTGGTAAACATAGCCAAGCGTAATGATTTGGAATGTGAAGGACATATCATATCAGATCCCCCTTTCTGGTTTGATTGATGGCTGTCATCATCACCAAGCAAGAAATATTACCCGATATGTATATTAATATATCAATCGAGACAATCACCGAATTTGACACGTTTTCATTGAGCTGGTGCGAAGAGTTTTGCATGCAATCAGGAGACGCTGAATATCCCCGGGCATCTGGTCTCACTTCTGAATGTAATTTATTCCGAGGTTCGCAACCGTTCAAATGTAAATTCTAATGATTACGCCTTGCCTTCTCGACTTTGAGACTGAATAACTGATAGGTACTTCTTTGATCATGTTGATTATTCTTATAGTTAATTTTCCTATGGTTAATGAAAATACCCCATTGGTCAGGTAAATGATACATCATCCTGCCATCTTTTAAATATACGTCTGCTACGTCTTTCGGTATATTTTGGACATATTTTCCCAGATTTTGATCGTATTTCATTGTTTAGACTGAGGATCACTGACGAGGGCTTAGTACCCGAAACGTGCATGTCTGGTTCATTCTGTAAGTTTATCTGCTTTAAAATGATGCTTATGAATTTGATGACGTTTAACACTTGAAATATTAAAACGATTTTTTTCATCTTATAATGCCTAGGACTCTACACAGTGCAAAACGTGGAATCTACTTGAAGAAAATCGATGTATAAATATATATCGTTTAGAACATTTGAATAAATATACAATGCATATTGTTTCACTACAGTTGCTGCAAAATTCATTTCCAATGTTACGGACACTTAAGTAGAAAATATGGTTGCACAAACGAAGCCAGC
The DNA here is from genome assembly GCA_028142955.1 of Pinctada fucata. NCBI lineage: Eukaryota > Metazoa > Mollusca > Bivalvia > Pterioida > Pteriidae > Pinctada > Pinctada fucata. Next base: position 16,288,240 of record AP027110.1, on the reverse strand, counting down.
GAGTACTCTTTGAGTATTTCGTCAGGACATCTTAAATGCGGTATGGTTTTTTTGTAGCTTTGCTCTGTTTGTCGTTTTCATTTCTTTATAATCTGAATTAAATTTTTTTTTATGATTTAACATGAAGATTTGCCTTAATGTATTTCCTTCTCTAATTATTCGAAAAGTATTAGAGTTATCTATATTTATTTCCATGTATTTCTGAGTTTGAACGTTTAAATGATGCTATTCAATTTGAAGACGTTTACATTTGAACGTAACAAACGAAAATAGAATTGACTATGTGCGCGTACGTTTGTATTTGGCTCTAAAATTCTAATGAAAAGAATCTAATCATTGCTATTGTAAAGCAGAATGTCTTGGGAGATATCCATTTCTAATTTGAATTTTTCGATATGTCGACAGCAGAGCGAATGACGTCATGTTCTGATACCATTTTTTCCTGATACCTCCCCATGTTTTGTACAATCTTATAATTAAATTTTAAAAATCGCATTAGCTCTCGGTCATAAATAAACTAAGGCTCTCGTCCAAAATATTTTTTAAAAGCAGTCAAACAGATCATTTATTTTGATTTTTATTAAAGCTCGGCGAGGCTATGGCATCACTTATTCTCACAATGAACAATGATTTACTTTTATCGAGGTAAATGCAATTGTTCAGCTCCCCGAGAAGACAATATTCACCAAGAAGAGGTGAAGATTGTTTTCGAGGGGAGCTAAACCGTAGTATTTACCGAGGTAAAAGTAAAATAATTATTTTATTACATGAAGTTTCAAAATAATATATTCAAATCATTCAAACATTGCTATAACAAACTATGAAAATCCTCTATGATCTATTTTTAGCACATGTAAACTGTTGGAATCTTATATCTAACCGGAATAACGTCATCCTAGGTAGATATGACGTTTGAGCGTTTCACTGAGTGCTTATTCTAGCCAATGAGAAAGTAGAAAATTCCCATTCATGTAATAATTTCGAATATTTACTGACATTTTCCATAAATAGATACATATACATGTATATTTTATGTCCCATTCATTTGATTTTTCTATGCAAATCATTTATGATGAAATCGCAACAGATCTGATATTTGAACGAATTTTGTTATTCAAAAGAACCGAAGAAACAGAATATCCCACCATCTACTTTAAATGAGACGAAATTAAAATTTGATGGAATATCCAACTCTGTGGCTATCCATTGTAGGATCACTGTGGAGGGTTAAGTGTAAAATATTAGTTATTAGGTTTGTTATTGACCGTCTACAGAGATTTGTAGGATTGATCAAGCCCATAATTGATGATGTCTTATTGCGTCGAGGACCAAAATCTCTGTTATTTTGTTGCCGAAAATTTTCGTTTCATGACTCCTTTTACATGCGAATTCATTTTTATGGCACTAGCGGAAATGCTGTCGGTCTATAGAAATTTAAACGGCGTTCACGTGACTCAATTTACGCACTCTGATTGGTTCGAGCTAGTCCGAGGCAAAATAAAACGAGCATGCCTGGTACATATCTGTTCTTATATAATGCTTTGAATTCGATGACGTGTAATGTTTGTACCACTTGATGAAGTGTCACTGCTAGTGGACAAGGAATCTCCGAGGGCACATATAGCCGGGTTTTTTTTAAACGCATTCAAAAATTTCTGTTCTCAAATTTCTGAAAATTGAGTCCTGTAGCATCACATCCCACCCATCCTGCTACGTCTTTCGGACATAACTTTCACTGTCTTTGGTCATATTTCATTATTTGGATTGAGGATCACTGACAAGGGTTCAGGACCCGAAATTGTGCATGTCTGGTCCATACTGTAAATTTATCAGTTCTTATTATGGATTTTCTGTAAAAACCTAAAACAGCTGGCCACGGCATGTCATGGATTTTGATGAAACTTTCTGTAATTATCATACATAATGTTAAAACAATGAAGACAAACAATATTGTTATATTTGAACCACGGTTGCCATGGTAACGGGTTCCATCTATTTGACATCCCCATATATATGAGAAATAAGACATATTGTGGCATTCTGTTGCCATGGAAACCATGGTCAAAATTTACTTTATGAACACAAAAACTTTTCTTCATAAGTTCAACTCTAACAAGAATAACTTTTTGGGGGGAGGAGGTTATAAGGTAGTTGTTGATATTAAGTCAAAACATGTGAAAATTAAGCAAAAATAAGGTCTAATTTTTTGGTATTTTTTGCCTGTTTTTGACTATTTTGAAGGTTGAAAACCATAATTTGGTGCATGTTATGGGTATTTAATATCACCTTGACAAAATAAATGTCCATAGCTGGCAAAAAATCAAGAAATAAGATTTATGGTGAAACTCCCCATTTTGTCATGCATGCCGATCAAAATCCGTTGCTATAGCAATTTGGAATCAATATTACCATATACCGCATATTTAAAAACATTGTTTTTTTCTCATGTTTGAGTCCTATGATTATGAAATAGCATACCTGTATACAAATTACATTTATCATTATCAGTTGACCTATAAATCATTTCAAGGTCATCTTTCCAAATCTCAAGGTCATATCTAACTTAAGACTAAAATTTAGACAAAAATCAGGATTTCCAATTATTTTAAATTGATTTCTCTAACGTATTTCATTAGATATTTTGATTTTAAGTATTTACAGTTGAACAACCGATCAAAAGAAGAAGGATCCATCACAATTTTGTTAAAATGTATTTCACTTCTATGTATGACATACTTTCAAAAAAGCATAAAATTGAGGATTTTCTAAATTGTTCTCGTAAAATATGTGAAATTTATTTGGGTCATCAATCGACTTTTATTATTTTGATAATCATTCCAATAAATAATACATTTATCATACTTTCACCCCTAATTGATTCTTTTACCAAAGTTCCATATCGTTTACTGTTAATCATGTCTCATTTTAGTGAAAAACCACTAAATTTGACATGAAAATAGCAAATATTTTTCAATGACCTTGAAAATTGAGCAAATGACCTTAACATTTTCTAAAGGTCATGATAGCATCATATGGTCTTTAATACATTTACATATCAAGTTTTGTAACGATAACGGCTATAAATCTTTAGCAATTAGCTTTTTACTTATGATAAGTATTTACACCTCCGTATCAAATGTTGCCATGGTAACCTATTTCAAAGGCATATAAACAGAAAAATATCACTTCCATAAAATTTTTCTTCGATTCCAATTAAGTCCTAGGATAATACTCTTCAGGAAATAGTCAACTGTATTTCAAATCTTGTGCAATTGCATTATTACCCATGTCAAAAGTAAGTGAAATATAAGTAAAATAAGGCCCAAATTGGCCAAAAATGACACATTTTGAATAAGCATTTTTTCTTGAAACTGAAGCAAATTTGCACGACATATAGAAAGAAGGAGCATTGAATAATCAAATTGTATTAACTTAAGAGGATTTAAATAATCTGTTCAGAAAATTACATATACATTCAACATTCGTTTCCATGGTAACGGGATGCATAAAAATGCCTTGTTTAAAGATATTTTTATATTTAACCTTGGTTACCATGGTAGCGGAACGTCGGAGAAAAAAAAATGGAAGGTCAATTCGTTCTGAAGACATCATATACACCTTGTACACAAAAGATATCCAAAATCTGAGACATGTCGTGGCCAAACATGTCCGACTTGTTTTTTAGGTTTTTACATAGAATCCATATTAAATGATGCTTTGAATTTGAAGACGTGTAATATGACGTGTAATATTTGTTTTATTGTTTTCAGATATCGACGAATCTCCATGCAGTAAATTGTGCTGTGAATGTGACATTGCTCTCATTAAATGTATGACAGACAATATGTCTGTCTACGATGGACATCACTATTTGAAACACGTTAAACATTTGTGTGTAGACAAAACTTAAGTGGATATCCACGTTAAACATTTGTGTGTAGACAAAACTTAAGTGGAAATCCACGTTAAACATTTGTGTGTAGACAAAACTTAAGTGGAAATCCACGTTAAACATTTGTGTGTAGACAAAACTTAAGTGGAAATCCACGTTAAACATTTATGTGTAGACAAAACTTAAGTGGAAATCCACGTTAAACATATGTGTGTAGACAAAACTTAAGTGGAAATCCACGTTAAACATTTGTGTGTAGACAAAACTTAAGTGGAAATCCACGTTAAACATTTGTGTGTAGACAAAACTTAAGTGGAAATCCACGTTAAACATTTGTGTGTAGACAAAACTTAAGTGGAAATCCACGTTAAACATTTGTGTGTAGACAAAACTTAAGTGGAAATCCACGTTAAAACAATTTTGAGGTGTGCATCAGGATTTCATGAACTTTTTTGTTTTGAATTAGGACATTAATGTACTTCTTAATCGAATCAGCAGACGAGTACGTTAATTATTTCAAGATAATGAGATGATTTTTTACGTTGACTTTTATGATGGCACATGATGCGGAAAAGTCTAAAAAAAATTCGTCTATATGATTCAACTTGTATGATCTTTTATTATTTTTTCACCATAGGAAGTTTCGTCGGTACAATCACGGGTTGTTTGGTCTGAACAAAGTTAAGGTATCCATGTGCTGTCTTGACTGTTACGTCAGCAGTTTGACCCTTGTTCATTGAAAGGCAAGAGTAGGTAAATTTTCATTCTTTATTGACGAGACAGCAAATGGTAAATACTGAAAAATACAGGATTGCTAGGAATACTCACAAATACTCAACAGCCATGCTTATTAAGAAAATAGAGTTAAGATAGTTGATGAAATATGAAACATTTACCAGAGAGACGCAAAACGAGTTGAAATTTTGATAAGAAGACGCCCTAAGGTACTGAGGCCATTGGCCTAGCTCTAAGGAAAAAAGTACCGCCTACGTTTTTACTGAAGAGTTCTACTCTAATAACGACTAGACAAAAACGGATAAAAATTATTCCGGAACAACACTTTAAATCAATCTAGTTAATGACAACAAGAAAATAGAAAACAGTCATTATTCACTACATTTAACTACTAGTATCAACTCTCAAGGAACGTTCTTTTTGTTGCTATGTCAACAGAATTAGTTCGTCCGAAGTCAAACTGTTGAGAGATCTGATCAACGATAATGTCATAAAGAGTGTTTATTTTTCTATTACAATTTATTTTTAATGAAAGTTTTTGTCATGCAATGATATTAGAATAAACATTTACGAATGATTACTACTGTAATACGAGTTGTATTTCTATCCTATATTTATACCAATTTATCCTGAATCCTTGCCCTCATACACTTACCTATTTATTCTTTTAAAAATTAACAATGGGTTTATCTGTTTTATGGTAAGTGAATGGTTATCTACATTTCGAGGCTCATCCGGTATGCTAGAGCATATACTGATGTTTTGGATTTTCAAAGTAGAAATTTACAAATCACGAAGAAACCTTTAGGTCAAGGTTTTCACTTTCACAAACTAGTAAAGACTTTCTTGAAATTAAAACAAATATATTGTCAATTTCTTTTGAAATTCTGATCGATACAAGCAACAGAGTATATAACTTAAGGCATTTCACAACCTGCATTTTATGGTGACATAATTAACAAAAATGAAGGATCAAAGGTAGACAGAATTTTGATAGAATCATCAAGCATTTTATACCTTGGATATGACCCTTATGTCACCAGGTCGACGGACACTAGGCTTGGTACTTGACCAATCTACAGTCTTGTACCAGCGCATTCTTGAGAATTGCACTCTGACTGACTGTGACGACAGGACTTTATGACGGGCTCTGCCCAAACCTCTTTAGAGAACACAGGTCCCTGGCTACCTGTCCTCTAGGAGTCCGATTCCTCGGGTGATCGCATGTATGTGCTCGCTACAGCCGGCAGAGCACGGGCTGTATTTCCTATGCCTTCTGTTTTTGATATCCATTTACATATCCATCTATATGTTTCTAGGGCCCCTGTGTCATGCTGTCTGTGTGTATGTTCTTCTTATAGTGAGGAGGTTATTTCACACAACAGTTGTGCGTTCTTCGAGACTTCCTGGTAATCGGAAAAGTGGGAGGGTTGTGCGCACTTTATCCGGATAACCATACCGTCTGCTGTGTGCTGTGAAAATGGCTGTCCTAAGTCGGCATCGGTTGCCCATCGGTCTCGTTGGTTTATGTGTGATCTTTTGTGTTTCATGTTTCTATGGTGTGAGTTGGCGTTCTTTGTCCCTTTTGCGTCTCTTTGCATTGAGTTTTGCTGTGGGCGCTGCAAACGAGTGTTGTTGCTTTCTTTGATATAACAAGTGTTCATTCTTGAACAAAAACCTCATATGTCTTGCTTTCGGATTAGCCTCGACGTTTATCTTCCATTTTAAGAATCGTTCCCCGTTGGTCTATTATTTTGTTATATAATCTATCATGAATTACAAGATCCAACAATTGATCGTAGCTGACACATTTTTCACTTAAACATTACTCACTCAAGTTTGAGAATTTTGAATGTTGAAAAATGCCTGTTTACGCTAATCCTTCCGCTATTGACATCCAAGTCTTTTTATGCCGTTACATATAAAGGGCGAGGGGATCCGAATGACATGTCTGGTATATTGCAAACCTTAAAATTTATGTTCAGAAAGCTGCTCACTATCAGAAGAGTTAGGCACTATATCTTCATGATTCGAGAGACTGATCCACAGAATCATCCTTTATTGTCATTAAGACTGGAGGGACACATCTTACATAATACAAAAGGAAAACGTGGGTTGGATCGGTCTTGAGGAATGAAGAATCATAACGAAGAAATGCTGAAATCTAGTCTCCGTAGCTAAGATTTGATAACACCAAGTGTGTATCAGTAATTCTAATTAAAATGAATTCTATAAAACCAAAAGTGTTCCTCTAGTTAATGAACATTTACTAATGAAGCCACCTTACGAATTCTCATGGCGAGCAATTAAGTCTAGGATGGGGCTCTTGCTTAGTCGTTTATCTTTATGTCTTCCCATGGCGCCACGGATGAACTTGAAAGGTGTTTATTTCTTCTGTAGGGTCCTGGGTTTTGTTCCGCGGCTTCGTTGCTATATTCTCTCATCTCGATATTTGTGCTAGGAATATTTGGGTACAGAATTTCCAGGTGTTCATTACACCATTCCCTTATGGGTCTACAAAAGCAGCACGTACTTAAGAGCACCTTGTACCGGAATTCTACGAATCTGACCGCACACAGACAAAATGTTCCAAGGATTCTTGAGACGACGGATACATTTAAAATCATTGTTATAAGTCGGTAATCATCTTCATTTCCATCTTTGCTTTTAGAAATATCCATAAAGGTTTTCACGCTAATTGGAATGTAGAATGCAGTGATGAAAAGAATTATTGTAATTTCCTTTGCTGCGCTGGAAAAATATGTCTGAACTGTGTCGGCTTGATTCAGGGTTGGTGCATTCGTTACAACCATAACATGCGTCTTCAAAAGATAAAATGACCATATCAGAAGAATGAAACAGATCGAGAGTAGAGCGCTTAAAACAATGAACAAAGCCAGGGATCCATTCTTGTCTGTGTTTTGTTTATAACTACAAACTGTGTATGCTTCAAAGCTGTTTAGCAATGATAATCCTCTTATCATGAGAGATATGGACCAGATTCCAACGATGCAAGATGCTACTGCGGACTTGGAGAGCTCACTGATAAATGGGATCATAGTCCAAAGTGTCATGATTCTGTCGATACAAATCAAACATACGGTCAGTATAAACACCATGTATGAGGAACCTGTGACTGTTCGTAGGCATACACACAACTCTAACGGAATTCTATTCATCTCAAAGATATTGATGACGACAGAAATACCAAAAATGACGTCAGACATTCCAAGGTTGGCATAGATGATGCGATTCCGAACGCAGACATGATTGCATCTAATTAATACAATTACCGACCACAGAGAGAACGAGGCAATCGATATCCCTAATGTGATAATTGTAACTGGATTTTTTAAGCTATACGAGCTCTCACTGATTGCATCAACATTGGTTTCATTATCTGGTAATGTCAAGTTGCTCATTTCTGGAATGAAAAGAAAACATTCTATTATCAATTTTTCATATCAATGATATGATTTATTATCAATAAGTTACAGTAAGCACATAAAATAACTTTGACAAAGAAGAAATCGACAATGGCATGAAGAAAGGAAGTTCAAAGACGTAATATTTAGGCACACAGTCGTAGGGTAGGGAGGACAAAAATGTTTAGTAAATACTTGCGGCTAGATTCGCCGATTCCCTACCTTTGGATAATTATCAAGATAAACATCAAAGAAGTAACTAACAGTTATTCATTCTCAAAGTCGAGAAGGCAAGGCCAAATCATGAGAAATCCCATCGGAACGGCTGCGAAAAAAAATTATGAAAATAAGTCCGCAAGCAGTGGGGCGCAATTGCTACCCATGGGGATGCCGACTACCTGCTGGAATACGGTTCCTCCAAATACCACAAAAATGTTGTCAATCAAAAACTCAAGCATCTGGATGATATCGTCTTCGGTATAAGTTTTGTTTGGATCAAAGTGTTCCTTCACGAAATAAGTATCATCCCGCCCTATGACGAGGTATTTGTATATCCTTTTACCATTTTTAAAAAAGAAGGTTATGGAATAATATTGGCAAGTCTGTTGTGAGCTTTTGGTGTGGGATGGTAGTGTAGAGAGTGGAGAAGTCGAAATACTTTATGCTGGTAATATGATTGAAATTGTTGGCTTTTAAATTTTCCAAAAGTTCCTTAGAATTCTTTAGGAACCACATCTGATTTATTCCATTTCTTGAATAAGTTTGTCTCAATACTCAGTTTCAGCGCCCACAGCAGTTCATCAAATCATTCAAAGAGGAAAAAGGAAGACATACATATCAAGAGACGCAAAATGGACCAGGAAAACTAAACACGACATCAAGACACCTGATACAAAAGAATGCACATAAACCAATGCGACCAGTGGCATAATAAGCGCTGACTTAGGACGCCCATTTGCCACGTTAGTTGCACACTCTCTGTAAAGTAAAATCTAAAATTCATAAAATTTAATAGGGCGCTACTGAAATGAATTTTGGTGGCTCCGCTGGAAGCATCACGGATGAGAATTTAATATTCGAAACACGTGTCTGGTGCATGGAAATTGGTTTGGAATTTTCTTCATGAAGGTACAGAGTTGGAATACTTCCGTATTATTGCAAATGATGAGGTTATTCAGATTACGTGTTCATAAACTTTCCCGGTTACCCAGAGGTATCTTAAGAGCGCTCCATTGTTGTGTTAAATAGACATTTTTCGTGTCCGCGGACGTCGGACTTCGGACACCGTACTTGCAGGGGACTATGATTCAAAAATAAAATGGTGATGTTACATGTATACCGATGAATTTAGAATATTTATCTGAGAATTTATTTAATTTTATGTATGAATATACATATTTAAAGCTCTCAAGCGTAATTTCGTCTATTGTGTGTTCATATTTTACATGTTTAATTGCACTTGATTTCTTTAATATGACCCCTAAAGTGCGAAGTCCGGTGTACGAAGTCCGAAGTACGTCAACTTGAAAAATGTGCAATAACCTCTTCCCTGTAAGATGACCACAGAAACAAGACAATAAAACGAAGGGACCGAAGTAACACACAGGTGAATATATGAATGACGTAAACAGTGAAAACGCATACGAAAAACAATTCGTGATCTTCCGGCTTGAGCAAGGTCGTGAATGTTATCCGAGGAGTCAGACTGACATGACGAGAGGACATGTAGTCGGTGCCCTGTCTTCTCTAAAAAGGTTTGGACAGGGCCCGCCATTTATACCTATCGTCACAGTCCCTGAGATTGCAATTCTGTAGTGCCGATTGTCCGTATGGTTACAGCAGGATCATGTTCATGGAAAAAAAAGCGTTTGATGATTTGACGCGTTTTCGATGAAAATTCTGTACATCAGTGATCCCGCAAGGGGTTTGAAAGTAAGTGTTTTGAATATATTTCCCTGACATTGTCGTCATAACGCTTTCTATATAGAAATAACATAGGCAAGAGTGAACTAGCTTGCAAGTTCATAATTATTTTGCCCACTGAATATTTCCCAGACGTGGTCACCATAGCACTTTCTATATAAAAATAATCTCAGACAGTGCATGAATTTGATATATTGTTTTCATTTTCGTGCTACAACATCGATGGCGGGTGCAGCTAGCCAACAGGAGATGCTTACTCCTCCCGGGCACCTGGTCCCACCTCTAGCTTGCTGGGGTCCATCGGTGCATAGTCGTGTGCTCTATTGTGAGTGCTGTAGGTATTGTCGTCAGGATCTTCTTTAACCCATTCTAATTATATTTATAGTTTCACCATAAAATACAGCTTGTGAAATTCCCCAAGTAATATACTCCGATGAATGTATGAATTAGAATTTCAAAAAAAAGATAAGTCATTTTTCATTGCCATTAAATGTTGACTAGTTTATGCCGCGAAAACCTTGACTTAAAATTAAAAGTGTCGGTAATTGCAAATTTCTATGTTATAATCACGCTTTATCGTACTGGATGAGTTGAGAAGCGTAAAACGTACGTCGGTAGCCTAGAAGCATCCCCGTCAATGGGTAGTTCACGATGTTAATAATACGGAAGGGTTCCAACTCTATACCTTCTGGAAGAAATTTCAAACCAACGTGCATGTACCACTCTTATCGTTCTCATCAGTGATGCTTCCAGCCAAAGTGCGTTACATAAGCCGCCTAAATTCATTTCACTTGCGCCATCTGGTTTTATTTTTAAAATTTAAATTTGTGCATATACTTATCAAATCTTAAAACATCCATTTGGCATGTATATTCGAATAAATATCGCTATTTAAATTTATGATATTAATATGTTTATAGCAGGGCTATTCATGTGTGTATTGTTACATCACCTACTTTTTCTATATCAAAATATAAAAGGGATTTTTTTCGTAAAATTGTAATAGTAAGGTAAAACTAGAGTCAAATGAAACCCTTGTCATTAGGCAGAATTAGAACATTTTAAATTTGTTACTTTTGAAACTGTATCAAGCACTTTCTATATAGACATAACCTCATACAGTGCATGTAATCTATATATTGTTTTCACTTTCGTGCGTTAACATCGACGGCGGGCGCGGCTAGCCGACAGGGGATGCTTACTCCTCCCGGGCGCCTGGTCCCACCTCTAGCTTGCTAGAGGTTTGTCGAAGCTCAAGTTGGTACTCTATTGTTAGTGCTGTTGGGATTGTCGTCAGGATTTTCTTAAACTTGTTTATCACAATATTCATTTCCATTCTAGAATGACAAATATGGATAATGACCATACAGCACAAAATCGATAATGTAGAAAATAACCTCTTTCCTGTAAGATGACCACAGAAACAAGACAATAAAACGAAGGGGCCGAAGCAACACACAGGTGAATATATAGATGACTTAAACAGTGAAAACGCATACGAAAAACAGTTCATGATCTTCCGGCTTGAGAAAGGTCGTGAATGTTATCCGAGGAGTCAGACTTACATTACGAGAGGACATTTAGTCGGTGCCCTGTCTTCTCTAAAAAGGTTTGAACAGGGCCCGCCATTTATACCTATCGTCACAGTCCCTGAGATTGCAATTCTTTAATGCCGATTGTCCGTATGGTTACAGCATGATCATGTTCATGGTTTAAAAAGCGTTTGATGATTTGACGCGTTTTCGATGTAAATTCTGTACACCCTTGATCCCGCAAGGGATTTGGCAGTAAGTGTTTTGAATATATTTCCCTGACATTGTCGTCATAACACTTTCTATATAGACATAACATAGGCAAGAATGAACTAGCTTGCAAGTTCATATTATTTTGCCCACTGACTATTTCCCAGACGTGGTCACCATAGCACTTTCTATATAGACATAATCTCAGACAGTGCATGAATTTGATATATTGTTTTCATTTTCGTGCTACAACATCGTTGGCGGGTGCAGCTAGCCAACAGGAGATGCTTACTCCTCCCCGGCACCTGGTCCCACCTCTAGCTTGCTGGGGTCTGTCGGTGCTTAATTTTGTGCTCTATTGTGAGTGCTGTTGGGATTGTGGTCAGGATCTTCTTTAACTCATTCTAATTATGTTTATAGTTTCACCATAAAATACAGCTTGTGAAATTCCCCAAATGATATACTCCGATGCATGTATAGATTAGTATTTCCAAAACAACAAAAAAAAAAACAAAAAAAAAAAAAAACAAACAAACAAACAAACAAAAAAAAAAAAAAAAAAAAAAAAAAAAAAAAAAAAAAAAACGATAAGTACTTTTTCACAATTCCATTAAATGTTGACTAGTTTATACAGCGAAAACCTTGACTTAAGATTAAAAGTTTCGGTAATTTGCACATTTCTACTGTTATAAAACACGCGTTATCATACTGGATGAGTTGAGAAGTGTAAAAAACGTATGTCGGTTGTCTAGGAGCATCCTCGTCAATGGGAAGCTTACGATGTTAATAATTCGGACGGGTTCCAACTCTAAACATTCTCGAAGAACATTTCAAACCAACGTTCATGCACCACGTGTTTGGAATATTAAATTCTCAACAATGATGCTTCCAGCCAAAGTGCTTTTCATAAGCCGCCTAAATTCATTGCACTAGCATCATCTGGTTTTATTTTTAGAATTTGAAGTTGTGCATATACTTATCAAATCTTAACTTATCCATTTGTCATATACATTCGAATAAATATCTCTATTTACAATTATAATATTAAGATGTTTATAGCAGGGCTATTCAAGTGTTAATTGTTTTGTTTTCTGAATCAAGACATCACCTTACTTTTTCTATTGCAAACTAAAAAAAGATTTTTTTAAAATTGTAATGGTAAGGTAAAACTAGAGTCAAATGAAACCCTTGTCATTAGGCAGAATGAGAACATTTTGAATTTCTTACTTTTGAAACTGTTTCAAGCACTTTCAGTTTCTATATAGACATAACCTCATACAGTGCATGTAATCTATATATTGTTTTCACTTTCGTGCGTGAACATCGACGGCGGGCGCGGCTAGCCAACAGGGGATGCTTACTCCTCCCGAGCGCCCGGTCCCACCTCTAGCTTGCTAGGGGTCAGTCGATGCTCAAGTTGGTGCTCTATTGTGAGTGCTGTTGGGATTGTCGTCAGGATCTTCATTAACTTGTTTATCACAATATTCATTTCCAATCTAGAATTCTCATCCAACAGATTCGCTCAAAACGAAAACGTAACCGTCCAAGAGAATACCGTATAGACTCAGCAACCTCATAATATTTTACATATTGTACTGTCAGTTAAAAGAAAGGAGCGGTTCTCCAACAACACTCGGTTGCAGCACCCACAGCAAACCTCCAAACCAACCAATGCAAAAACAAAGAGCATACACCCACATAAGGAGGCGCAAAAGGTATCCCCTTCCCCTTTCCCCCAAGAAAAAAGGGGAGTGCTATATCCGCTGTACATTGAACACTTGAGTTATTGAGTTCTGGCGAAAATGATAATGGACGAATAGAGAAAGTAACAGAAGAGCGTAAAACGTGATATACGGTTATGAATAGGACCGAGGGGAGCGTGAACGTGACATTTCTTCTCATAATCCAGTTTCGAAATAACAAAAAAATCAAACAAACTTACATGTACCATGTGTACGAACAAGTAACATTTAGTAAGAATGAAGGAATGTAGAGAGTGTTTACGGCAACCTTCTCCTCCAAGCGCGGATCCAGATGGGGGGGGGGGGGGGGCGATCCCCCTGGAATTTTCGAAGCAAAGCTAAATTTTTATTAAGATACATATTTCATAAGATTAAGTCCAAATCCCCCATTTGTTGTCATAATATTTGACAAAAAATTATGAATTTATATTTATAAAATCTTTCATTTTGATAATATTTTGACGTCAGCATTTCAGAAATTTTCTCTGGCGAGCGGATGCGACATTTATTACATACAGTACGTTATTTTCAAATGATGCAGAGCTTTCCTATCTACAAAACATATACATTACACCTAGGTCAACAAACAAGGGCATATGGGCTCTAAGAAAACAAAAAGACACTAAAAAAGACAAAAATAGTGGATTTTATTCCAATCCTCGGAAAAAAATCGCAATCGCTCGCCATTTGTATTACTAACTTATTAGAACTGACAATCAATAATCAAGTAATATGATGTGAGAAATTTGCTCGCCATTGCTCAACAGTTTTTTGTTTTATCAATAATTAGATACAGAATTGACGTCAACTCTAATTTCTTGGGTTTTCCTTTTGTTTTTTTTTTTGCTCTTCAAAAAATTCGGACTTTACAGTCATTCTCGATTTTACTACCCATTTTGAAAAATCCCTGTCGCTATACTTCCTCGCAGTTATAGAGGAATATGGTAAAGCTCTCGTGTGATCTTTATGATTATTTTGAAACAATACATATAATTGTGAAATTATATAACCTAAACTTTGTATCTTTTGCATTATATGTGAATGATCTATTGCATCAAACTTGGCGAATAGTGCAAAATCTGCATGTCGCAGCCCCATATACGTAAAAAGAAGACCTTTTATCTAAAAAATTTAACTGATTTGAATCACATCATTGTTACTAATTTCAATCATGAATGTCAGAGATTGGTGTTTTCAATCGTTAAGATGCAGATTGACAAGGATATCTTTTCAGTTACTCATAATGTGTTGTCGCTAAAGCGGCATTAACAGGCGTTACGTACATTCTGATGATCACAAATTTACAAGCATCACCATGTCACTGAATTGTTCGTCCTTTTTCAAGTCTACTTTTACCATTCTTCAAAGATATTAAATGCAGATCATCATTGAAGCTTTCATAATTGAATGGGAGAGCGTTGTTTCCGTATTTCTTGATGTCATACGTTCAGGTTTTAACAAGCGTGACCGTATGTAAGGCATGCCCTGGTCAGTAATCAGAAACCGTGGTATTATCCTTATGAAGGCTTGGTCGTGAACTACTTATTTATACAAATTATATTTCCTTTCCACTATTTATGTCTTTCTTGTGGACAGATTTTCGAAGAAATTTTTAACATCCGTTACACTTAACAAGCGTGACCAACAGATCCTACGTATAAGAACATTGATATTTACAGGTATGATGGGTAAAATGAATTATACTTATCTAACTTTGTAAAACGAGAGAATAAGAATTAAAAATAACTGCATATTTGTCTGCAATTTTGCAAGGCACATAATCTAGAGCCATTTTGATGCAAAAATTCGTCTCGAAAGGTATATGTATTATAGATTTCCCAGTTACTCAGAAAACTAGTAGAACTATAATTTTCATTCAGTTTCTGGTAGAGATATTCAGTCTCTTAATTTCAAGTTGGTATTGGTTTACTTAATTACATATTTGGGACAATTTAGTTGAAGATAAAAGAAGTAACGGATGTTAAGAAATACGAGATAAGTGATAAACTATCAATATATTATTCATTAAAAATGAATCTGATATCTATTGGTGCGAATTTTAATGATAAATTAAGTATTTAAATATAAAGCAATAGTCTCAAACAAATACTGGCGTAGTAATCGTCCTAGCATGCAAGAAAAGTGGTCAATTCGGCCAATAGTTATGTGAAGTCTACACATGAAGCTTAAACATTCCCATAATGGTAATTTGATAACATTTCCTTTGCGAATGAGCGTTACAATTGAATGCCCATACATTTTGTGGACTTATAGATCGTGTTTTTACTATCAGCTGTTGATTATCAAGTGCATATGCCTTAAAAAAAGAAGTAACGGATGTTAAAATGTTTTTGGATTTTCTTGTTTTACATTCATGCTTTGAAATCAAAAGTTTAGACGAAGATACAATGTTCATTCTTCCTATTTTCGAAAGGCTATCCAAATTACTTAAGAAAAGTACTATACAAAGGAGTTCTTGTTCATAACTTTGATTGTTTCATTGAGCATCAAAGTTTTTGCTTGTATTAACATCCGTGACTGACTCCGAAGACGTCGTATTTTCCAAGTACTCACAATTATTCGAATATGCATGAATACCTATTGAAATCTTTCTAACATTTGTGCAAAAAATAGGTGATTTACAGCAATGAATATTAGTATTCATAACAATTTTGAAGGTTATTTCGGTCTTTTTTAACAGCCGTTACCATTGGGCTGACTTTCTATTATGCTTGTTTAAGAAATATAGTTCTTGTTTTCTGCTGAAAACGATATCAATATTTACTTCTTGTATCCTTTAATTCCTATTAAGAAGGCCTAAAACCATTTCAACATGTATTCTTTATGTATATGTAAGATTCCAATAGGTTATATTCTTATCATAAAAGGAAGAAAATATTGTATCCTTTAGTAAGTCTTGAAAATGATCTCAATCAGACAATGTAAACTCTTGCTTCACTTAAATCACTTGATACGGTTATGAACTGTATAAAAATGCATATTGAGGCAAGAAAATCTTCTTTTATCTATTTTTTCCGAGCATTTAATATCACGCTCTGGAAGAATTAACCTCCGTTACCGTGTTTAGGGTACCTCTTTTCAATGGTACTTTTAGAATTTTAGGAAAATGTGGTGTGTAAAAAATTAATGAATTTAGAAATTTCGATCATAATACTTTTTGAAGAAGAAAATATTTTTTTAACTGGATGAACTTTATTTTTGAACATTTTATAAAGTCAAATGGAGTCATAAAATCGAGAATGACTGTTTAGGACCCCCCCCCCCCCCCGAGAATGTTTTTATATATTCGCATTCATCTCATTCTCTACTTTTACGTGTAAGAAGGGCGTAAACTAAGTATCTCCATTACTCTATGGAGAAAATGTAATGAAGCAAGCCGTGATTTGCCTTTTGAATGAGTGCGCATTTTGTATAATAAGTTGCAAAATGGCGATAAAATGGCAAATTTCCCCTTACATACATAATAATCAGTAGAAATACAATACGCAACATGACAACAATATTTTCGATCTCCCTTTTCACCTTCCATTGTCAAATTTCTATATCAAAATAATTTTAGTTCAGAAAATGCATATTTTCGAATTAGAACGTCAATGCCGTCTTGAGGCTTAAAATCTCGAAAACTTCGTGGAATAATTACATTAAAAATTAAACGTGCATGTCTGGTCCATGCTGAAAAATGTTCTGTTCTTAAAATGATGCTATTGAAATGAAGACGTTTAACATTGATCAAATCTGAAATTTCATGTAGACAAATTTTCAGTCTTCTCGAAAACTTTTTCGTGCCGTAACGCCGCGATGTACCTTAATAATCGTTTAATTCGTCCCTCTGGGGCAGTTTTTATTTGAATTTAATTTCGGGTCTGGTATTTGACTTTCATTCATTCGTTATTGTATGCGCTTCCTCAACTGAAAGGAATTATGTCACACCTTAAAATACTTAAGAAATGCGAGTTTATGTTGAATAACACAACAATAAAACTTACAAGTTTGAGATTCCCTTCACAATGACAACGTGAAATATCAAGGGTAGTACGGTACGGTATTCGCAATGAGTGCACAAACTAAAACTTACCTATAACAGCTTGAAATGTGCAAAAGAGATAATCAAGAACGCATCACTGGAACGGGCTGATACTTGACGCTTGAAATCTCTGTAGAAGTGAAAAGTAGAAATCACCGTGAAAATATAACTTAAATGAAAAACATGTACCAAGAACAATCAGAAATGTCCTGAAAGAAAGGAGGGGACCTCTAACAAGAATAAGATTAGTTGCAGCACAAAAAAACAAACACAAAATAAACACACGAGAGAACTTAGAGTAGATATACAAATCAAGAGACACAAAAAGGACAAAACAGAAAGGAGGGGATCTCCAACAAGACTTGGTTGCAGCACCAACAACATAACATCAAAATACCATAAGTGAAAGCACAGATATGACACAACAAGATATGCAAAAGGGACACGGAACACTAAACACGACATCGTTGGTTTATGTCTTTTATGTTTAATGTTTCTATGGTGTGAGTTGGTGTTCCTTGTCCCTTTTGCGTCTCTTTCTGTGGATGTCTGTTCTGTGTTTTTTGCATTGGATGTTTCGGGGTTCTGTTGTGGGTGCAGCAACCTAGTGATGTTGGAGATTCTCTCCTTTCTTCTATCAAAACACTTAACGCGAGAGAATACACATTATTTAACAAACTAATAGGTAATCTGTGCCTTTTTAACAGTGCACCTGTCATGTTAGTGGTAAATGGTGCTGCATTGTAGAAGTAGCCATGAAAACATCACTAATACGATTTAAACTTACACAAAAACAGCAAGAAATGAGATCACCATGAAAAACATTTTAACAACTAAGACTTACCTGTTATACCTTGAAATGCTTAATGCAGGAATGGTCTATTGATCATTATCTTCCTTACGTGTCAAGGAAGACGCTAAGTAACCATATGTCAAAATGAAGGGATAATGAGGTTCTAGATATGTGTTATTAAATCAGAGAAATATGAGAAGTTTTGGATTAATTATTCTCCTGGTACTTTTACTAATACAATGAAGATAAAATGGCATTAAGTTAGGGAGAAAGGTCGAGAACGACGATCCAATGATGCTGTTGGCTGCCGTTACCCTCCTCGAGTCGGTCATTCGTGTGGAAAATCAGTACATTCTTTTAAGAATGAGTTGTCCACATTTTAAAGAATGTGTTGTCCATTCTTTAAAGAATGGACAGTCGATTCTTAAAAGAATGTATCGTTTTTTTCCGCCCGAGTGACCTACAACAGGTAACTTCCAACGGCAATAGTACAATATCCACATGAAAGTACTAAAAGAACGACAGAGTGACGTCATAGGAATGTTTTAATGCTAATGAACAGGATAATGATACAGATATGTTTTTATATCATTTGTTTGTTTATTAAAGATCCCGTAGGGTTTCAGAGATACAGAATTCATTCAGGGCCAGGATAAAGTGGCATACTGAAAACATAACAACGAATCAGCCGTGAGTTTTTGTCCAGAAATTCCTCCGAGTCGCATGAATCAATCAAATTGATAATTTCATTGGTTCTTGCGACGAGGGCAATTACTGGGCAATTACCCAAGGCTAGCTAGTTGTTATTTCTGTTCTGATATATTCTTATTATGGCAGACATTCAGTAGTGTTGCTGCAGTAGTATTCAGAATATGACAGGTCTTCAGAAAATCGATTTCAGAATATGCGCGTGAGTAGGCGTGGCTTATCTGACAATGAATGTATTGGAAAACAGACCAGGGATGAGCTCTATAGCACATATATGGAGTAAATCTAAACTCATTTTAAATTTGGCAATAATAGATGATAATACATGTTTGTTTATAAGCTTTATGCTTATGTTAGTTGATCTTTACATTGATTTAGGTAATTGTAGTTTTGGTCTCTTTGGTTTATGTGTAGTCATTTGTGTTTGATGTTTCTATGTTTCTTTGGTGTCCCTTGTACCTTTTGCGTCTCTTTCTGTGCGCGTGTGCTTTGTGTTAATCATTGGGTGTTTTGGGGTTTTGCTGTTGGTGCTGCAACTGGATGTTGTTTGAGATCCCCTCCTTTCTTTCAAACTAGTGCTTAGTGATCACATAGAGATACCCGTGTGAACATTTCTTCCTCAATTTTTGTTCTCATCTTTGTGTTACATGTTTCTGAGTATCTGCTATGACTGTTAATTTGTGTGTAATAAAGTGAGGACAACTAAACACAAAACAAATCTATAACAGATCGGCCAAGACACACCAACGCAAAGATATTGGATGACAAAATATAAATTAAGGAAGTCCAGTCTGCTTCCGCCGCCTTTATGTCTGGTAATCTTTCATGTCTTTTCATACATTATTGGACATAACAATTTTCATGCTTTTTGGCCATATTACATTGTTTAGACTAAGGATCACTGACGAGGGTTTAGTACCCGAAACGTGCATGTCTGGTCCATGTTGTAAATTTATCAGGTTTTAAATGATGCCATTGAATTTAAAGACGTTTAACATTTGAACTACTTGGTGAGTGTCAATGCTGGTGGACCAAGAGTCCCCGGGAGCACATGTAGCCAAGTTCGATCAACTTTGGTTGATCGTCTGTCTCTTCAACGCGTTTGAAATTTTCTGTTACAAAATTTCTTGAAATTTCTAAAACGTGGGTCCTGTAGTATCAAATCCCACCCATTCTGCTACGTCTTTTGGTACATTTTTGGACATAACAATTTTCATGCTTTTTGGCCATATTACAATGTTTAGACTGAGGATTTAAATGATGCCATTGAATTTAAAGACGTTTAACATTTCATATCCTATTTTAAAGTGATTTCTGTCAATTTTCATATTATCTACGCGATGGACGACAATACTTAAAGATCAACGTCTAGTTTTCCTAACTATGTCGCGTGTGAACATTTCTTCCTCAATTTTTGTTCTCATCTTTGTGTTTCATGTTTCTGAGTATCTGCTATGACTGTTAATTTGTGTGTAATAAAGTGAGGACAACAAAACACAAAACAAATCTATAACAGATCGGCCAAGACACACCAACGCAAAGATATTGGATGACAAACTATAAATTGAGGAGTCCAGTCTGCTTCCTCCGCCGACTTTATGTCTGGTAATCTTTCATATCCTGTTTAAAAGTGATTTCTGTCAATTTTCATAATATCTACGCGATGGACGACAATACTTAAAGATCAACGTCTAGTTTTCCTAACTATGTCGCCTGCAATGTAAGAGCAATGTATAGGGATCATTTTGACCGTCTTTCTGTCTGTCTGGTACTCACACTTTCATTTATTTGGTTATAACTTAATTCCATTCAAAACTATCACCGGAATTAGAGGAGGTTAACATCTTAGCACAATCCCTCCAATGCTATTTTAATAATGAGGGCACATGTAGCCAAGTTCGATCAATTTCGGTTGATCGTTTCTTCAACGCATTCTAAACTTCTGTTATCAAAATTTCTTGAAATTTCTAAAAAGTGGGTCCTGTAGCATCATATCCCACCCATCCTGCTACGTCTTTAGGTACACCTTTTCGACATAGTAACATTCATTCTTTTTTGGCATATTACATTGTTTAGATTTAGGATCACTGATGAGGGTTAAGTACCCGAAACGTGCATGTCTGGTCCACGTTGTCAATTTATCTGTTCTTAAATGATGCTATTCAATTTGAAGACGTTTACAATTAAACATATATTTTATTTGGACATGCCACTGAATCGACCCGACAGAATATTTGGAGGCGCGCACTCTCTGTAAAGTTAATGTACAAATCTAAATTCAAAACAGAAAAGAGGGCGCCACTGAAATGAATTTTGATGGCTCCGCTGGAAGCATCATTGAGGAGAATTAAATATTCGAAACACGTGTCTGGTGCAGAAAAATTGGTTTGGAATTTTCTTCATGAAGGTAAAGAGTTGGAACACTTCCGTATTATTACTTGAAATACACCAGACATCTTAACCTGCAGGGATAGTAATGCATAATGGGACTCAGCATCCAATATAGGTCAAGGTCGTGGGAGGAAACCCTCATCCTGTTTGGGAAGAAATCCTCATTATCATCTCTGATAGCATTTTCCCTTTTGTGTCTGACTTTCATTCACCAACTAATATTCTTGTAAGAAAATACCCGGATAAACAGACGGTGACACTAATATAATGTCGGCGACATGGTCTAGTGGTTTGGGCATCGGGACAGTGACTGAAATGACGCAGGTTAGAGCTTCGCTAGTACCGCGGGTCAACCGAGATATACATATTTACATGTTATGTGTTATATATGCATAGAAAAATTCTTCGTCTGTGTAACGTTAAAATGATTGTGGTGCTTTAGTAACTGAAATATTAATATATTATATTGTTCCTTTTTATATTATCAAGAAATAAACGGAAGGGTTTTGAGGTATGAAAAATATTATCAGAAGGTAATCCATCAAGAATATCAACTTAAGAGCCCACATAAAAAAAGACATAAGTCTGTTTCTACTTCCGGGCACCTGGTCCCACCTCTAGCTTGCTAGGGGTCCGTCGATGCTCAATTTGGTGCTTTATTGTGAGTGCTGTTGAGATTATCGTCAGGATCTTCTTTAACTCATTTATGTCACACTTATGCCCTTTGCCGTGTGGAGCTCGTAAAAAAGTTCCCTGCGAGGGGTTTGACAGTAAGTGTTTTGAATATTTTTCCCTGACATTGTCGCCATAGCACTTTCTATATAGACGTGGCCTCAAACAGTGCATGTATTTCATATATTCTTTTCATTTTCGTGCGTGAACATCGACGGCGGTTGCGGCTAGCCAACAGGGGATGCTTACTCCTCCCGGGCACCTTATCCCACCTCTAGCTTGCTGGGGGGTCCGTCGATGCTCAATTTGGTGCTCTATTGTGAGTGCTATTGAGATTATCGTCAGGATCTTCTTTAACTCATTGATGATAAAATACCATTATCATCAAAGTGTTCGTCGGCAGAAACAGTGATTTCAGATGGTCCACAATGATGAATACTTCCGTCAACTCAGTTCACTTCAATTATTTCTTTATGCCCACTACCAAACAGACATCAGAGATCCCCTTATTGTCTGTTTTCACTTACAGATGATATTTTTGTTGTCGCAGTCCCGGTACAGATCCCCTCATTGCCTGTTTGTCACTTACATGTGATGTTTTTGTTGTGGCAATCCCGATACAGATCCCCTCATTGCCTGTTTGTCAGTTACATGTGATATTTATTGTCGCTGTCCCGTTAAATATCCCTTCATTGCCTCTTTGTCACTTCAATGTGATATTTTTGTTGTCGCAGTCCCGGTACAGATCCCCTGATTGCCTGTTTGTCACTAACATATGGTATTTCTTGTCACAGGTCTGCTACAGATTCCCTCATTGCCTGTTGTCACTTAAATATGATGTTGTTGTTGTTGCAGTCCCGATACAGATCCCCTCATTGCCTGTTGTCACTTAAATGTGATGTTGTTGTTGTTGCAGTCCCGATACAGATCCCCTCATTGCCTGTTTGTCACTTAAATGTGATGTTGTTGTTGCAATCCCGATACAGATCCCCTCATTGCCTGTTTGTCACTTAAATATGTTGTTGTTGTTGCAGTCCCGATACAGATCCCTTCATTGCCTGTTGTCACTTAAATATGATGTTGTTGTTTATAATGCAGTCCCGAAACAGATCCCCTCATTGCCTGTTGTCACTTATATATGATGTTGTTGCAGTCCCGATACAGATCCCGTCATTGCCTGTTGTCACTTAAATATGATGTTGTTGTTGTTGCAGTCCCGATACAGATCCCCTCATTGCCTGTTGTCACTTAAATATGATGTTGTTGTTGTTGCAGTCCCGAAACAGATCCCCTCATTGCCTGTTTGTCACTTAAATATGTTGTTGTTGTTGCAGTCCCGATACAGATCCCTTCATTGCCTGTTGTCACTTAAATATGATGTTTTTGTTTATGATGCAGTCCCGAAACAGATCCCGTCATTGCCTGTTGTCACTTAAATATGATGTTGTTGCAGTCCCGAAACAGATCCCGTCATTGCCTGTTGTCACTTAAATATGATGTTGTTGTTGTTGCAGTCCCGATACAGATCCCCTCATTGCCTGTTGTCACTTAAATATGATGTTGTTGTTGTTGCAGTCCCGAAACAGATCCCCTCATTGCCTGTTTGTCACTTAAATATGTTGTTGTTGTTGCAGTCCCGATACAGATCCCTTCATTGCCTGTTGTCACTTAAATATGATGTTGTTGTTTATGATGCAGTCCCGAAACAGATCCCCTCATTGCCTGTTGTCACTTATATATGATGTTGTTGCAGTCCCGATACAGATCCCCTCATTGCCTGTTGTCACTTAAATATGATGTTGTTGTTGTTGCAGTCCCGATACAGATCCCCTCATTGCCTGTTTGTCACTTAAATATGTTGTTGTTGTTGCAGTCCCGATACAGATCCCCTTTGAGATCTTCTAATTTCTTTCCGAATGAATTCACGTCTGATGTTGTTTTTTTCTCTTTAGAGAAGACATGTCCTCTCTGAATGTCAGTCGCATTCCAAGGGCGCCTTTTTTATAATGACAAGGAGACTAATCGAAAGCTACCGAATCTAGGGTATATTTGTGAGCGACTGACTCATCTTAAATACCGAAGCTCATTCCAAATTTTGTATATTTATTCAGACTTTTGTTTGTCATATATTACTTCTATATAATTTCAAAAACATGCACCCTGGTCAGCAATATTTATTTCGTGTCATCTAACCTACAGAATGAAAATTTAAATATGTACTTTCTTGTTTTAGATCCCCTCCTTTCTTCTGCTTTACATTTTCGCAGAGGCATGTTTCTTTGTTTTGCTGTGGGTACTGCCACCAGGACACGTTGGAGATCTTCTAATTTCTGTCCGAATGAATTCACGACTGATGTCGTTTGTTCTCTTTACAGAAGACATGGCCCCGACCACCTGTCCTCTCTGAGTGTCAGTCGGACTCCTCGGGTGATAACATACATGAGCTCGCTACAGCCGGCAGAGCACGGACTGTATTACGTATTTTCATATCCTTTTAAATATTTAAATGTGTTACTTGGGCCCCCTGCGTTTTGTGGTCTTGTTTGTGTGTGTTCATCTAAAAGTGAGGAGGAGGTTGCAGTAGGTGTTTTGGGGTTTTGCTGTTAGTGCTGCAACCGAGTGTTGTTGAAGATCCCCCCTTTCTTTTTGATCACCCTTGGCGGCTTTAATCAATAGGAATACAGTATATACAAGAAAACTATTGATGTAACGCATTAGTTCGCCGGAAGAATTCAGATACAAAAATACCTGTAATTTCTCATGGGTAAATAGAATCCAAATGTGGAATATTTTGTACAATGCATGTTACACCCCCACACATTATATGGCAACATCTTAATTATCAAAAGTATTATATTTAAAATTGGGTGCTAAGATGAGACGAATACTCATTTCAGTCAATTATGAATCCCGAATGGTCCCCACTTTTACTATACCCTTTAGGTCATCTCAGGATTGCTTATTCGGATTACCTCTTATCTCCATACGTGGCGTGATAAAGTAAAAATATTCCGTGAGACAATGGGCAGAAGTGCAAAACTATCAATATAAATCTGCCGGCGATTGATCGTTATGCGTATTGGTATCGTAACAAGGAATGTATCATGTCTTTTCCTCTTACTAGAGATTTATCAATAACAAACGGTTGTCACCTTACGAACTACGTACGTACGAAATCCGACGAAAAGTTTAAACGTAAGGGATCGTAATAAAGTTAATAATCGTCTAGATTTACAAAATACATGTACTAGTATTCAGTAAGTCATAGCTAGACTGTAAGAATGAGAAGGTTCAGATGACTCATGTTTACAATCACTTAAACTGTATAAATGTTTATTTGTTCCGTGTTTCTTTCATCATGATGTATATACGGTCTCCAGTATGAGAGAGTAACTTACCGTTTCGTATATGAACGAACTTCGTCGCGGACCAACGGTTTGATTAGATTTGAGGATCACTGACGAGGGTTAAGTACCAGAAACGTGCATGTCTGGTCCACGTTGCCAATTTATCTGTTCTTAAATGATGCCATTCAATTTGAAGACGTTAACATTAATACCACTTGGTGAGTGTCACTGCTGGTGGATCAGGAGTCCCCGAGGGCACATGTAGCCAAGTTCGATCAATTTCGGTTGATCGTTTCCTCAACGCATTCTAAATTTCTGTTATCAAAATTTCTTGAAATTTCTAAAAAGTGGGTCCTGTAGCATCATATCCTACCAATCCTGCTACGTCTTTCGATACACCTTTTCGACATAGTAACTTTCTTACTTTTTTGGCATACTTCATAGTTTAGATTTGAGGATCACTGACGAGGGTTAAGTACCCGAAACGTGCATGTCTGGTCCACGTTGCCAATTTATCTGTTCTTAAATGATGCTATTCAATTTGAAGACGTTTACATTGTTATTGGTAAAGCTCTACTATAGGGGAATAAGACTCATGAGTTTTCTTAATTACGTTAGTATTAATAAATTCATTTCTATGGGTTCGAATTTGAAGAACGAACTAGTTTTGGCCTAATACGACATCAATATGATATTTTTATAATAATTATCTTTTGGGATGTGATTTTACTGTGATAAGCTACGGGCATATGAATTAGCGTTAGCGCATTATGAGAAATATAACTCCTACATCCGTTGTGGCTTATCAGAGTATTATAACATTCCGAATAGACAGTTAATATATATATTTACATTCCATTTTTTCGCGCTTAATGGCGCTCAAGTACAAGTACATCTCAAACTCCGTTGCTAGGGTTCTGTTACTAAGTACCGACATATATGACGTCATAGTAAAATCAAGCTATCGCGGTTATACTCCTATAATCACGATGTAAATTTATATAAATGAATGGGCATATGTAAATATAAGAGTAATAAACCATTATAAATTTTGAGATACTGTCTTCTTCGTGTTAAACATCGTGTTACACTTTAATTGTTCAAAATTTGAGACCTGCGGGTAACCGACAAAGTTGGACAGTTGTGCGCACGTAATCCGGATAACCACACCATTTACAACTTGTATGGTCGGTGGCTGTCCTAAGTCAGCACCGATTTCCCAATGGTCTCGTTGGTTTATAGATGTGTTGCCTTTTACATTTTATGCTTCTTTGTCGTATGTTTTTGGACGTTTTCGCATCAAGTATTTTGGTACTTTGTCGTGGGTACTGTAACCGAGTCTGGATGGAGATCCCCTCCTTTCTTTTACATTGTACCATGTTGTTTTCAGTGTATCATGTCTGATACCCTATGCAGATATAGGTTTTGTTCGTATATTGTTGAGTATGAGAGCTCGACTTGCATACTATATTGAAACTGTATCGCGATCAGTGGAAACCATATATCTTTTTTATTAATAAGATACACGCGGGTGAAGATCGTCTTCAAATAATCATTTTCATGCTGTAGCTCTCCGGTAACACAGATGAATACGTGCTCTCCCGTCTGTAGCGAGTTCATGCATGCTATAATAATAATAACAATACCTATTCCTTGTACTATCATATTTCAAATCTTAGAACCTTTCCTTTGTGAGATATCGACCCTTATAGATTGACACATAATTTAGCAATCATTATGATTGTTGATTTCACCTTGTAAGACGTTTTAAAATATTGATGCGCTTTTAAAAATCTTGAACCGTTAAACATTTTTCCCAATATTTCTCTAACGAATTAAGGCACGGTCCATTTGATATTCTGCGGGGAGGGGGGGGGGGGGGAGGGGGGGCTTGGTTTTTTTTTTCGAAAAAAATAATTTTGCTTAAATTTTTGATGAAAAAATAAATTTGCTTATGGTGTGACAGAAAAAAAAAAATCTTGCTCCTTAAATAATCTGAATTTGAAGAATTACCATAAAATTTCGCTAAATTTTAAAAAAAGAATTTCCGTCTCGCTTCGATCGCTACAGTTTTCAAATTGTATAAATAAATTTTGGCTCGCTTCGCTCGCCATAGTTTTCTATCAAAACATTATTTACTAATGGCAAAGTTCATATATTTGAAGATATAAAAAGTTATACATGTATGTGAATTAACAATAGCTTCTTTAAAAGCTTAAATATATCATCAATATTTATGTATTTCTATTAAGCTTGGAGGAAGAACTTCAGTTATTCACCACTTTACAATTCTTAGTAACATTTAAAAAAATGTCTAGGAGAACTTTTCCTCCAACCCTCTTATACATGTTATAGACATACACCTTATATAAAATATTGAGAATTGTATTATAAAAGTCTTTTATCTCTCTGTTTAAAAGTGAATTGAATACTTGCATAAAAATAAACTAATATATTAATATTTAGAGTTTTGAGATGAAATATAAATAATTCCTATTGATAAAACACAAACATTCTTAATATGCGCATCACTTTGTTTTAAAAAAATTTCCTTGCTCCAAATTTGCAAGATTTTTTTTGTCCCGGTCCGGGTCGAAAAAAAAAAATATTGCTCCGATAAAAAACCCAAGTCTCCCTCTGAATATCAAATGGACCATGCCTAACAGGGTTGCAACAAAATGTATCCATTATAAAGGAAGAAAAATATGCAATATGCTACATACGCTTCTCATTCTAATTATAATTAATTCTAAACCCCTATCTTCGCCATCAAAATATTCCACCACCCAAGCATTAACCAAACAGGATAAAAGCAAAACAATATAATTCACAATGGGTAACATAAACCCTAAAACAATAAAAATAACTTAAACAGCTAAAAAGTAAGCAACACAATACCCAACCAAGAAAAGAAAGTCCTAAAACTAAATAAGAAAAAGGTCAACAATTAACCGCATTCCCTCAGGAATTCAGCACCGTGGTCTGGTGTCGGGCCTGTCACTTAAAGGTGCGAGCCACGCAAGGATGACTTAAAGGTTCGAGCCTCACTAGAACCGCGGGTCTACCGACATTTATTCCACCGTGATTTGTACTAATGAAAAGGTTCTTATCACAGGTATTAAAAAAAGAATTCTCATTTCTTACCTGATTTTCATTTACTTCTTTTCGTAGTGTCCTTTTTGGTTCTGATTGTCGCAGCTGCTTCAAACACCACGCCCTGAATATCTTAGACTGAGATTCTCCGACGTATACATATATCTTTTACTTATTTTTATGGAAAGCTTGAATCAATATTTTTTTCTCATTTTTATAAGACTCGTTAGTATAATTATCTAATATTTTCTTTGGTATATTTTACGAATATAGTATAATGAATATGATCGTACTACACTGATTAATAGACATCATTTTTAATGTGAAACTAATCGAGCTGTATATATTCAATTCATAAATGTTAAGCCCCAACGATGTTGATTGGTTGTCCCTAAACGATTTTTTTATCAGCCATTTAATTTCATCAAAACGGCAAGAAAATAATATTTTTTGAAATATATATATATATATAAATGATTGGAATAAGAATGTAAAGCAATTAGAACGATCATCTTACATAAACCGTACAATATATCATATTTCTACAAGTAGGGATCTCCAACAACATTCGATTGAAGCACCCAAAGCATAACATCCTATGCACCCAAAGCAAATGAGTGAAAGAAGATCCTGACGATAATCTCAACAGCACTCACAATAGAGCACCAAATAGAGCACCGACGGACCCCAATCAAGCTAGAGGTGGGACCAGGTGCACGGGAGGAGTAAGCATCCCCTGTTGGCTAACCGCACCCACCGTCGATTTTCATGCACGAAAATGAAAACAATATATAAAATGCATGCACAGCACTGCCTGAGGTTATGTCTATTAAGAAAGTGCTATGGCGACCATGCCAGGGAAAATATTCAAAACACTTACTGTCAAACCCCTCGCGGGGAACTTTTTACGAGCTCCACACGGCAAAGAGCCTAAGTGTGACACAAATGAGTTAAAGAAGATCCTGATGATAATCTCAACAGCACTCACAATAGAGCACAAAATTGAGCATCGACGGACCCCTAGCAAGCTAGAGGTGGGACCAGGTGCCCTATGCACCAGGTTCTTTAAAACATCCTATGCACACAAAGCAAAACATCCTATACACCGGAAGCAAAACACCCTATACACCGGAAGCAAAACATCCTATGCACCGAAAGCAAAACATCCTATGCACCGAAAGCAAAACATCCTATGCACCCAAAGCAAAACAACCTATGCACCCAAGGCAAAACATCCTATATACCCAAAGCAAAACATCCCATGCACCCAAAACAAAACATCCTATGCACCCAAAGCAAATCATCCTATGCACCGAAAGCAAATCATCCTTTGCACCCAAAGCAAAACATCCTATGCACTCAAAGCAAAAAATCCTATGCACCCAAAGCAAAACATCCTATATAGAGTAGAAAAACACAGCAAGAGACGCAAAAAGGGACAAGAAACACCAACTACAACATAGAAACATTAAGCAAAAAAGAAAAAAAAAAAACTGCACGTAAACCAAACATACCAATTAGCAATCAGTGCCGACTTAGGATCACAACCCTCCCACGTTTACGGTAAACCAGACGTATCGGTCTCAACGAACGCAAAATTGAAGTTCAGTCTGATTAAAACCAGCCCCCTTTCTCCTTCGACATCAGGGTCTGGAGTACACCCATTAAGGTTGTGTTCAATGACCGGAATATGAATGAGATTTTAGTAACCAAACAAAACGTCAATTTCCACGAATCTTCGAGGCATAAATGTAAAAGAAGGGAGGGGGATCTCCACCAGGACTGTTACACATATGTTACAAACTGTCGATAACGAAGTTTTACGGTAAAATGGTTTCAAATACTTGCATATATTAACTCTGAAATTATTGTTTTATAGACGTTTTTATTCTCGGATACACAGCATTTCCAAGTTTCGGCAATTGTTATATGAATAAACAGAATGTAAATATGTCCCATATTCCGGCACGAACTGAATAACGTACGTCCTTTTTATATCCATTTACATATTGATCTGTGTTGCTTGGGCCCCTGCGTGTTGCGGTCTTGTTTGTGTGTGGTCATCTAACAGTGAGGATGTTGTTTGACACCACAATTGTACGTTCTTCGAGACCTCTGTGTGATCGGAAAAGTGGGAGGGTTCTGCGCACGTAAATCGGGATTACCATCTGCTTTTCCGTGGCAGATGGTCGTCCTAAGTCGGCACCGGTCGGTCTCGTTGGTTTTTGTGTAGTCTTTTGTGTTTCATGTTTCTATGGTATCAGTTGGTGTTACGTGTCCCTTTCGTGTCTCTTTGTGTGGATATCTGCTCTTTGTTTTTGCATTGCTGAAATTTCATCTGTTCTTAAATGATGCTATTGAATTTGAAGAAGTTTAACATTTGTTAACTCCATGTACTGTTAAAATTACATAGGTAAATTTAAAAAGGAACCTTACTAGTATTATATGAATAGTAAACGTCTTCAAATTCAATAGCGTAATTTAAGAACAGATAAATTTACAGCATGGACCCGACATGCATGTTTCGGGTTCTCAACCCTCGTCATTGATCCTCAACCTAAACAATGTATTATGATCAAAGAATGTGAAAGTTATTATTTCTAAAGTGTACAGAAAGACGTAGTACTATTGAAGGATATGATGCTACAGGACCCACGTTTAAGAATTTTCAAAAAGATAACAGAAAATTTCGAATGCGTTGAAGAAACGATCAACCAAAGTTCACCGTGGCGTATCACGTGATGTGCATACAATCTCTTACAAGGGAATCCCCTTCGATTAAACAAGGTAAATACTGTCTAAATCTACTTTATATGAAACTAGGTTACGCCTATCATATGAGCATCATTATTATAAATATGATAGTAATCTTTTCTGGTCAAGAATAGAGGAATATTTAGAGAACACTTAAACAGAAAATTTTCTATTTTGTTTACATGTTATGATATGGTGCACGTAAATAAACAAAACTTTCTGTTCAAGTGTTCTCTGGGCATACCTTTATTCTTGACCAAAATAGATAACCATCATATAATTTATTACGATGATCATATGATAGGCCTAGAATAAATTCATATATATTGTAGATTTAGACAGCATTTACCTTGTTAATCGAAGGGGATTCCCATGCAAGAGATTATTTTCATATCACGTGACACGCTACGGTGAAAGTTGATACTCGCAAGAGATTTGGATTATGCATTGTAATTGGGGCGGTTTTTTAAAATGGAAATTACACGTCAGTTTCGAAGAAACCGATTATTTTAGCTTCAGATACTTCATAATGCAGTTTATGTAAATCTAAAAAGGAAAGTTATGTCTTTAAGCTTACTCACGTCGATTCCTTTATCTAGCTTCTATTGATAATAACTAATTATTTCAAATTTACAATAGACTTATCAATTCCATTGATTTTATGACAACAAAGCAAAGCAAAGTTTATGTAAGTGAGAAATTGAATTTGTATCTTACGTGAATTTAAAGAAGACTTTAGCTAACTCTATTAAATTTCTGTTACGAAGGAATCTTATCGACGATACAAATTCAGAAAGAAACTCAACGAAAAACCCCCTTTTGAACAACTTTTTAAATGCCTTTACTTTAAATGTTATGTTGCTGATTTTTGTTTTGCTCTGTAACGTTGGGTATTCGGATTTTGAAATACTCTCCGGAACCGCAGAAATCTTCAGCAATACGAATATACGGTATACTTCTGTGAACTACTGTACATTGAAACAAATCTCCGTCAGCACAAAACTGCGGTGCTTTTCAAAGTGCATTCTCGAAATAAAGTGTAAATCTTTTGGATTTAACTTGGCTTCTTCAATTTGTCGAATGTATACTGTCCCACTCCAGCCCAGCAAATTAATAGCTTCAGGACAACAGGATGGATGGGTTTATTACAGAAAAAACGGTACGTATGGATGGGCAATGATACGTATATTTTTTCCTGTCATACTTCCAACTCAAAGTAGGTGTGTTCATTTACATATTTATACACATACTTTGAGTAGGAAGTATGAATGACAGGAACTTAGCCAATTTTTAAATTCATCATCATTATGTTTAAATCCATTTTATGACATTTTTGTTGTAAGTTTTTACATTTGGAAATTTAGTGACCTACTTCTGTATCAAAGTAAGACATCACGTGGTCGTTATATTGCAATGTAATGGGCTTTAAGTATTATGGATCGTGATAAAGACAATTTTGCATAACTGTTTTCTCCGATTTCATTTTAATACCTGCTAAAGTAACTCATAATTTTTGAATATGTTCAAAAAAGGTAAAGAAATAATGAAAGAAATACTTAGACTTTTCATAACAATGAGATAGAAGGTGATCTCCAAAGTACTCGGTAAGAGCACCATCAGAGAAACACGGAATCACCCAAAATGAAGAGCATCAAGGTGGACAGGCAGATTAAGGGACACCAAATAGACAATTAAGACCAAAACCCCCAAACTCTATACATATGCTCGTTTCAACGATACAAATAAGCAAACGGTTTGTTGATCTAGATCACTTGCGCACAATTAGGCTTTCTACTCTACCTTGATGAAAAAATAGGAAAAAAGTAGGAGTAGTCAATGAAAAAAAGTAGGAGAAAAATAGGAAAAAGTAGGAATAATAGGGGGAAAGTTGGAAATTTTCCATCACTTTTAGCGACAATTTTCAGTAAGTATGACACACAAATCACAGTAAGCTATGATTGTAGACTGGTAATGTTCATCTTTGAGGAAATCACAGA
The DNA here is from genome assembly GCA_028142955.1 of Pinctada fucata. NCBI lineage: Eukaryota > Metazoa > Mollusca > Bivalvia > Pterioida > Pteriidae > Pinctada > Pinctada fucata. Next base: position 16,254,981 of record AP027110.1, on the reverse strand, counting down.
GAGAAATAAGGACAGATTAATTTTTTTGTGTAAAATATACAGAATGGGCGAGCGAAGCGAACCCGAAATTAAAAAAAAAATTGAATCAGATGTCGATGACAAGTGAAGCACGTAATTTTTTACTTTTGAGATGAAAAAGTAGGAATAGTAGGAGGTTTTGAAGAAAAAGTAGAAAAAAAAATAGGATCAACATAAAAAAGTAGAAAAAGTAGGAACAGTAGAAAGCCTGCACAATCTTCCCTTTGACTTGTCACCATACGGATCAGAAGAACGCAAAATTATAGTGTACATTGTATAATATCCTCCTCAATGTAAAGAAATGAACATGATGATGACTCAAACAAGACAGCTTACGGATTTATGAATATCAACTTAACCATTTAAATTCTATTAAAAAAGTGTTAGTGGAAAATGTTTACGTCAAACGATTGACCATTTTCCAAACTCATATTATCCGAATGGACAACTTTTTAGGTTGTCTGTCCTTGTGATGTCTCCATTAAGGTATTTAAAGGGTAATGGGAAGTAATTGGACTACCCATTTATGGAATCCTCATACCTAAAATCACAGCATAGTAATAATGTAAAAATTAATTGAAATTTGTTGACCAATTTAGATATTGAAAAAATTAAGTTACATAAAGAGTTATGTGCCTTAAGAGTTAACATTGAACTCTATGGAAAAAATTCCTGTCTTTCAACAGAATGATGGGGCATCAAATATCGATAAGTCAATAAAATATAGAAAAAATATATTTTCAAATTTCGCTGAAAAATAAAAAGTTGACCAATTATTTTTTCCGCAACTATTTTTTTTTAAATATTTTTCATCAAGGGGAGATAACTCCTAAATATGACTCCATTCAAAATATTTCTTATTTCAAATATCTACTTGGATAGTATTAAAGTTTTTTTTTTTACAATATCATATGCCATAAAAAAATATTCTATGATGAATGCCCCTAATGTCAAAGTTTTTTGCATTATTTTTTTCATTACCCATTGAATACCTTAAAGGGATAGTTTCGTTGTGAAGTTACTAGGAAATATACCACAGGAGAAGTAACAATTGTAGTACAGGAGTCAAAGATCCGAGGAAATGAAACATAATCGTGTAAGTCTCAATTAAGAAGGCACTCGCAAACCCCTAAATGGAGGTAGGACCAGGCGCCCGGGAGGAGTGTCAAATCTAAAATTGTCCAAATATGTAAAAGACGGTCAATTGAAAAGGTCGTTCTCAAGAATTTCCATAATAATCCTTGATAGGCAAATATCGGAATGCACAATGAGTTCTTGGAGCGACCATAGTATTTTCTCAGTGAAATCTTTTAAAGCCGTTTCCCTAAATGACCTTGTGCAAGCAGCTTACTGACGAGCCCCTTTGCCTTCAACATGAAGTTTTAGTACTCTTGCATAGGGTATTAGTTGTGAGTTGTGAAATAAAAGGCAGCCGAAGAGAGATTGTTGATGCGTCATGTTTGTCATAGAGAGAGGTGTTCAAATGACTGTTGTCACTGATCGATAGTAGTATATCTAAGTAGGAGGCTGGAAGTGATGCTGCCAGTTGTTTCTTTGATTACCAGTTCACTGAGATAGATGGAGCTAAGATAATCCTGAATGGTTGGATTATTAGTGGAGATTACGTCATTAATTTATTTTTAAGTCCATTTGAACTGAACTAACAGATACACTAAAAGGAGAGTGCAAAATGTGTTTTCCTCTTATGTGGATTGATGAAGCTTGATAAATGCAAATAATGTAAATCTTACTCTTGCGTCAATGAATTGCACTTGATGAAAAGAAATAAACACAAGTAATTATCAGTAGTTATTTTGAAATATGTTATTTATTTTCAGGTGTTCATTGTCCTGAAAACTACTATCTTGATGAGATTTCGTGCATATGCATTAAGTATTTTCCCCCCACATCGAATATTGAAACTTATGAAGAAAAACAAAGCATGTGTAAACAAGAAGAAGGGGAATTAGTTCGAATTGACTCATACACGAAGAAGCTAGCTGTTCAGTACATTCTAGGTAAGAAAATGGGCGAAGAAATATGAAATGTATTTTGATAAAATTGTGATTTTATGGCAATACAATACACAGACAATTGTGCCTCACACCAGCGGGAGGGACAGAACATCCCATATTTCGTCTGGACACACGTATATATCACTCACAACCTCACACCAGTCAGAACCCGCAATTAATGTACTGAAGCTCGAAAGAAAAGATAAAGACAGCACAAAAAAGTACATGCTTTAGCGGATCCGACACTAAATCGTGTTTATCATCAGCGGGAGGGACAGAACGTCCCTTATTCCGTCTGGACACACGTATATATCACACACACTCTCACACTAGTCAGAACCTGCAATGTTCACACTCTCACACTAGTCAGAACCTGCAATGTACTGAAGCTCGAAAGAAAAGATACAGACAGCACAAAAAAGTACATGTTTTAGCGGATCCGACACTAAATCGTGTTTAAAACCAGGGGAAGGAAAAGAACGTTTCTGGAAGGGACAGAAAGCATGCATATATATTTGAACAAGAACTCAAAATTCCTAAACAGTAAAAATTATAATTCCAAAAACTTCAGGAATAATACTTGATAGTTACAAAAATGTTTAATCTTGAAATTGGGGTTACTTAGAAACAGAAAAGACCTCTCACTTAATAGTGTTCGAATGTAAAATATCGATTGATGATTTTGTTGTTCTCATTCCAACATCAGGTCTCGCTAATAGTCCATCTAGAACGGTAATTCAAGGAAGGATGTATGACGATGACATAATCTTCGACGACGAAACTGAAATGACGTACACAGATTGGCACCCAGATGAACCCGACGGTCAACTGGGTGAAGACGTCAAGTACATTATCATAAGACCACCGGAATTACAATGGCATGATACTGCGGAGTCCGGAATCGAAAAAGCAGGTTTCGTCTGTGAAAGAATGTTTTAGAATATAAATGGTAATTTTGGCAGCAGAATACATTGTACTGTACTCAGTATGGCAATTGCTTCTTCAAACCCATACATGATCTTTGTGTGTTCCTGTACAAGTATAACCTTTTAGTGCATCACATGATAAATTCTTGGAATTCCATTGGTTTAGCACGCTGGAACTATGAAACATTAGTGTATCACATGATAAATCCCAGGAATTCTATTGCTCGAGCACGCAGGGATTATGAGAGAATAGTGACCGGCGACCGAGCGCTATTGCTTTTTGCTTTACAGGGTTATGTCGTTTCGGGGTAATGTACTATATATAGGTGTCGCCACTTCCCTATAAAATAATTGAATAGCTGATTCTGTCCTTTTAAAAATTGCTAGCGTGGTCACGTGATCCACTAAACGTTTGTGTGGGTACTATACTCACATAGTATTGCTTTTGCAAGGTAATAGCGCCCTCGCTGAGTCATTAGGCATCAATAGGTAAATAGTAAGTTTTACATAGTTATTGTGCATCTTTAGGAGATCTCTACGTGTCCGTGTAATAATTAAGAGTTATTCCGATGTTTGCTCTAGGTCAGCATTGGCTAAACATTGGATTCCATCATTAAATGTAAAAAGATGCATTTGCTTGCAATTCGTATCCTCTACTATGTGCTTGCATTCACGGGCAGGAACACGTTACGTCGCATTACAGTACCGTTGTCAGAAGTATTTAAAGTTCTGCACTTAAAACCGTCCGTTGACATTATGCAACCGGTGAGGATATGTTGGAAACCATCCGTTGTCATGAAAATTATCGACAAAATTTCAGTAAAATCACAAATAAATCATTAGGTAACCGGTGATTTCTTTTAAAAAGCCAACGGGGGGTAGCCATACGCTTCAGTAATACATTATTACCATGAAATGAATAAAACTCCTTTTATGTTACGAGGAGATCTAATTGGCGATGACCTACTGTCAGCAACGAAAACGGAAATTTGAACAGGAAAACTATCCTGTCTCTTAATTATTTGATTTTATATACCAATTTTATGTAGAAAATTATCGACAACATCATACAAACAATATATGTGAATGACCGTCTTTTACATTGTATATTCATTGTATACTTTGATTATTTGATAAAGACTGTCCGTTGTTATGACAAGACAAGAAGATATGGTCCGTTGTCATGACTCTTAACGGTATTTGGGCATGAATGGGGTATTGAATCTTTATTTCGAATCTAAGTTTTAAACGTCTTTAAATCCAATAGCATCATTTAAAACCTGATAAATTTACAGCATGGACCAGACATGCACGTTTCGGGTACTAAACCCTCGTCAACGATCCTTAGTCTAAACAATGTAATATGGCCAAAAAGTATGAAAATTGTTATGTCCAAAAATGTACCAAAAGACGTAGCAGAATGGGTGGGATATGATGCTACAGGACCCACGTTTTCGAAATTTCAAGAAATTTTGTAACAGAAAATGTCAAATGCGTTGAAGAGACAGACGATCAACAAAAGTCGATCGAACTTGGCTACATGTGCCCTCGGGGACTCTTGGTCCACCAGCAGTGACACTCACCAAGTAGTTCAAATGTTAAACGTCTTTAAATCCTGAGCAATTAAATTAGCTTAGTTAATTCTTAAAGCATTCAGCTCTCTTTTTTTTGTAAAGCTGTAAAGGAGGATATCATATAATTTTCAGGTTACGTGAACATAGATCGTATAGAATAGATTTAAAATTGAAAATATGATTCATGAATTTGAAGAGGTGTAGGATGAGTTCATGAAATTATACATTGATCAAATAACATTATTGTTAAAGGGATTTTGAAGTCATATATATAGCGTTAAATACAAAGACATCAAATATCGGTCATTGAAGACATTTTGATAGCCTCCGCCTTTGTCACGAAATTGTTCCGAACGTTCTTAACATGGGTATGATATATACCTTACATGTATATCTCAGGTGATGATGAAAATTGTAGTTGATATGTTATGTGCCTATATGTAAGTGTGTTTTTTTTTATGTCAGCGTCGATATCGGTGTCTCCGTCTGCCTGCGAGTGAATTCTTTTGTCCGCGTTTTTTAGCATGTGTGTCTGTATGTGAGTGAGTGCATCTGTCTGTGTCTTTTGTTTGTGTGTCTGTCTATACACATGCCTGTCTGTCCGTTTGTTTTTGCGTATGTCTGTGTATACCCTGTGTCTATCAGTCTGTCGTTTTGCGCATGTCTGTGTATGTCTTTCAGGATGTTCATGTCTGAGTTTTGATCAGTGTCTGTCTGAGTCTGTCTGTGTGAATCTCTTTTTGTTTCTCCCTGTGTCTGTTTTTCTGTGAGTGCTTGACTATGTGTGTCTATCTGCTTCACTTGATGAGAGGTTTTTGTCAAGAAAGAGATATTGGCCTAGTCTGATTTTTCGTCTGTCTTGCATGCTGTGATAAACTGTGGATTTACTGAAATCAAAGTCAATACATGTTTTGTTTGTATGTGTGTGAGGGTGAGTACATCTGTGTATGTCTGTCTATCCGTCTGCCTATGCATATCTTTCTGTATGAGTGTGTCTGTTGATGAATGTGTTTGTCTGTATATATGTATTTGTCTGAATATATTTGAATTTGTCTAAAACCCCATATATGTGTGAATGTCTAACCCTCCCCCCTCCCAGAAATCTCTTACATATTCTACAAAAGAAAAAATAGGAATAGGGTCAAGTGTCCGGGAAGAGTAATTATATCCTGCTCTGTTGAAGTTTTGTGATTTTTTTTACAGCACACGATCTGTCTTCCGCCAGTCTGTAAACTTTTCAAAATGTCGCGTTTCTTCTGCAGAACCGATGATGAAAATCAAATTATAAAGTCAACTTTTCAAGAGTGATAGAGATTATTGGTGGGTAAAGAGGAGACATGGGTTCAATATATATGTAAGACCATTGTATCAATTTTCATGTATTTTGCAATATTGGAAGCCAACTGAAGGTAAACAAAATACGGACTTAACAGGGGGAAAATGGTTATATGTTAAGGATATCTTAACAAAACGGATGATTCGGCGAATTCAATTCAGTCTCCATTCTAAATTGGTTGAAAATTAAATAGTGTGTATTAATTGATGAATTTTAATGATTAGTACAGGTATCATAGTATCATTCCATACATTAAAATATAAAAGCAGACAACGGACATCTGACAACGGACAGAACTTTCGCAACATGGATTGACAACGGACTAATTTTAGAAAAGTCCCCAAAAGTGGCCCAAAATTGAATTTGTCATCATGACACTACCAGAGGAGCATTATATAGACTAATTAAATATTTATTATTAGTATATTTCTGGAATATGATAACCTGAATATTCAAAGATTTCAAGAAAAAGGAAGAATAACACATGTGCAGGACGTGGTGATCAAAGGACGCCAACTCGATCTCCTCTTTTCAAACTGTATATCAGTACCAGAAAAGCATATAAACCAGTAGCTTAGTGTTATGACTACCCCCCATTAAATTTTTGAGTGTATTACTGCTAAAATTTCAACGTTTATTAGAAAATCATACTTTCCACACATGCTCATTGTCACGACAACGGATGGTTTCCTTCATATCCTTACCTGTGGCATAATGTCAACGGACGGTTTTAAGTGCAGAACTTTAAATACTTCTGACAACGGTACTGTAAGGCGACGTAACGTGTTCCTGCCCGTGGCATTGTTTGTGTGAATATTATTTTGCATTGTCATTTGTGTGTGTTGTGTATTGAAATCTTGTGCGTGTGTGTTCAAATCCAGGGTGTGCTTCAAGTTAGATCAACTTCGGTTGATCGTATGTTTCTTCAACGCATTTGAGATTTGCTGTTACAAAATTGCTTGAAATTTCTAAAACGTGGGTCCTGTAGCATCATATCCCACTCATTCTGCTACGTCTTTTGGTACATTTTTGGACATAACAATTTTCATACTGTTTGTCCATATTACATTGTTTAGACTAAGGATCACTGACGAGGGTTTAGTACCCGAAACGTGCATGTCTGGTCCATGCTGTGAATTTATCAGGTTTCAAATGATGCTATTAAATCTAAAGACGTTTAAGATTTGAACTACTTGGTGAGTGTCACTGCTGGTGGACCAAGAGTCCCCGAGGGCACATGTAGCCAAGTTAGATCAACTTCGGTTGATTGTCTGTCTCTTCAACGCGTTTGAGATTTTCTGTTACAAAATTGCTTGAAATTTCTAAAACGTGGGTCCTGTAGCATCATATCCCACTCATTCTGCTACGTCTTTTGGTACATTTTTGGATATAACAACTGTCATACTTTTTGGCCATATTACATTGTTTAGACTAAGGATCACTGACGAGGGTTTCGTACCCGAAACGTGCATGTCTAGTCCATGCTGTAAATTTATCAGGTTTCAAATGATGCTATTAAATCTAAAGACGTTTAAGATTGTAAGTGTGTGTCTTGTATTTGTAATTGTATGTGCCTCTTTTTCATAGTGGAAATGCACCGTTCTGTTGTAAATGACCAATGAATATAAAGTATACAATAATGATTGATATTTCAGAAAGGAGGACACCTCCAACAACACTTGGTTGCAGCACCAACAGCAAAACCCAAAACACCCACTGCAAAAACACAAAGCAGACACGCAAAGAATGAGACGCAGATGGTACAATGAACGCCAAATCACATACAAACATCAAACATAAATGATTACACATAAACCAACGAGACCAATGTGCAATCGGTACCGACTTAGGACGGTCATCTGCCACGTCAGTAGCAGACGGTGTGGCTATCCTGGATTACCATACTTAATTATTTTTTCGGCTTCTTTTTTCTTATTTACATTCAATTCTTCTTAAATAGTATGATGTAACTGGACGATCATTCCAATGCAGCATTGCAGCATCTACGTTCTACTCAATCCTCCTATGATTAACATAGAGCTCACAAAATGACGTTAACATTAAAGAATGTGATAAATTGTGTAATATTAGAGAAATGAATAAAAAATCTGAAGTACATGCAAATGGTTATGTCTACATTTTCCTGTGTCCTTTTTTAATTCACTCAGTTCGTCGTCCGTCGTAAATAAAGGTTCCCGACACGTGTAGTTATTAGTCCCCTACCGGCAACGCCGAAGGGGACTCTCGGTCTGTCCGTCTGTCCCATTTTGAGTTTTCCGGACTTTTTTTCGCTGTTGTTGCATATATTGAACTCATTTTTAGTATGTGAATATATATCTCAATGTCATACATCAAGTGTGAGTTTAGATTTGATTGACCTATTTTTACAAGAGTTATGGCCCTTGGACTTCGCAAATTTCATAAAAATCTCAGTTTTCCGGATTTTTCGTCGGTTCTACTGTAGGTAATGAACTGATTTTTGGTATAAGAATGCATCTAAGTGTTATACAGACCAAGTTTGATTTTGGGTTCCATTGACCTATTTTTACAATAGTTATGGCCATTAGACATGTAGCAAATTTTCAGAAATTTTCAGTTTTCCGGACATCTCTTGACTGTTGTTGCAAATAATGAACTGATATTTAGTATGTGAATACATAGTAGTGTGATACAGATCAAGTTCGAGTTTAATTTCGATTGACCTACTTTCACAAGAGTTATGGCCCTTGGATTTCGCAAATGTCATGAAAAATCAGTTTTCCGGACTATTCTTCGGTTCTATTGCAGAAAGTGAACTGATTTTTAGCATATGAATACATGAATGCATCTAAGTGTGATACAGGCCGTTTGATTTCGTTTCCATTGGCCTATTTTTACAAGAGGTATGGCCCTTGGACTTAGCAAATAACATTTTTCAGTTTTCCGGACATTTCTTGGATGTTATTGCAGATAATGAGCTGGCTTTTTAATGAAGTTGAGGACGTTAAACATTTGTGCCACTTTATCAAATTTCCAAAACCTTGGTCCTGTAGCATCATTTCCCAGCCATCTTGCTACGTCTTTCGGTATAATTGGAACATAATTTTCATCGATTTTGGTCATATTATATTGTTTAGATTGAGGATCACTAACGAGGGTTAAATACCCGAAACGTGCATGTCTGGTCCATGCTGTAAATCTATCTGCTCTAAAATGATGCTATTGAATTTGAAGACGTTAAACATTTGTACCACTTCGTGAGTGTCACTGCTGGTGGACAAGGAGTCCCCGAGGGCACATGTAGCCAAGTTCGATCAATATCGGTTGGTCGTTTCTTCAAACGCATTTGAAAATTTCTGTTTACAAAATTTTATCAATGAATCTTCCAGGACCCGAGTCAGTGTCAGGGATACTCTTACATGTATATATATATATATTTATCACATGATATACCCTTTATTCAGTTACATAAAGCCATGCCATAAATAAATGTTATGATAACACGTAACATATCACTATGGGAGCGCTCCAGATCTTTTTGACGTCAGAATAGAAACGACGACGTTGGCGTGTTATTGACGACTTCAGTTTCAGCATTACAAACTTTCCTTTTCTGAGTAGCAACATCCCTTCATCGCCTGCTTATGGCGTGTTCATATCTCAGTTGATACGCTATGCAAGAGCAAGTACCAAATATTAAAATCTATTAAGACGCTAGTTCGCAAATAGATTTCTTTATATGTGGCCTTTCGTACGTGGCTGTGCGAGTTACCTCGCTTTTCATACATCGACCTCCAAGCTTGAACCCCTATGTACTACGTCATCAGTACACGTCACAAAGCACATGTTTTACATACGGGTCCTTGAGCGACCTCTTTCTGGAATTCAACTAAAGGTAACAGACCTATTGAAAATTTAAGCTAGGAAATGTTTGAATATGCACATTTAGAATTACATCCTTACATCAAATCTTTTAAGAAATGATTCATAAAATATTTAAGAATATGTTTTGGATCTCAATTCTTTCAATTAATTTCATAATCTAGCGATGTTGTAGGATTTTCTCTCAGTATTTTCAGACATTGATCTTTCATGATGCATACTTTGCGATATACAGATTCAGGTACGATACATGTATCTATTTTACATCGATTTTTCATGGTTTCTTGAATTTTGTGATGGATTTATTTATGTTGACTTTCGAAGAAACTCCTAACAATAGCATACTTCTTTGTATTTCATATCATTTCAACTGGAGACCTTCTCTACGACCTTGGACCCTCGCATGTACCTTTCTCTTGTCAACATAAGCGTTCAAGTCTCGTTATTTCACCTCCTTAGCTATCTACCTATACATTAAAGGTAGGATCACAATTTTTCTTTCAGTTATTTTGCAAAGATTGGAAGAAATCTGTCACATGAAATCTGAATGACTATTCTTTGTACTGTGTTTACAAACACTGCATAATTATCTCCAATGTTTACCACAAACTTGTTGATCTACATCAATACATGTAACTTCAGTTTTTATTTCGAATAATCAAGTGTGGTTAACTTTAATCATTTAATCAAATTTATTCATATCTTGTTTTGCTAAATCTTATGTGTAGTAATGTTTATTTAGGCCTTTGTCATATATTGTTTGTACAATGTACATTCACATTGTTATTTTATTGCTCACATAGCACCTCTGTGTGTTCGAGTTGGTAAGTAACCTTAGTGCAGAAATGGAAATTGGGCAAAAGTTTCACAACCTAACCTGAACATGTGCCCTTTCTATCTGAAATATCTGGAATACCAAAAATTCATTAAATAAAAAATAAATAAATGAAAACAATTATAAAATAAAAAGAAATGGAAAAAATAGAGGTAAAACGATAAATATATGTAAAAAAAACCCAAACAAACAACCAAACAAAAAAATAAATAAATAAAATGAAATAAAAGTTCTGCAAAATAGAACTGTGCGCATGCCTAGGCATGTAAGTAGTCTCGATCTCGACTTGTTCATTCCAATTGAAAAAAAAAAAGAAAAAAGAAAATATGTATAATGGGAACATGCATACATCAAACTTTGTACGTTATCCATTGAACTTGCCGAAGGCGGTCATATCTATGTTTTCAATTGAAATTAACAGCCCCATGCAAGAAGTAAACAAATGTTGTTATTGTTTAGAAATAGAGAAATGTGTACAAAAAATTATTAAAGTCATACTCCGATGATAAAGCCAAAACTGCAATGGGCATATAAGTACCACTGGGCTCACATTTATACGTGTAGATAAAATAAAAGAACCATATAGATAAATTAACATAACCTCTAAACTATAATACAGGAAAAATAATTTCCATCCACAAATATCGTACAGTATTGAATAGGTTACGTGAACTTAACGTATGAAATATCGATGCATCTGGTCAACATGGGATTTCTAACTCCCCCCCCCCTCCATGGGGGTAGTATGTTTCCCTGGTCACCTCAATATAGAACTACAAATGAATATCGCATAGGACTAAAGGATTCCCCGAGTTTTCCGAATTATAAAGTTGCAAATTCTGATCGAATAGAGAGATAAATATTGATTATAATGGATAAATAAACAAATAAATATACAATTAATTCTAAATATAAGCAGGGAATAACCTGGATTTGTAAAGGCAGGGGCCATTAAAATGGGCCAATGGCCCCTCTCTTTATTAAATGTATATAAAATTGACAAAAATAGGGGCCATTTGAAAAAATAAGGGGCCATTTAGCCAAATCGTGGGGCCGATGAACTCTTATCTGGGGTCATAGACTAAAACTAAATGCATATTTGGATAGTTTATATAGGGGGCCCTTTCATATTTGAAGTCAGATTTCTCCTATCTCGAATAGTTTTCTCATAATTTCACAATTGCCCCACCCAGGATTATCCCTGTATAAGACACACAATCAGTGGGTACTAACTACACAGATTAAACATCCTGAGATTTTCTACAGGTATCAATTTTCCTTCCAAAATAACTTTATTTTCGTTTGACCATAAAAACTAAATCAGCCCGTTCATATTTCAACTCCAAAAAGTTGAGATCCATTACTGCAAGGCAACCACACTGTCGACGTTCTACAGCTTACAATCTGTAACAGTACCTTATAAATAACACTTCCTGTTACGAATCTAAATCATCAACCACCACTCATATTTACAAAAATAGATAAATTAATCAAATAAATCAATAAAATTTATAGATAAGGAAAACCCCCCCCCCCCCCCCCCCAGGTCGATACGTTTCATCGGATCCAAAGTAAAAACATCATTGATTTTGAAACCCCTCCCAAATTTCATACCCCATAATCAAGCACACCTAGGCACATGTAGAAGGGTGTGTCAGAGTCATGATGTGCACGTCGTAAAAAGTGATGCTCAATGTGTAAATATACGGGCTCAAGGCACCATCCTCATAATACTTTAAAATAAAACTTCGAATGTTCCCGCTTTTCAATTCCAAGAAAAAATGTACGACTATAGAATAACACGTTGGCGTTTACGGTTTAGTGGATCTAATTTTAATGAATTCCCATGATAAGCTACATACTAACTATCAAGTAAGAGTAAGACAGATATCTTACTCTGCATTTTTGCATACATTAACAATGAATAAATAAGACATAAGCAAACGAAAGAAGAAAATGCAAACAAAACAAAATACAAACAAACAAACAATTAATCAATGCCTATATTATGTAAACAAAAGTAAAGGTTTTACATTCGGAATTCAGAAAATTATATATATATAAAGAGTACATGTAGTTTATTCTCAGACAGGTACGCACAAGCTACAAATGACATCAAGATTTTCCAAAAAAAAAAAAAAAAAAAAAAAAAAAAAAAAGAAATAAATAAATAAAATAAACAAGTAATTAAATAAATAAAAAAAATAAATAAATATAAAAGAAAGGGAAAAATAAATATATTCACGAATAAATACTATTATAGCCTATGTAACCGAGTTAATATATCAATCAATTAGATAAACGAATAAGATTTAAGCAGATTTAGATAAATACGGTATCGCGAATGTGTAAATTATTCGTTAGAGTAACTGATAGAGCTGAAAAGGAAATTTAAGAAGAAATACCTATGTTAATGATAAACCAATCAATTACTAAAATCTAACGAAATACATGTAATAAGACTAATAATCATTAATGAAGGCATGTTAATCACAAAAAAACCCCAAACAAACAAAAAAAAAAAAAAAAAAAAAAAAATGTCTCGAATAGTTACGTCAATTAATCGATCAATCAATCGCTAGGAACCCCTAAACCTTTTAATCAGATATAACATTACATTAAGATAGATTATAAAAAAGATAAACGTGCCTTAACAAGATTTTGAATGTATTATCAAACAAAGGTGCAAACAAAAAAAACAAAAACAAAAACAAAAACAAAACAAAACAAAAACAAAATTCTATTAACCAATTTGGCACCATGTCTGTTTTTAAAGTAAATAGGAAAAAATAGACGTGTGATATCAATCTATGGCAAGATAGACCAAGATTTCTTAGAAAGAATTAAATGCAGCATTTCATTTGTAGCAGCTACAGGTACATTATTTGTACATGGCTACATTTTGCATTTTAGTTAGCACATTAGCTTGCTATAGAGAGCTTAAAATTAAAAAAAAAATAAATAAATAAATATAAAAAAAAAAATAAAACAAAATAAAATAAAATAAAATAAGATAAAATCGATAAGTAAAAAAAAATAATAATAAATAGATAAATAGATAGATAAATAAATAATAAAAAAAAAAAAGAAAAAGTTTTGCATTCACACTCAAATATTATTTTCACGTTGTGTAGCACATGCTCATGAAGCAGATACCAAGTATAGTACAACGTGGTGCACGTGTAAGTTGCATTTTAGTTTTCATGACACAAGCATGACAAGATGAATTCTCAGAGCTTTGCAATAATAAAACCTCGTACTTCAAGCTCAATTAATCTGGCAGAAATACCAAGCACGCACTGTCCAAGTAGAAAGATAATTCTATACCAGGCAGTCATGCATTTTAGCAAGATATAAACAAATTCAAAAGTTTCAATTCTTGTTGCTGTTGTTAACTGTAAACTGTATGTATATATACCATTGATTCAATACTAGTATCAAGCGATTACGTACAAATAAAAGGCCTATGTAAATCAATGAGTGGTCGCGGCTGACGGAGTAATGAATCTTATAGCTGACCACTTTTCGCGGTTATTATCGCAAAGTGGCGGCTTTCGGGGCTGCGCTCCCGAAGCATGGCACCTACGCTATAATATTCATTACTTTATATCAATATTTAAAGCGCATGCGCTTCGGCGCGGTTTTCCCGGTCGCAGTGCATATTCGCAATTGATAAATAGGTTAAACTAAAGGCTAGCCAGTACTGACTATTTCGGCAGCCTTATTTGTTTATTTGCTGATCCCGAATTATTGTCGGGAATAACTCTCCTGAATTTAAAATACACTGAACTTTGAACTCAAATCATTGATGCAAGTGATCGATTTGATCTCTTGTGATTGCTTGAAGTTAAATTGGCCGCGTATGTTCTGTTCACCGGCCAATCTTAACAAACTGACTGTTATTGTGAAATCAATGGAATTGGAATCAATTTGAACAAAATATTTGAATGAAGTGAACTTGGATTGAGCATTGAAGTGAACTTGATTGAACTTGAACTTCAATTGAACTTGAATTGAGAGCTTGATTGAATTGAACTTGATTTGCAATTTGAATTTGATTGAATTGAACTTGAATTGCAATTCGCATTTATTTGAATTGGATTGTATTGAACTATGATTGAATTTGCATTGAACTTGAATTGAATATATTGACATTTGTTTTTGCATTGAATTTCTTTTATAATGTCAGCCGCGTCCAAAACAGCCACATATCATTAAAATGATGAAACATATTTACTTTGCCATTGTCTTATTTTCATATACAAAGGAAAGGTCCACAGATAATAAAATCTATTAAGACGCTAGTTCGCAAATAGATTTCTTTATATGTGGCCTTTCGTACGTGGCTGTGCGAGTTACCTCGCTTTTCATACATCGACCTCCAAGCTTGAACCCCTATGTACTACGTCATCAGTACACGTCACAAAGCACATGTTTTACATACGGGTCCTTGAGCGACCTCTTTCTGGAATTCAACTAAAGGTAACAGACCTATTTAAAATTTAAGCTAGGAAATGTTTGAATATGCACATTTAGAATTACATCCTTACATCAAATCTTTTAAGAAATGATTCACCCACCCACCCACCCAATTTGTTGCTTGTTTTATAGGCTATTTTCAAATTTAGAACCTGGTTCTGCTGCCGGTTTTGATGTATATTTTCAGGTCAGCTGGATTCAACTCACCATTCCATCCCGGACACTCGGCGCGGCTGAATCCGATTATGTTCTTTGAATACTGCCTTTCTGATGTCCTAGACGTTTGCCTTTATCGACCTTACGAAGTGAAACCGATTCTGTGATCCTTGTCAGTGTAATGCTTGCCTACATCGACCTTATGAAGTGAAACCGACTCAGTGATCTTTGTCAGCGTACCATTAGCGCAACACCTACGCTATAATATTCATTACTTTATATCAATATTTAAAGCGCATGCGCTTCGGCGCGGTTTTCCCGGTCGCAGTGCATATTCGCAATTGATAAATAGGTTAAACTAAAGGCTAGCCAGTACTGACTATTTCGGCAGCCTTATTTGTTTATTTGCTGATTCCGAATTATTGTCGGGAATAACTCTCCTGAATTTAAAATACACTGAACTTTGAACTCAAATCATTGATGCAAGTGATCGATTTGATCTCTTGTGATTGCTTGAAGTTAAATTGGCCGCGTATGTTCTGTTCACCGGCCAATCTTAACAAACTGACTGTTATTGTGAAATCAATGGAATTGGAATCAATTTGAACAAAATATTTGAATGAAGTGAACTTGGATTGAGCATTGAAGTGAACTTGATTGAACTTGAACTTCAATTGAACTTGAATTGAGAGCTTGATTGAATTGAACTTGATTTGCAATTTGAATTTGATTGAATTGAACTTGAATTGCAATTCGCATTTATTTGAATTGGATTGCATTGAACTATGATTGAATTTGCATTGAACTTGAATTGAATATATTGACATTTGTTTTTGCATTGAATTTCTTTTATAATGTCAGCCGCGTCCAAAACAGCCACATATCATTAAAATGATGAAACATATTTACTTTGCCATTGTCTTATTTTCATATACAAAGGAAAGGTCCACAGATAAACGGATTTTGTTGTGAGAGCTAGGCGTCTTTCAGATAAGCTTCTCAGTCAGGGATATGTTTGTGACCGACTAAAATCGTCACTGAGGAAGTGCTACGGTCGATATTGGGAACTCGTCATACACTATGATGTCCCACTCTCCAGAATGGTGGATGATATTCTGTCATAGACCATTTGAACCATCCAACCAAAGATTGTACTCTATGTCTTCCGAAATGGAAGTAACCGGATGTGACAGTCCTACCAAATTGAGGCGGCGGGTGTTGCATGCAAGCAGGAGATGCTTACACCTTTCTGGGCAGCTGGTCTCACTCCCATATCGGGAGTTCGCTTCTTTTCATGTGGTGGAAGTTTTTGTTTGTTTGCTTTGGTTCCTGTTTTATCCTGATTGTGTATGCCTTCGGTTTCTGATTTTCAGAATTATCGATTTTGTGATGTATACAGGGATATGGTCATTATCCATATCTGTCATTGCAAGAAATGAATTCGGAATTTTATTTTGATCAATTACGTCATATTTCAAGTGATAAAAAGAATCTCAAATGATATTTCTATTCAATGTAGTATTTATGAAAATCGTTGATTTTAATTTAAAATGTTGGGGGATGTAAAATTCACACAACTCGTTTCATAAATACCGTATGAAATAGAAAGCCTTTTTAGATCCTATATACACTCTGCTATTTGGGGGATAAACATATAGTGTTTTGTGGTTCCGACAGGTTTATGTTGGATATACTGTTTTGGAAATGCAGTTATACCGTCAGAGTTGTCCCCGACGGTATAACGTATGTTTCCAACAGTATATCCAACAAATAACTGTCGGAACCAAAATCACAGTACCTTTATCCCTATTCTAGTTTATGTGACATATTTTAACTCATTTATACCCCTCAGAGGGTCTCACGTATAGCTTTAGAGGTGACGTTGCTACATAGGACTAACAACGACAAACGGAAATTATTCCGCTCCAAAATATAAAATACAACTGCTTCGTATTTATTACAATGGCGAAAAATCAAAGTGTTATCACTAATAAACTTACTTGTTATGTTGTTTAGAAGTGGAGAACGCCGTTTACACCTTAACTTAAAAAATATCGTCATTATACATGCTTGTAGAAATCCTGTGAACCAATCAGAATGTGTAAAACAAACAATTTGAATTAGAATCTTCATTGTAATTGTCTAAAAAATATTATAAAACGATTAATAAATTCTTACGAAATGGCTTTCTGGGTATTCATGATGATAATGATTGTTAAAATGCATAAGTGCAAATATGAAATAAATGTAAGATTTTTACGACACATTCCTGTGCATAACTTATACAGTCATGTATGTTTTTAAGGCAACCAAAATGCTATTTTTGCATTGGTTTCATTTTCTCGTGTCTCTCCTTCCATGCAGACGTCAATTTGCCCTCTTGTTCCTGTGATTCTTTACTCGGTGACTCAAGACGGCCGCCATTGCTCTGACGTTGTCCCGCCTGACTTCCTTTAACATCTGCTCCTGGTAAAGAAACAGTTCGTCTGTGTATCCGTCCGGTATTGTCTCCATTTTTGACATCTGCGTTACTGGTCGTCTGCTTCGGTTCGTCTTCATCTGGGAAGGGAGGTAACTCCACAGACGGTGTGCCTCGATTTGAAAACTGTTGCGATCCCCATGGGGTACCTCTAATGGCGGCATTGGGGGATTTCCTTGGAGAGGGGGCTGCGTCACGAGCCGAGACCCCGGATGGAGATAAGCTCCTTCGGAATGTTGCTTTAGATCTATCACTCTCTAAAGCTTGTGCAACGCCTTTACATAGAATAGACTGTCCACTACTGGATAGAAGTGCCGGCCACACAACAAAGTCAAATTGATCGCCATTTTTAATGTAATGTCTAAATCGCATAGTGTCAAAATGTTCCCTTCTGTTAACCTTGGTAACAAGAATCAGGGGTGGATCCTGGATGCAGATCATCCAACATAGATACACACATCCCTTCGCGTAGGAAGCTATTGTTTGTTCCGTTGTCTGCTCATGGTCAACAAATTCTGGTAGGATGTGAGCAAGGAAGGCCTGTAAAGTTAAACTGATATTAGAATGACACAATGTAGTTACAGAACTACATCTTTTAGGACTGAGCTTCATAATATGACCAAGTTATCAAATGGTTACTTGTACAAGCAACATTTTCTTACGAATAGGAAACGGAACAGATTTTTTTGGCAAATGTTCGATATCTTGTAGGTATAAAACAAGGGAGATAAAGGGAACAGCCAGCCCGAGAACAGACTATCCTATAACTGTAATTTATTACTCTTCTTTCATAATGTCTGTCATTGAATTCTGATATATAGGGGGGTATGAATTGATAGGAAAGGATTTTCGTCTTTCATCAGCTCCTAATTTTTGGTGATCATTCAGAAAAACTGTTAAATGTGATAGCCTTTTTGTAATCTTGACAAAGCAAATGGTTACGAATCAAGGCAAAGGAGGGAGAAGAGCGTGGACAATGGTCATGCAAAACCCCATCAGTTTGGCAACTTTAGACAACAAATCCAAGAACCAAGACGTACGTTATACATTAGATTAATCTGGTCGTTTCGCCCTTTTCCCTTTTCCCCTTCGCCCCGGGTCGTTTCATCCTTTCGCCCTTCACCTCGGGTCGTTGCATCCTTACCCCCTTTCGCTCTTGGTCGTTTCTTACCTCTTGCAGACTAGGTACACATTCTGTAGAGGTTGATATACGGTATTCTTTCACCCTGTTAGTCGTATCCAAGGGAAGGTTTGGAAGGTGATTCATGTACTGAATTCTTTGATATTCTGTCCACTGTTATTTAAGAAAATGTGATTAAAGAATGTTAATTTCAATTTTGGGTTGAGATTCCATTGACCAAACTGTTAACATCATACTGAGTATATATTCGTAGGTCATTCCTGTAGTCGCTTAGGCCATTGTCACATAAGGATATTAATCAACATTAATAAACATAAAGCCTGCTTTAACTTAGAGTAGATTAGCTTTAACTTACAATGGGTCAGCCTTTAACTTACAGTAGATCAGCTTAAATTTGCAGTTTATCAGCTTTAACATACAGTAGATCAATTATAACGTACAGTATATCAGCCTTAACTTACAGTAGATCAACTTTAACTTACAGTGGATCAGCTTTAACTTACACTTACAGTGGATCAACTTTAACTTACAGTGGATCAACTTTAACTTACAGTGGATCAGCTTTAACTTACAGTGGATCAGCTTTAAGTTACACTTACAGTGGATCAACTTTAACTTACAGTGGATCAGCTTTAACTTACACTTACAGTGGATCAGCTTTAACTTACAGTAGATCAGCTTAAATTTGCAGTTTATCAGCTTTAACATACAGTAGATCAATTATAACGTACAGTATATCAGCCTTAACTTACAGTAGATCAACTTTAACTTACAGTGGATCAGCTTTAAGTTACACTTACAGTGGATCAACTTTAACTTACAGTGGATCAGCTTTAACTTACAGTGGATCAGCTTTAACTTACGGTGGATCAGCTTTAACTTACAGTGGATCAGCTTTAACTTACAGTAGAACAGCTTTAACTTACAGTAGATCAAGTTTCACTTGCAGTATAACAGCTTTAACTTACAGTGGATCAACTTTAACTTACAGTATATTAGCTTTAACTTACAGTAGATCAACAGTTACTTTAACTTACAGTATATCAGCTTTAACTTACAGTGGATCAGCTTTAAATTACAGTAGAACAGCTTTAACTTCCAATGGATCAGTTTTAAATTACAGTAGATCAGCTTAAACATACCGTCGATAAGGGGCACAACATCTCTCCTTCGATGTTTGCTATCTGAGTTCTTGCTATGTCATCACAGAATTTATAAGCAGCCTAATACCAACAACAAGAAAAAAAAGTAAAGTTTACAATTCTAACAGATCAACAAAAAAAAAAAAAAAAAAAAAAAAAAATAATAATAATAATAAATAATGGAAAAAATGAAATAAATAAATTATTAATATTAATATATGTATATTTTATAAGTACTTTACAAACAACACGAAAGAATAAATGTGGACAATGAATGAAAAGACAAGGACAAATTATCTTAAACATATGAATAAGGGAGCAACCATTTGATTTTAAGGGGAATGGGAGAGAAGACTTACAACCCCCTACCCCCCCCCAAAAAAAAAGAAGAAAAAGAAACAAACAAATACAAAATTCCAGCTCGAATTTTGATTTTAAAGATTCCGGCCTGTTTAGCGGGAGGAAAATTATACGACCCTAAAATGCCGAAAAAATATTCCAGCTGGCAAAACTCCCCCTTTATAAAAATCACTTGGTTGCTCCCTGAGTTTACTCTGAATATCCTGAGCAATGTTTCCAGTATTTTGTCCTCTCTGATGTTTAGTTGGTTGTCCATGAAATCAAAAGCCCATTTCCACTCGTTTTCGTACAAGTCGTTATAGCGCCTGGCCAGCTTCTGTAGCATGTTCTGTTTATTGGTCCCGCTATCCTCCAGCTCCCTCATCCTCTGTTTACTATATAGACATACAGGTAGGGTTATTTGTCTTCTTGTACAATTTATCCATTGGGGTTATTTGTGTTTTTGTACGATTTCTCTATTGGGGTTATTTGTATTTTTGAACGATTTCTCTATTGGGGTTATTTGTATTTTTGTACGATTTCTCTATTGGGGTTATTTGTATTTTTGTACGATTTCTCCATTGGGGTTATTTGTATTTTAGTACGATTTCTCTATTTTTCTAATTTCTTACCTGCGCATGCACTTTGCTGTCAACACGCTGTCCAATTTAACTCACCTCTGTTGTCTGTAGTAACGTAGCTGCTCTTGAAGGTCCTTACACATGTTTGTCTTCAGGTAGAGTTCTTTTCGGAGCCGAGATATTTCGCTCAGCTTCTCAGTTCCCAAATCTTTTTTACAATGTGGACAGATATCCGGTTCCGGTGTACGTAAATTACCTTCTTCCGGTGGTATGGCGTCTCTCTGTGTGACAGATTCTCTCCGACTTCCTTCTCTACTTTTTCGCTCATGTTGTACGGCTGAAGTCTGATAAAATGTTTAGGTTAAAAAAAGTTCTTTGCACAATGCAATATATATTTCGGAATCTCAATCCGAATTTATTTATCAAAATCAAAATTGTCGCTCAGAGTCTCCTAAAATCTTCTGACGTTGACAAAATGAAAGTAGGATTTCTTCCTTTAAGCTGTCGATATACCTTATTTGATCACTTACCCTTAATCGTTTATATTCTTGTTGTGCTTCTTGGATAAGCTTGTTAGATATTGGCGAATTGTCGGCGAGCGAAGCGAACAACTCGTCTAGTTTGGGAGTTAACACGGCAGACATGTTTAATTGCAGACTCTTAGAAGTATTATTTCACTGTCATTGCTGAAAAGAAATCGTTTTATGATAGAGATGCATATAAATCATTTGAATTAAAAATAATTATAAGACAAATCAGCGGGAGTCCATCCAATAATTCTGGCTTATTTTTAGCAGATAATTGCCCTTTATAATGGTCTATTGAAGAAAACAAGATTTTCACTTTTCCACCCGAAAATCCAAGATAGAAACGAATGAAAAAGAAGGTCATTTAATGCCAATCCTAAATTCAAAAGTCTATAACAATTTTTACCGTCAGTCATGACTGACGGTACATTTATTGCCGGCAGTCATGACTGCCGGTATACTGTAATCATTCGTGACCTACTTGCACGGATAAAATAACTCTAGGCAATATGTTTGATGGACAACTACAAATATGCACGGTTATTCATAATCTAAGCATAAGATACTTTCATCAGGTCGACTGAAGAGTTTAGATGACTAGACAAATGAAAGTCATATCGTATCAGTACATTTTCTTCCGAAAGATGCATCGAACAGTCTTTGTACCGATACGTCCAACAACAATCACTGATCCTCGGAAATTTCTGTAGCTTGAATCGGAAATAAAAACGGAAAAGCCCGGCAATGTTCGATTGGTCTAACAAGAATAAAAATCGTTTATTCCATGTTTTCTTTTTCTTACTAGAATTTTACAACATATCAGCTAACTGCTGGCAAGCTTTTTTGTAAAAGCTAATACTTGTGTATACTGTAATCATTCGTGACTTACTTGCACGGATAGAATATCTTGGTAACACGATTGGTCGACAATTGCAAAAAAATGGAAATATTCTCCTAGGTTATTCAATCGTCTAAAGTCTAGGTGACCTGACAATTGAAAGTCGTATCGTATCAATGTATTTTCCTCCGAAATATGCATCAAAAAGTCATTGTAGCGATACGTCCTAGAACAATCGCGCATCCTCGGAAATTTCCGTCGCTTGAATCGGAGTAAATTTAAAAAGCGAAAAACACAGACAATGCATTATACGGATCTTGTTTTTCGATTCTTTTTTTTTCTTACGAGATTTTACAACATTTAAAGTCAGCTAACTGACGGCAGGCTTTTTGTGAAGCTAATAATTGTTTTAATGTGCCTCAGCTGATTAAGATGAATATATTGAATAAAATGATTAAGCCGTCTCCTATTTGAAATAAACAAAAAAAGAGAAAAAATATATATGTGAATAAATAAATAAATGAATAGATAAATAAATAAATACTAGTAAATAAAAAAAAAAAAAATCCCCTCCCAAAAGAGTACAAAAATGTACCCAAACAAAAGAAAAAGAAGTTCTAAGCAACCGTAGAAAACATACAAAACAAAAAATTAACTAACCTAAAATTAAAAAAAAAAAAAAAAAAAAAAAAAAAAAAAAAAAAAAAAAAAAGAGAGAGAGAAGGAAGATAAACGAATTTAGAGTTGGCAGACTTTTCAGTCATCTTTTCTTTGCAAAACATTTTTCCTCCTACCATCGGATGGTCTAGAATTTTTTTTCAAGGGTTATGGGTGTATTCCAGCCTATGATGAAAAAGTTCTGCATCTTGGACAGGAACACCCCCCCCCCCCTTTTCTCTAGATCCGTTCTTGCCATTGTCTGAATTTCTAGATTTACCACTGCATTAAGAAACATAAATATCTTCATGATCCTATAAAGACACACGTACTCCATTCTACACTGGACCCAACTCTAGATCTATCCCTTTATTACCTTGCTAGACGTCGGCAGCATTGACATATCCATATTGTTATTTATTATGTCCAAATTGTAATAAAATAAAACATCCTCAAGGACAGCAGAATGTAAAAATTTCACCTTCAAGATAAGTTTTGTCAATAACCCAGTGTCTAACAACACCACAGTAAACGTCACATAAGCGTGTTTTTCAAATCAACAGGTAAATAAAATCGATGAATA
Source organism: Pinctada fucata (assembly GCA_028142955.1). Classification (NCBI taxonomy): domain Eukaryota; kingdom Metazoa; phylum Mollusca; class Bivalvia; order Pterioida; family Pteriidae; genus Pinctada; species Pinctada fucata. Next base: position 16,231,494 of record AP027110.1, on the reverse strand, counting down.
AAACGGTAAAACTTCACATCAAAAGCTTCAATATGATTAAAATTGATTTTTATATATTGTAGATGTCTTTAAATACCGCGCTCACATAAACGAATTAGAGTCCTTTCAATTTGAACAGCGTAAAGAAAAAAGAAGACCGAACTTTAAATCTTTACAGAGAGATTTAAAGCACGATGAAATCCTACCCATCTTTTGTTTTGTATCTCGTATGTTCTAGATAGTTTGGAAAGGTCTCTATTAAGGTATTCAACCCCTAATGCATTTTCAGTAATAAATACTAGCGATGATAATTTTCATTCTCATCAAAAAGAAAGCTATACATACTTTTCTAGCTAAAACTATGGATTATACTTCTCATACAATGATTTACTCCTTCGCCCCGAAGATTCCCGAACATGAAATCGTCGGCATTTGTCGGGAAATAATGAAAATGTGCATATATTTAAACCGGAAGTACTCTATTTGGGTGCGGAATCCTTAATAAACTTTTGTCAAAAGGGTATATATAGATACGATTCCCCTAATCAATAAATAACCCCCTTTCCGGCGAACGATGAATGATGCCTACAAGGCTCTAAAAAAGGAGTGGGGGGGGGGGGGGTTAATCTTTGACTTTCAGCTCTCTTTCTATGCAATATTATCCATCTGTCCTTATCTTCAAATAAAGAAGAGGTAGATATTATAGCCCAAGATCATAGCTCAAATGTTGTTAGAATGAAAGATTCCAAAAGAAAAATCCCCAGGAGAACTTTTCAAGTGGAAGCACTTTCAGTCATGGGTTGTGGGCCCCTAATGGGTCCATGGAGAAGTCCTTCTGAGCCTTAAGGCTAAATAGCAACAGTGAAGAGAGAGGGGAGAGAGAGAGAGAGAGAGTAAAATATTGAATGATGTAATCATTTCCAACGAACTGAACCTTGAATAATTTCCACTGGCGGATCTAGAACCCCCCCCCCCCCGTTTTCGCAATGAATAGCATGAATGTCTAACTTAAATCTTTCGTTTTAAGAATCTAACTTTTAGTCAATATCCAAATGAGGTCGCTGACTCGCTACCGCTTACCAGCTTACAACATTATCAAATTAAATTAATGCAGCTTTCAGTGACCATATAACACGACTTACACCTACCTCCAACCCCTTCCCCGTATTACCTTATCAACAAAAATGTATGAGGAATTTGAATTAATGAGCATCAAAACTCACTAATAGAGAAAAGAGTATAATTATTATTTGACATTTTTACCTGCGCCTCTTGTTGCAGATTAATCTTATTCATCTATGAAAAAGAATATATCCAAAATCTTTCAAAGCAGAGAAAATTTCTTCAATGGTACTTCTAGGTCATGTAGGTACTTGGATGATATTCTGACTATTGACAATTTTGCTTTTGTTCCCAGACTACCGTCATACGGCATTTACATGTCACCTCTTCCGGTACGCTAGAGAGCATGTACTATCGTTTTGGCTTTTCATAATATAAATTTACAAATAACAAAGAAAGTTTTAGGTAAAGGGTTAATAATTATTCCGCTTTCATAAACTAGTTCAGACTTGCTGGTAATTTCAGCTTCTCTTTATGTTCGGTATTTCACAACCTACTTGATAAACAGAATTAGAAGGATTAAAGGTAGACAGCAGAACCATCGAAAATGCATCAAAATCATCAAAATTAATGACTTTTATGCCAACACTATTATCTTAATGTTACCAGACGGACACTAGGCATTGTACTTGACCAATCTACAGTCTTTTACCTGCGCATTCTTAAGACTTGCACTCTGACCGACTGAGACGAGGGACTCCATGACGGGTCCTGTCCAAACCTTTTTATGGAAGACGGGGCCCCTCTGAATGTCGATTGGGTTATAACTTACATAAGCTAGCTACAGCCGGCATATAACGGACTGTATTTCGTACACCCCCCCTTTATTTTTACATATATTCAGGTACTCATCTTTGTCGCTTGGGTCCCTGCGTTTTGCTGTCTTGTTTTTGTGGTCATCTTACAGTGAGGAGGTTACTTTGCACTACGATTGTGCATTCTTGGAGTCCTTTAGGTAACCGCGGAAAAAATTAGAGGGTTGTGCGCACGTAATACGGATAGCAACACCGTTTGCTACTAACGTAGCAGATGGCCGTCCTAAGTCGACACCGACTGCCCATTAGTCTCGTTGCGTCATGTGTAGTATTTTGTGTTTTATATTTCTGTCTCTTTTGCGTCTCTTGATATACTCTGTTTTTCGCATTGTGTGTTTTGGTGCTTTGATGTTGGTACTGCAACCGCGTCTTGTTGGAGATCATCCCCTATCTTTACTCTAAATATGCTAACGATTTCGTCATCTTTTTATAAAGTTTAACGATTCAGTTGTGTGTACACATTAATTGTACTCTGGCTACGCCCTTGGGAACATTATTTTGTCTTTTGCATCGAAAATTTACGGACACTCCCTACATGTTCAGTTTGTTAGAATTTTGGAGTTATCAGTCAAGGTTTGACTACCCGGCAGCAGCAGCAATGCATTCAAGAACAACGAGGAAGCAGGTACCCTTTGAGTAATACGGCAGCTCTATTCCGTCTTTTTGATTTTACAGGCCTGCGTTCGATTTGTGCAGGTATCTGACGTAAAAGCATTGTGACGTCATTAAATTCCTTTGAAAACGTCATATATGTAACCCTATTTCCCTGAATTTCGTGTTGGTTTCCATAGAATTTGATGACGTCACAATGCGTTGACGTCAGATACCTGCACAAATGGGAAGTAACTCTGTATTTCGAAAAGACCGAATTATACCCTCTCGAATTATCATTGCTAAAACATATGTTCGTTCTCTTTGCGTTCCTTTGCTTTGATTCATCTTGTGCACTTGACGTAGTATAGATCCTCGAGTAAATCCAAATTCAGAAAAAAAATCAGCTTAAAAGTAGCAATGAATAAGTAAACAAAAACATGAAAAATAATCAGTCAAATTTAACATGCCAAGAAGGAGCGAATTTGCATCCCTAGAGAAACCCGGGGAAAGTTTTCAATATGTAGCAACACCTACCACTCTGGTCATGTGGAAAAGTTCTTACCCGCTGAATATATCACATATTTGACAAGTGTATTTTGATGGCTCTTATCTGGAATATATCACATATTTGACAAGTGTATTTTGATGGCTCTAATCTGAAATATATCACATATTTGACAAGTGTATTTTGATGGCTCTAATCTGAAATATATCACATATTTGACAAGTGTATTGTGATGGCTCTAATCTGAAATATATCACATATTTGACAAGTGTATTTTGATGGCTCTGATCTGGAATATATCACATATTTGACAAGTGTATTTTGATGGCTCTAATCTGAAATATATCACATATTTGGCAAGTGTATTTTGATGGCTCTAATCTGAAATATATCACATATTTGGCAAGTGTATTTTGATGGCTCTAATCTGAAATATATCACATATTTTGCAAGTGTATTGTGATGGCTCTTATCTGGAATATATCACATATTAGGCAAGTGTATTGTGATGGCTCTAATCTGAAATATATCGCATATTTGGCAAGTGTATTGTGATGGCTCTAATCTGAAATATATCACATATTTGGCAGGTGTATTGTGATGGCTCTAACCTGAAATATATCACATATTTGACAAGTGTATTGTGATGGCTCTAATCTGAAATATATCACATACTTGGCAAGTGTATTGTGATGGCTCTAATCTGAAATATTTCACATATTTGGCAAGTGTATTTTAATGGCTCTTATCTGGAATATATCACATATTGGCAAGTGTATTTTGGTGGCTCTAATCTGAAATATATCACATATTTGACAAGTGTATTTTGATGGCTCTAATCTGAAATATATCACATATTTGGCAAGTGTATTGTGATGGCTCTAATCTGAAATATATCACATATTTGGCAAGTGTATTGTGATGGCTCTGATCTGGAATATATCACATATTTGATAAGTGTATTGTGATGGCTCTAATCTGAAATATATCACCTATTTGACAAGTGTATTGTGATGGCTCTTATCTGGAATATATCACATATTTGGCAAGTGTATTTTGATGGCTCTGATCTGGAATATATCACATATTTGGCAAGTGTATTGTGATGGCTCTAATCTGAAATATATCACATATTTGGCAAGTGTATTGCGATGGCTCTAATCTGAAATATATCACATATTTGGCAAGTGTATTTTGATGGCTCTGATCTGGAATATATCACATATTTGGCAAGTGTATTTTGATGGCTCTAATCTGAAATATATCACATATTTGGCAAGTGTATTTTGATGGCTCTAATCTGAAATATATCACATATTTGGCAAGTGTATTGTGATGGCTCTAATCTGAAATATATCACATATTTGACAAGTGTATTGTGATGGCTCTAATCTGAAATATATCACATATTTGACAAGTGTATTTTAATGGCTCTAATCTGAAATATATCACATATTTGGCAAGTGTATTGTGATGGCTCTAATCTGAAATATATCACATATTTGGCAAGTGTATTTTGATGGCTCTAATCTGAAATATATCACATATTTGGCAAGTGTATTGTGATGGCTCTAATCTGAAATATATCACATATTTGGCAAGTGTATTGTGATGGCTCTAATCTGAAATATATCACATATTTGGCAAGTGTATTGTGATGGCTCTAATCTGGAATATATCACATATTTGACAAGTGTATTGTGATGGCTCTAATCTGAAATATATCACATATTTGACAAGTGTATTGTGATGGCTCTAATCTGAAATATATCACATATTTGACAAGTGTATTGTGATGGCTCTAATCTGAAATATATCACATATTTGACAAGTGTATTTTAATGGCTCTAATCTGAAATATATCACATATTTGGCAAGTGTATTGTGATGGCTCTAATCTGGAATATATCACATATTTGGCAAGTGTATTGTGATGGCTCTAATCTGAAATATATCACATATTTGACAAGTGTATTGTGATGGCTCTAATCTGAAATATATCACATATTTGACAAGTGTATTTTGATGGCTCTAATCTGAAATATATCACATATTTGGCAAGTGTATTGTGATGGCTCTAATCCCGAATATATTTCAGCGTTATAGGCATCGAGATTGAATAGTGCTTTATATTCCTTTTTTATCGTCAAATGTATTTTCAGTAACAAAGGAAGTCGCTCACAAACATATAGTTTCTTATCTTATTGTCCTGCCCACCGTACCAAGTCTTTTTAGTCTGAGCTTTCTCTGGTTCGAATGCGTTTTAATTACAGTGTAAAAAGACCATGGACCATAGCCTGAACCACCTTACCAAACCCAGGCCTTTACAATTACCGTACTTGTACGGTTGGACGCTGTCGGCAGGACAAATCCTATATTGAAAACCGTTGACTTCGGCAACCTTTCGAAGAGTCGCACGTTCGTCCTTTCTTATACGATTACTCATTGTGACTATTGACACATCACAATCTCCAGATGAATGATTTATTAACCAAACAATTTGATTTTCCGGTCAGATAAGGCCATAATCAGGCATGTTGCTGCTAAAAAAATTCAACTCTTCTTGAACCCGCCGCCATTGCTTCCTCTGAACTTGAAAATATTCAACAGCAACATACCTGATGAAGGCCACATCTGCCCGAAAATAAAACAGATGTTGCTTAACAAATAATTCATCTGGCAATTGCGATGTGCAAATAGTCGCAAACATTTTTTAAGGCTGATATAGAAAGGGCGAAAGTGCAAGCCTTCGAAGGGTTGCTGGAATCAAAAAGTTCTTCATATAGGATTTGTCTTGACCACACACCATACTATTATCACCCAAATAACCGTTAAAGGATGGTTTTGGTTAAGTGAACCATAGATATATGAATATTACAAAACAAAGGAGGGGATCTCCAACAACACCAGGCTGCAGCATCCACAGCAAAACCCTAAAACACCCAATGCAAAAACACAGAGCAGACAAGCACAAGAAGAGACTCAAAAGGATCAAGGAACGTCAACGCACAACACAGAAACATCAAACACAAAGGACTACACACAAACCAATGAGACCAATGGGCAACTTGTGCCGACGTAGGACGGCAATCTGCAATGGAAATGGCAGAATATGGTTATCCTGGATTACATGCGCACAACCCTCCCATTTTTCCGATTACTCAGAGGTCTCGAAGAACGTACATGTACAATTGTGGTGTAAAACAACCTCCTCACTGTCAGATGACCACACACAAACAAGACCGCAAAACGCAGGGGCCAAAGCAACACAGATGAATATGTAAATGGATATCAAAAGAGGGCGTACGCAATACAATTCGTGCTCTGCCGTCGCGAGCTCATGTATGTTATCACCCGAGGAGTCCGACTGACACAAATTACGAAAAGGAAGTGTATTATCATTACTTATATTATATTGTTTTTTTCTTTTCTTTCTTCGAAATTTTCTAAGTGAGGAGCAACATAAAATTGATATGAATCGGACTATATTTTCGAACGTATTTATCACAAACATAAAGCACAACTCTTGTTAAACAAATAGCTTTCTCTTCCATTCTGCATCTGTTATGAGCACGTAATCCGGATAGCACACCATTTGCTGCTTACGTGACAGATGGCCGTCCTAAATTACTTTAGTTAGGTGTACGTAGTATGATGCGTTAAATGTTCTGGATTCTTCATTCGTGTTTGGTCCTCCTTGTCTCTTGTTGTGCTTATATACTAGTGTGTAATCACATTTAGGTGATTCCATAGCTGTCAAAAAAAACAGGCCTGGATTATCTCCCTCCTTGGCACTTGAAAAAGAGGGAGATTGCGCGTGAACCCATATTATTAGTTTTTATGAATCGCAACATTTTGCACAAAACCAATTTTCAAATAATTTCATTGTGCTGACATTTCAATGCAAATACATTTATAAACTATGAAACAAGTACTAATACTTCATTGCATTCTATAAATCTTTTCTTGCATTTTGTCATGCAATATCTCATGTAATGCTCTGAATGTCCCTATCTACAGTTATTCTTCTTTGGTTGGTAGAGATTTAGCCAAAAAGAGGAAGATGTTTGTCTCCCTCGAGGGAGGAATGCCAAAGAGGGAGAATAGGTCAAAAAGAGGGAGATTTTTGTATCCCTCGAGGGAGGAATGCCAAGGAGGGAGATGAGGCCAAAAAGAGGGAGATTTTTGTCTCACTCGAAGGATGAATGCCAAAGGGGGAGATGAGGTCAAATTGTCTCCCTCGAGGGAGGAATGCCAAGGAGGGAGATGAGGTCAAATTGTCTCCCTCGAGGGAGGAATGCCAAGGGAAAGATGAGGTCAAATTGTCTCCCACGAGGGAGGAATGCCAAGGAGAGAGATGAGGCCAAATTGTCTCCCTCGAGGGAGGAATGCCAAGGAGAGAGATAAGGTCAAATTGTCTCCCTCGAGAGAGGAATGTCAAGGAGGGAGATGAGGTCAAAAAGAGGGAGATTTGTCTCCCTCGAGGGAGGTATGCCAAGGAGAGAGATGAGGTCAAATTGTCTCCCTCGAGAAAGGAATGCCAAGGAGAGAGATGAGGTCAAATTGTTTCCCTCGAAAGAGGAATGCCAAGGAGGGAGATGAGGTCAAATTGTCTCCCTCGAGGGAGGAATGCCAAGGAGAGAGATGAGGTCAATTTGTCTCCCTCGAAGGAGGAATGCCAAGGAGAGAGATGAGGTCAAATTGTCTCCCTCGAGAGAGGAAGGCCAAGGAGGGAGATGAGGTCAAACTGTCTCCCTCGAGGGAGGAAGGCCAAGGAGAGAGATGAGGTCAAATTGTCTCCCTCGAGGGAGGGATGCCAAGGAGGGAGATGAGGTCAAATTGTCTCCCTCGAGAGAGGAATGCCAAGGAGAGAGATGAGGTCAAATTGTCTCCCTCGAGAGATGAATGCCAAGGAGGGAGATGAGGTCAAATTGTCTCCCTCGAGGGAGGAATGCCAAGGAGAGAGATGAGGTCAAATTGTCGCCCTCGAGAGAGGAATGCCAAGGAGGGAGATGAGGTCAAATTGTCTCCCTCGAGGGAGGAATGCCAAAGAGAGAGATGAGGTCAAATTGTCTTCCTCGAGAGAGGAATGCCAAGGAGGGAGATCAGGTCAAATTGTCTCCCTCGAGGGAGGAATGCCAAGGAGAGAGATGAGGTCAAATTGTCTTCCTCGAGAGATGAATGCCAAGGAGGGAGATGAGGTCAAATTGTCTCCCTCGAGGGAGGAATGCCAAGGAGAGAGATGAGGTCAAATTGTCTCCCTCGAGGGAGGAATGCCAAAGAGAGAGATGAGGTCAAATTGTCTCCCTCGAGGGAGGAATGCCAAGGAGGGAGATGAGGTCAAATTGTCTCCCTCGAGGGAGGAATGCCAAGGAGGGAGATCAGGTCAAATTGTCTCCCTCGAGGGAGGAATGCCAAGGAGGGAGATGAGGTCAAATTGTCTCCCTCGAGGGAGGAATGCCAAGAAGAGAGATGAGGTAAAATTGTCTCCCTCGAGGGAGGAATGCCAAGGAGGGAGATGAGGTCAAATTGTCTCCCTCGAGAGAGGAATGCCAAAGAGGGAGATGAGGTCAAATTGTCTCCCTCGAGGGAGGAATGCCAAGGAGAGAGATGAGGTATAATTGTCTCCCTCGAGGGAGGAATGCCAAAGAGGGAGATGAGGTCAAATTTTCTCCCTCGAGAGATGAATGCCAAGGAGGGAGATGAGGTCAAATTTTCTCCCTCGAGGAAAGAATGCCAAGGAGAGAGATGAGGTCAAATTGTCTCCCTCGAGAGAGGAATGCCAAGGAGGGAGATGAGGTCAAATTGTCTCCCTCGACGGAGGAATGCCAAGGAGAGAGATGAGGTCAAATTGTCTCCCTCGAGGGAGGAATGCCAAGGAGGGAGATGAGGTCAAATTGTCTCCCTCGAGAGAGGAATGTTAAGGAGGGAGATGAGGTCAAATTGTCTCCCTCGAGGGAGAAATGCCAAGGAGAGAGATGAGGTCAAATTGTCTCCCTTGAGGGAGGAATGCCAAAGAGAGAGATGAGGTCAAATTGTCTTCCTCGAGGGAGGAATGCCAAGGAAGGAGATGAGGTCAAATTGTCTCCCTCGAGAGAGGAATTCCAAGGAGGGAGATGAGGTCAAAAAGAGGGAATCTTCCTCCAAATAGGGAGAGTTGAGGGGTTTAGGTGTTTCAGATTCTGCTGTGTTCGCCGCAACTAATTCCAGTTAGAGATTCCCAACTTTATGTTCTTACTCCTCCTTTTCAAAAAGTTCAAACGGTTTTCAAATGTTTTGTTTGTTTACATGTCATGTTTTAATGTTTTTCTTGTTCTTTTATATTCAGTTTAAGCTGACGATTTTATTTACAATATGTCATTTGAAAATGAAAATTTGGTCTAAAAAATCAATAATTTGAATTGCACATTTTCCCCATAATAGTAAATCCTTTCGTCGCGAGTATTGGAGATTCAATTCAATCTGTTTTCTTCTGATATCATCAGTAAATTATCAATGACAATCGACAAATTCTGTCGCCTTCCTTAAAGATGACTCCTGCTAAATAAATGTCGCTTGTGTACCCATACAGGAGGATAAGAGTCAGTCCGGGCAATGGTACGGCCTCCTGTAAATTTATCTGTACTTTTATAGAAATGTCCAGGCGAGCCATAAATGCTGATGGTTGTCTCCCTTGTGTCTCTTCCGGAAATGTGCAGTGACCTTGACGACCTCGATGACGTGCTGTTATCGCGGCGCCCTCTATGAATGAGAAAGCGTTGTGACAGCTGAATACTTGTTCGTCTTTGAGGAAGCAGCTTCCTTAAACATCGACAGCAAGGAAAAACTGATTGCAGTAACATCACCAAATCGATCTGAAAGAAAGTGAAATATATTTCTTATGTAGGGTCAATTCAAAATTACGAGCATTTCAATTAAGTACCACTTATGAAGATTCATTGACCGAAACATGTGCATGTGTGGTGCACAGCAACTTGAATTTGTAATCTAGAGGGCTACTTTCCGGCAAATAAGCTATAATCTTACATTTTTTTCAATGGCATTCGATGAAAGTGATACTTTGTAATGAATTCTTTGAAAAAAAAAAAATTGAAAAATTTTAAGAAATAGGGCTAGGACCACAAAGCCAAATATTGGGCCTAATTATGAACATTGCACTTCAAAGAGTTTTGAATTGTTATTAGGCATTTTGAAACGCTCTCTACTGAATCACGAATCTATCATTTATAAACATAGCGTTTATCAATAGCTTTTAGCCCTTTGAAAACACCAAAATAGGTCATATTCAACGAAATTTATTTCTATCAAATTAGCAATGGCCGCATGCATTTACTAAGATGGAAAGATTATCATTATATTCTTTCGTCATAAACGTTTAATCTCAGTTAACGCATGCGGCCACATTGAATTCATCCACAAAAGAAAAAAGCCCTGCAATTTTCACCATGACGTCATTACAGTTAAATGGCACTTTATTTGGTTATATTTTTATTTTCATCAAAAGCGGTAAACATTCGTGCATTTTCATTAGAGATATAAAGTATTTCTCATGAAATTTATTTCTAGAGAAAAATTGAGGGCCGATTTAGGGGTGCTGTGGTCCTACCCCTTTGAAAAATAAGATTTAAAAATTCCATTGCGGATGTATATGACTTGCTAGTGGTGTCGGGATCAACTGAAAAGTTATTTTCATCCGCCCGTGATATTAAAGAAAATATTGACCTATCAAACTTCGCAAAAGTAGTATCGTCAGACGATCAATTTGAAAAAAAAGGTTCGAAATGATCAATTTCTATGTATCGAGCAGCCTTCCGACCGGCAATGAAATGCGTATTGGTTTTGCTTGCAATTAGGAGATGCTTAATAGATAGAAGATCTATACTCTCCTTGAATTATGGGCACGTAATCCGGATAACTACAACCGTCTTCTACTTGCATGGTAGATGGCCGTCCTAAGCCAGCACCGGTTGCCCATTGGTCTCGTTGGTTTATGTGTAGTCCTTTTTGTTTCACGTTTCTTTGTTGTGAGTTGGTGTTCCTTGTCCCTTTTGCGTCTCTTTCTGTACGTGTCTGTTCTGTATTTTTGCATTCGGTATTTTGGGGTTTAGCTCTGGATGCTGAATGCTGTTGGTGATCCCCACCTTTCTTTTAAGGTAGAGCATCCCTCAGGTCTCAGATGCTCATTTTTCCAAAATAACAACTTTAACAATATTTTCATTTCCATATATTCAAAGCTTATGTTAAACCTGATATACAAACAAAATATCAATTCTTGAATTCATGATTTTCTCGAGAGCGTAGCCGTTTGATCTTTAACATTGTACCCTATGGGAAAAGTAAGAAAAATCCCTTTTTAGGAGTGATAAAATGTAACAATAAAAGTTTCTGTTTCCAAAACCATATTAGTTTGATAATCTGAACAATATTCTGAAGAGAAAAAATAGGGTATCCAGGCATAAAAATTCCAGAATTATGTCCTGAGGGATGCTCTACCTTAATGCTATGTTACAGCGTTGGCACGCCGACACTACTTTGGCGAAGTTTGATAAGTCTATATTTTCTATAATTTTCGAATTGATCCTGATCCTATACATCCGCAATGGAATTTCGTTAAAAAATAAAAATATTCAGAAAAAACAAAAACAAAAAACCACGAACCGTGAACAAAGGAAAACAAAGGAAAAGGTGCAGATCAATAGTGAGCTAGTGGCAAGATTTTCATTGTGAAGTATTACATTTGTATATATTTACATTCGATATTTCGCAAAAAGTCACTGAAAGTCGACCTGTCCCCGAAGGATTCCTGTGATGTATGGTCAATCGATATGGCATATAATTCTGTCATTCATTTCCGTGTGCTCACGGGACAAACGTGACTTCTCTATTTACATTTTCATGTGATATGTCCATTTCTGAAAGCTACAATTTGTTTCCTGCCTGTTGCGTTCATTGTGACACTTTAAATTGAATTTTAATTTTCCTATTTTTTTTTAGATTGAAATATAGTTTTTTGATTAAATTGAATTTTAATTTAAATTTGAATTTAGCAACATTAATGCATACAAGATATACGAACTTAAATCTGTATTTTATCATTTATTTCCTTCGTGATAGAATGTGAAAATAAATTTATCATCTTAACTATGACAATAAGCTCAAAATGCATCGAAGATGCAAAATGCCGAGTTGCAAAACTGGAATGTAAGTATGTAAGAATGCAGACTAACATGAAATGTGTATGGTTTGTAACAACATTTTGTGGTCCTAAATGAAAATTTCTGGATCAAGAAATGGTCTTCTCCTTATTCTATATCATGGAGTCCATGAGAACAGGATAGACTGGCAGAAAAATGACAAAAAACACGCAAATATCTGGGAAAGCGCGAGAAATTTATTTCTACTTAAATCACGGGAAACATTTCTGGCAAGTTTCATGATTATAGGTGCAATACAGGCTCAAATATGGTTGGGAAAACATTTTCAATCATCTGAGTCCTGTGACCTTGATCTTTGACCTTTTGACCCAAAAATTAATGGCAAGTTTCATGATTATAGGTGCAATACAGGCTCAAAAATGGTCTGGAAACCATTTTCAATTACCTAAGTCCTGTGACCTTGATCTTTGACCCTTTGACCCCTAAATCAAAAGTGATCATTTTCTATTCACTTGAAACATTTCTGGCAAGTTACATGATTATAGGTGCAATACAGGCTCAAATTCAGTCGGGAAACCATTTTTAATCATCTTAGTCCTGTGACCTTGACCTTTGACCTTTTAACCCCAAAATTGATAGTGGTCATCCTTGATCCATGGGAAACATTTCTGGCAAGCTTCATGATTATAATTGCAATACAGGCTGAAATATGGTCCGGAAACCACTTTCAATCATCGGAGTCCTGTGACCTTGACCTTTGACCTTTTGACCCCAAAATCAATAGGGGTCATTCTTGATTCATGGGAATCATTATTGGCAAGTTTCATGACTTTAGGTGCAATACAGGCTAAAATATGGCCAGGAAACCATTTTCAATCATCAGAGTCCTGTGACCTTGACCTTTGACCTTTTGACCCAAAAATCAAAAGTGGTCATTTTCTATTCAAAGGAAACATTTCTGGCAAGTTACATGATTATAGGTGCAATACAGGCTGAAATATGGTCCGAAAACCAATTTCAATCAACAGAGTCCTGTGACCTTGACCTTTGACCTTTTGACCCCAAAATCAATAGGCCTCATCCTTGATTCAAGGGAAACATTTCTGGCAAGTTTCATGATTATAGGTGCAATACAGGCTGAAATATGGTCCGGAAACCATTTTCAATCATCTGAGTCCTGTGACCTTGACCTTTGACCTTTTGACCCCAAAATCAATAGGCCTCATCTTTGATTCAAGGGAAACATTTCTGGCAAGTTTCATGATTATAGGTGCAATACAGGCTGAAATATGGTCCGGAAACCATTTTCAATGATCTGAGTCCTGTGACCTTGACCTTTGACCTTTTGACCCCAAAATCAATAGGGCTCATCCTTGACTAATGGTGAGTAAGTGTATGAAGTTTCATTGTTATAGCCTCTTTCGTAGTTGACTTATAGTCCGGAAACCAATTGTTGACGCCCTCCCGCCCGCCCAGACGCCCGCCCGCCCGTCTCACATCAAATTAAGAGCCGAGTTTTGCAACTCGGCTAAAAAGTGTTCCATTTGTTTTCATAGTATTGTCAACATAAAATACTTGTGAATTATACTGTACATCAAAAATATTTATTTTGGCTATTTTAATAGTCAAAGTGAAAATCTTTGATTTACAATTCACAAATATTCTATGTTGGCAGTATCCCTCTTCATCTGTTGATATAAAACTTGATATTTTCTAATTTAGGTTTTTTTCTGCATTAGATATTATTAGTGGTATTCTCTTACTATTTATCATACACTGTCTCAATTTAATCAATTTAATCGGCTATACATAATTTTCTTGACATTTCTCATTACTTAATGCAATATCTTGAATCCCATAATCAATTACATTAACTATTTTCGGCTTTAAATATTTTCAAAAATGAGGAAACAAAGACGAACGAATATTTTCAAAAATGAGGAAACAAAGATGAACGAATTCCCAAACAAAAGTTTCTACAAAGTAAACCTTTTGTACTATTTATGTATTTAGTAAAGCGTGCGCGCAAAAAAAGGAGAAAAAACTCCACTTATAAGTCTTTAATTGTAGATTTCAAGGAATTTTCTGACCAGTTTTTGCTTATCTGTACAAAATATCAAAATTCTAAAAATAAGAAAAGATAAAAAAGGTCCAAACTTTAGTTGCTAAGGGCTTGTGAAAGGAATGCACATGTGAAATATGAAAGTCCTATCATTTAAATTATCATCCAAAAGTTATGATCGAGGTTTTTTTCAATGAGGGGTCAATCTCCAAGGACGAGGTCACGAGGTCGGAATATTGTTACCAAAAGGAAAGGTCTTGTCACAAGGAATAGACATGAGAAATATGAAAGCCTTATCTCTTACCATTCAAACGTTATGATCAAGGTTAAAGTTTTTGAAAAGTAAGTCAAACTCCAAGGTCAAGGTCATAAGGTCAAAATTTTTGGTATATATGGAAAGGTCTTGTCACTAGGAATACATATGTGAAATATAAAAGCCCTTTCACTTACCATTCAAAAAGTAAGGTCAAGATAAAGTACTTGAAAAGTAGGTCAAACTCCAAGGTCAAGGCAACAAGGTCAAAAACATGGGTATCCATGGAAAGGTCTTGTCACAAGGAATACACATATGACATATCAAAACCCTATCACTTACAATTCAAAAGTTATGGACAAGGTTAGAGTTTTTGTGACTGACGGATACCATCTTAAAAAGAGGGAGATCTCCCTCTTTGGTACCTGAAAAACAGGGAGATTGCGCGTGAACCCATTTTGCTACATTTTATTGATTCGCAACATTTCGTGCTGTACCAATTTTCAAATAATTTCATTGTGCTGATATTTCCATGCAAAAGCATTAAGATTCTAGAACAATGAAAAATATATCAATCATTTATTGCATTATATACATCTTTTCTTGCATTTTGTCATGCACGTTCTCATAAAATGCTCTAAATGTCGCTATCTAGATTTATTCTTCTTTGATAAATATGCAAAAAGAGGGTAAAAGAGGGTGATTGGGCCAAAAAGAGGGAGGTTTTGGTCTCCCTCGAGGGAGTAATGCAAAAGAGGGTGATGAGGTCAAAAAGAAGGAGTCTCCCTTCAAAAGAGGTACATGTAGAGTTGACAGGTATGTTGACGGACAGACGGACGGACAGACGGACGGACGGACAGACGAACCGGTTTTAATGCCCCCGCGCTTTCGCGGAAGCGGGGAAAACAAAATGTTGTAGTTTCTTTTTACGGTGATCTTGACTTTACAGATATGACAGTTCTTTAAGGTCTTGGCAAATCATTTAGTCTCAAACCATTAAGGGGTCAAGCCTATTTTCCGAACAAAAGTTCAGTTCCGCTCATTTATTACTTTGTGCCAACCGGTACATCAGAATCATATACATGTATTTACAATATCATACATACATAAAAAATATGAAAATGGCAAATA
The DNA here is from genome assembly GCA_028142955.1 of Pinctada fucata. Lineage (NCBI taxonomy): Eukaryota > Metazoa > Mollusca > Bivalvia > Pterioida > Pteriidae > Pinctada > Pinctada fucata. The sequence continues at coordinate 16,215,878 of AP027110.1, read as the reverse complement.
AGGAATTTGTAATGTTCAGATTAAGAGAGGCTGAGGTTCATGAGAACGTTATCATGATATGGAAATATCACCACAAAAAGTGACGTGACCATAGCGGAAATTACACACACAGATGACGTCACCAATGCAGAGAGAACAACTACAAAAAAGTAACACAACCTGACATATCCTTCATGAACTGGACAAGATATGTCTCAGGTATGACGTGCAACAAGTGTTTGTCAGACAATTTAGGTCAAGTTTTGACTTTTGTTCTTCATAATTTCATTTCATTTGTATGTCCTCTTTTCGGTATCAAATATCACTGATGGGACATAATTTGTTGAAATGCGCATATCGTGCACTGAAACTTTATGAAACAACATATATTTCAAAATTTACAATGCTATCATTTTAAGCTTCGACAATGTTGGCACATTTTATTCATCAGCAAGTTGTAGACTAGACAGTGGTCGATGTCGTGTAGTACTCAGTCACTATTCCCTGGGGAAACCTTGTCCATCCGGTGAACTTCCGAGACGGTGTTCTAGTCATTGAAAAAGATTTATGATCGCTATATACATGTATCTTGTCCAACTTTACCAATTATAAGGAATACTGGTCTCTGTAATTTATACCAATAAAATAGGTGGATTTAGACACAATTTCGAGGGGGGGGGGTGTTAAAGCCGTCAGGGAATTCCATGTTTATGAAAAAAAAAACCAACATTAAACGTAAATTAGGGAAAAATTTTCCACAAAACCCGGGGGAGTCAGGATCCCTCCCCCTCTTCTTGATCTGCGCTTGAATAAGATATATAAGGTCCGTCTCAGTAAATATACTATATTTGCTATCCCGAACAAGCGATATTTTCAAGGTAGGAAAACTTATTTCATTGCTTTAGTACTGGTAGTGACATGTTTTCATACTTAAGGAGCAACCATTTCATTTTTATAGGGGGGGGGGGGGGGGGGGGCTTTGCAAAAAAAAAAAAAAAAAAAATTAAAAGTTATATGCTAGCAAGAGATGACTCAATATACTTTTCTTTTGCACCTGATCTTACTCCGTGTTTGATATTTAATATGGCCGAAAAGTCACGCTGAATTATTTAAATTTAATGAGTAATTTTCAACATTGGAAAATTTTAAAACGATAATAATCCGGTCCGAAGTTCCGGCGAAAAAAAAATTGTCCGGCTCTTAAAATGGCTGAAAAATATTTTCCGACCGGCAATAGTCTTCCTGCCTACCCCACCCCCTCTCCCCATCACAAAAATCAAATGTTTAAAAAAAAAAGGTCAATTGTTACTAGTAGTGCCATAGGCCTATAAGTATTTAGAACCCTTTAATTTGAAAGCTGTCAGTTTGCGAAAGCATGTCATACAGCAACTTTGTATTCTTCTTGGCGCACCTTTGGCGTTTACCATGTTTACATAAACGCTTTGCTGTCTTTTTTCACGGTTGTATGTGCTGCTAAAATTGTACTATATATATCAACTTTCATTATAATTCATGAGGGATCGGGAGTGGCTTTTCAGTACATGCATTTTTTGGGGAAAAAATAAATGTAAAAACGAAATGAGTTAGCCATATTCGGGGGGGGGGGGGGGGTTCGAGTCCGGGTTTAGCTTTTTAACCCCCCTCCCCTCCATCCCCATCCCTTCTGGGTCCATGCTAGTTGTATCAAAATCCTTACTCTAAAACTGTCGTTCGTGAAGCTGTAGATGACTGGATTTGCGAAGCTATTTGACATGGCCAACCAGTGTGTCGTCAGGTACACTGCCAGCAGTGAGTTGTCTCCCCTGTCATGATGCTTGTCGTCTGCTAACTCCGGTCGGAAGTTGATGATGACGTTAAAGACGTGAAGTGGCAGCCAGCACAGACCGAACATTACGACCACCATTAGCAGCATCTTCAAAACCTGAAAATGTAGAAAGCGAAAGCGGTGTTTTATGAGCAACAAATGCAAGGTTTGTAATGTTTTATTACTGATATTGATCAGATGAAAAAGTTTATTAGGATAATTATTAGGGTATTTATGTAAAGTGCACCTAAAGAGAAAGTCCTCGTTGGATTCTATACGAAGATAAGGAAGAGATCTCCAACATGACGACAAGGCAGCTATCACAGCGGAACACACACATACAGGGTGAGAAAATGAACACATAGACGGTTCGAGACAATTGCATCACATCATTGAAACATGACGATGAAAAATTGTAAAATTGTAAAAAAAAAAAGCTCGTAGAAAATAAATTTGTGTTTTGTTTCTGGCATGTAACACACAACAAGCAGTGACGCAGCAAACATGCTAAAGCGTCCATTTTTTTTACAAGAAATTTTGCAGAAACGCTAAATTTATTATCTCATGATTGTCAGCGCACTTTCAAAGAGCTTCCGGGGACTTTATCAATTGTCACCTACGCCACTGGCAAGATTAGTGCATTTATCGCATGATTTGTGCTAATGCACCTTTTACATGTACTATAAAGGCACTTGCTGTGTGTTGCATGCCCGTAATAACACATGAATTTAGACACTTTGTATGTATAAGTTTAAACATATTTTATTCAATAAATAATTATTGAAAAGGATTCGGCCACAAGTTTTGAAAACATTAGAAACGGCCCTTTCCTATCAAATACAATGTAGCACAAATGCATGTCATAAGAGGCTGATATGTAAACATATTTTAAATAAGTGAGGAAGAGAATAAAGAAAGAGTTAAGAAATAATATATTTATAAGAGCGAGGGAGGGAGGAGGTTGTGTTATATAGGTTGTGTTATATGGGTCTGAGAGGACCAGTGCTAGGAATGCGAGGAGCAAAGGGATGGGGTTTAAGCTTTGTATGTATCCACGTCTATTGTACGACTTGTCTCCCGTTTTCAGCAAAATTCATAGCTGCCACTGAAATATTTTACATTTGATTAACTTGAAAGTAAATTGTTCTTAAAAACTTACATCTGTATAACTATTTGTTTTAATATTAAAGGTAGTAGTTATAGATCTGATATTATGCATTCAAACAAAATAGGGTGAAATCGTTAAAATATTAAAAAGACAAGTAATAAGTCAATTTTTTTTTAATAAAAGCAAAGCCTGTACATATAAGACTAAAACACCTTTATTCTGTGGAGGTCTGTTGCCGATGCTCTTAAGGTATCCGTTGTACAAATAAATATCAAGTGTATTGTATAATTAGAATCATGGCATATTTTTTACCTAAATATACCCAATAGAACATAGATAATGGTTTCTATCATCAAAGGTCAGCATGCCGACCGTCGCTCAAGCCACGGAAACTATCGAGACACTGCCGAAGATTACCGAGATCATTTTAACACTGTTTAAATGGACGAGACGTCCGCGAGATCTTCATTTGTACATTGGATACCTTAACTGGATTTTCCTTACAGGATAACTAATGAATGAATCAATGACTTTACACTCGTCGGTGTCTCTCGACCTCTTTTGTCTTATTCATATATTTTGGGGTAGAATCTACTTTTCCCCAATCAGAAATATTTCTTTAAAAATTCACCGATTAGCAAACATCTTTTTCATGGGGAGATAATTTTGAACAATAACCCTTTGTTGGGTCTCATGCATTAAAACTTCCGTTCCGTTTTTTTGTAAGTCTTAACATTATATTACATTAATTCACATAATTTATTCTGCATGTATACCCTGTATTTACCCTTTTTGTCATTCCTTTCACTTACTCTTTTAAATCATACTTATTATTTTGAAATATTTTCAGACCTATTTATTTCTTTAGTTCTAAGACCTGTGCTCCCTAATCAAACTATGATTCGTTCTATCGAATTTTCATGAAATTCACTGAATAGAATAATAACCATATGTTCCTAATGACTAAGAAAATCCTCCTACCTTCTGGCACGCGTACACAGATAGGTGATTAATCTTTATACATCATCAGCTACAAGTGTAATCCATTCACACCTTGTACTGATTAATAAACCTCTGTATCTTATGTAATCATAAACTTCCGAAGTTTATAAAAACCTTCATCTCTTAATTCCTTTTCCTTTTGTAAAGAATGGATGACTGATTCCGTAGCCGAAAATGACGGTCGCTGTCACGGTAGAGATGGAATATACAGTATATTTTAATAAAAAAAAACCAAAAAAAAAAAACCAAAAAAAAAAAAAAAAAAAAAAAAACCAAACAAACAAACAAACAAAAAATGAAATAATCAAAATACGAAATAACACTTCTATTCATAAATTAATAAATGAAAAGCTAATTAAGCTAATTAATTAGAATGTAATTTTCTCAGCATTAAAGAAAAGGGTATGATCTCCAGCATGACCACCCTGCACCCACCCAGCGAAACAAACCCACAAGAAAGTGATACGTAAAAAATTAATGACACCAGACAAAAACTACAAACCACAAAAAATACACGACAAAAATCACTAGAACATCATAAAAAATCACTGGAATGTATGAACTGTTATAGTGATTTTTGTCGTGTATTTTTTTGTGGTTTGTAGTTTTTTGTCTGATGTCATTTACGTATCACTTTCTTGTGGTTTTGTTTAAAAACATACAATAAAACAATCGAAACAGACGTACAAAAAAATCAAACATAAATGACACAACATAAAAGGAAGGAGACCAATGTGTACCCGGCGCCGACTTTGAACGGCCATCTGCTATTAGCAAATGGTGTGGTTATCCGGATTACGTGCGCACAACAAACACTAACCTTCAGACAACTTTTTAAGATTAGAGTACAAGAAATTCACACAATAAACATAGAATGAATCCCAAAACTAAACTTAATCGGAGGAAAAGAAGGAACGGAATAAACTCAATGATGACGGCAAAGTAAATATACAAAACGTGTAATTATATTCTGTTACGGCTTCGGTTCTTTTACCTTTGTTTTTTTGCCTTTTTTTTTTTTTTTGATTTTTTGTTTTTGCTTTTAAAAGTTTTTCCTTCTTTATTTTAAACTGATACAGAAAATGCATCCTTTCCTTTGCTGTACGATTTGCTTACGTGGCCGCTTAATTTTGCATTTTCCTTTTAGAGGGGTATTAAATCGTACATATATGATTCGGCCATTTCTTATTTTTATTCTGCTTTGCGTCCTTTTGAATTTGAGAAACCTACCAGTCAGCCAGGGAGAAAAACAATCAACCATATAAAACAAAGTTGCAATTTCATATAAATCTGACAGAAATCATCTTGACATATTTTAGTCAACAAAAGATTGATAGACAATTAGTCATTGTAGTACTTTTACATTTTTACTTGAAATATAAAAATTATACAATTTGTCTTTAACTTTTGAAGAAAACATATTTAATTTGCTGAAGATCTTAAAGTTTTTATTTTAATTTTGTTTTGTTTTATGACTTTGGGCTCAAAACCTACCAGCACGAGGACGCAAAACAGAAAATAACAAAGAAATGGCCTTATACATGTAAACAATTAGTTCACGTGTGTAATGAAAAAAAAAATAATAAAATGAAATGAAAGAAATAGAAATTGACAGATTAATTTCTAATCATCTCGAATCTATGACTTGATATTTATCGATCTAGTATCTGTGAACCATTATTATATTATGTGGATCGAAGACGGATAAAAGGTTCCCGTGTCACGTATTGTCTTCATCAATAGCCTGGTTCTCTCATAAGTCTGTATATATCATGTCAAAGTGTTACCTATAATGCTATAAAGGTCATACGTACTTCTAGGGACCACAGTGATCTATCGCGCTTCCTGGTTGCTTGATGTACTATGGGTTATTTATTACATAACCAATAGTACTTACATCAAGCAAGAGTTGATGCTGATGCCTATACTATGGATTGGAAACTATGAAAGCTTTTTTGAAAATTTTGTTTATAAAAGATATGTATGCTATGCCGTCCCCTGTAATTGATCATCCCTCTAAAAAATAAAAGAGCGAAAAAAGAAGGGGGGGGGGGGGCAAAAAAAAATAAATAAACACAACCCCCCCCCCCCCCCAAAAAAAAACACAAACAAACAAACAAACAAACAAACAAACAAACCCAAACCCAACCCAATCCCAATCCCCCTCTCCCTTAAACATGTTAAAATCCCCAAACAAACCAAACAAAAACAAAACAAAACAAAGTAAATGCATTTCACAAAATTAAGATACAGTCGAGTGACACAGCGGGAACACCGTGTTACTTGAATCTGTAGGGGGGTACCTTTCTCCCCCTCCCACCCCTTACCTCCCCTTCATCCTTCCCTTAACCCCCCCCCCCCCCCCCCCTTGCCGCCCCTTCCTATTGCCTCTGTCATGCTTTAACAGATATACCCATTTTAGTATTTTCAGTCCGGACTATGTTCAAATAATGTATATTTAGGACATGACTTTCTCATGATAGTACACGTGAAACATTGTATCAGCTTGAACGACCTTTAATTTTGCAATCAAAGGAAGGTGTCGTTTGAGGGAAAATATGTTGCCATACTCAAAGGATAATTCCGGTCAGTAGTTCGATTTAAGTGGCTTTTCTTTACAGTTAATATTGTTTTGTCTTTATACACTGTTCTTAATTTCGATGAAAATGTAAAGTAAATGAAAATATAACGAGGTGGTGAAAAAGTCATGGAAAACACTTTATATACATCAGTTTGTCGGATGTTTGATCTGTGGCAACACCTCAAAAACCGCATTACAACATTAAAAAACGGCTTTTAAAATGCGAATCTCCCTTACATTAGAATTTAACGATGAAAAAGGTATAATTTTGATGATATTAAAAAAGAAAAGATAAAAAAAAAAAAAAGGAAAAAAAAAAAAGCAAATTCACTTGACTAAAATTTACAAGATTTTCTTTCCGCAATCTGATCTGCTTCCCGTTTTGGAGAAAACATGTCGGCTAAAGTGAAAAAAGTTCAGAATAAAAAAGTATCACAAAACCCGAGAACCGGCCTGTGCAGATAATTTAAAAAAAAAACAAAACAAAAGCAAACACAAACACAAGAACAAAAAAAAAAATAAATAAATAAATAAAAATGAAAATAAAAAACAACAAAACAAAACAAAAACTAAAATACGTAGCAACATTGTCCTCACATATAATTAGTGGTTTTATAATAACTAAAGGAGCTAATAAAAGGGACCTGGAAAATGAATGATGATGATGATGATGACGACGACGACGATGACGATGATAGCATTGTGCATTTAAATAGATACTTTATAAATGAGACGTATCGAGCTTTCATTAATTTGTCTTAGAATTACGAATTTAAAAAGAGGTTTAAAGAGACATTTTGGTGAATTACACAATGAAAATGTGTATGGATCCATGTATCAACGACTAATGAACGGCTTGGCGTAATCATATAGTTTCAAACACCATGTTCTGTGGAAATTTATCGCTGCCATTGACTCGACCCTAATGTTTTTTTTCATCCCGTCTGTAAAATATTAATCTAGGTCAATCCAGCTTAAAGCAGCTGTAACAAAACATTTCTCAAAGTATGTATCTGCTCAAATATATGAATCGAATGACAAATCCAAGTATGAAATAGACATTTATCAAACGTTATGTTTTGAGGTAAAAAGGATTTGTACAATTTATATTGGTAGCAAATAAAACCTTTCAGCGCGGAGTAGACAGGCAATAATTTTTCTAATGGATGATTCTGCCCGAGGAAAATTGCTTTTTTCCCTAAAATGAATGAAATATAAAAAGGCAAAGACTATTGCAGACTGGATCTGATGCTCTTGTATAATAGATTGACATTCCTCTTTATTTATTATGAGTTTTTTGTTATAATTTCTTGAGTCTTAAAGATAAATGCGTCTTGGATTTGGAACATTGTGATATTTTCTTATTTAAGTAAGATAAAGATACATATTTTTAAAGTTTTCATATTGTAAAATCATTAATATCATAAATTAATCCGATTCTATCAAGATTATCTCTACTCATGGAGAAAAACAACGAAAAAAAAAAAAAAAAAAAAAAAAAAAAAAAATCAACAACAAGACGAGACGGAGTCTAGGTAAAATAATGTTCCACGTCTTCAAGTTCAAAACATCATTTTGGAACAGATAAATTTATAGCATGGACCAGACATGAACGTTTCGGGTACTAAACCTTCGACAGGGATCCTAAACAAAAATAATGAATATAACAAAAGAATGTTAAAATTATGTCCAAAAATACCGAAAGACGTAAGGGGAATCTCCTGATTACAAACAATTGACACCCATCAATTGAGACCAAAACCCACGATTGTATCAAATTCGGCTAGTTTGGTTGATTTAGATATTCATTTCTGCATCTCACAGTGTCTTGTTCCTTTATTTAGATCTATGTTGGACTTAAAAGTGAAATTGATGATACACAGTGGCGTATGCAGCTTGTATGTATGACACGGTTTTTTTTTTCGATTTTACAAAGGAATTCCATTATTCTACAATGATGTGATGCAAAGTTTCTGTTTGTGTCCGTCGTTTATCTCTCACTACTACTTGTCACGTGCGTGTGTGGTCCGCAGTTATCGGTTCAAAGACGTCATATAATTTATATACTCAAAACAATTACGTGTATACTCACAATTTTATCAAGTCCTCGAAAACTCGCCATCGTAACATTCAATGTTCTCCATTGCTGACACAGAATTTCACCATATTGCAAATGCGGATCTAGATTGGAGGGGGGGGGGGGGCGAAATCTTCATCCCGTTAATGCGGCTAATTTCTTATTTCATAATCAAAGGTTCTTATCTCAATATCATAGGATTATACGACTTACAGTATCTCTAATTTCAAAATCAAAGGATCATACGGCTTTAAGTATCTCTTATTTCGAAATCAAATCATTTGATTTCCATTGTCATTTTCAAGAAACGAAGATTCTGATTTGCTGAGAAATTTATTTTGTTGATACATCGATCAACACAATTTTTCACGGAAGTCTATTTACAGCACTATTTTTAGAACCGGGGGTTCCCTCAAACACGAAACTCGTTGCTGAAAATACAATATGTTGATGTTTGCTTATCATTTCAATGGTACCATTTCTTTTCTTCTTACTCAAAAATTAACAGTGCATGTAGAATTTGCTGAAACTGGTCCTTATTCCAAAGATATAGAGAAACGATCGTTCGCTGTTTGAATCATGGCGGCTGCCATAACTTGTTTTGTCAGACGTATCACTGCGAAACCCTCCGACTTACGAAATATAGCGCGGTGATTGATTGTTTTTAGATCCAAGAAAACAGTCTGTTTTCCATAAATAGATTGTAATAAAATGATAAGTAATGAATCTTATATTTTTTCTGTTGATGCAGGTATCACCTGAAAAAAACTTTTGCATCAATGCACATTAATGCAGTTTTCTGTCCAATTTTTCTGATAATACCTGCATCATCAGAAAAAAATATGAGATTCATTTCTTAAAGGATCATTCTGCTTTAAGTATTTCTTATTTCAAAATCATAGGATCATACGGCTTATCTCTTATTTCAAAATCATAGGACCATACGGCTTATTTTTTATTTCAATTTCATAGGATCATACGGCTTTAGGTATCTCTTATTTCAATTTCATATGATCATAAGGCTTTAAGTATCTCTTATTTCAAAATCATAGGATCATACGGCTTATCTCTTATTTCAAAATCTTAGGATCATATTTCAAAATCATAGGATCATATTTCAAAATCATAGGATCAATCCCCTCGTAGATTGCCACCGCGGTAGAAAGGAATATAGAAACCGGCCATGGACTATCAAAATGGCCAAACATAACTCATTGGCACAAATACTTCGTTATGCCTTTAAAACGAAGACATGGATCCGCCACTGGTTAATATGTTATTCAAGCGCTACGGCCTCTTCTGAAAGAAGTTCATTATTAGATCATATCATATAATAATAGGAAATAAAGGGAAATTTACTTCCTGACCACCACTGTGTTTCTTGGCATGTAATCGAGTGATGCTTTTTAACATACAAAAATATGTCCTTTTACATCGTCGCCTAGCGGATTCCGTTCAGACAAATGTCTTTTTCAGATAAAAAGAAAGTAAATAGGCGATTCTTATCTGTATGAATTCGTATCTCTGACGTCGTCAGCCATTTTCTATCCAATTAAATGCCTTATTACATTTTCCCCAGGAGTGCTGGGTTTCTTAACGATGCATTGGTGGATTATATCACGTGATTTGGTTTTTAAAAAATGGTAGCACGTATATTACATAAGGATTGATTTTGGTGAGATTCTTCGTGGTACTTTTATAGAAATAATAGACATAAGAACTTTGTTTTCATCCGAAGAGTTATAATCTCTAAAGGCAAAACATCCGGTTTTTTTTTGCATCAGAAGCGGAGGAATAATATTCATCTAATGAATACGTAGCACATGATGCATAATGATTCCCTCAAGGTACAATATACCAGGATCGACGAAAAAAGCCATAGGCATATTAAAATATAAACGATTCCTTATTTGGTAATTTCTACGCCTTTCAACATTTGTTTACATCTTTAGAGTTGCGTTGCTAAACAAGCACTTCTGGTATCTGTTTAAAGACTTTAAACTTAGAATGACGATAACATGCTGAAATTAAGAGATATGAATTAGACCTTCTCTTCAAATCACTACACTTATAATTGTTTTATATACTATTCTTATTGAATATTTGTAAATGTTTAGTCTAATAAACCTTCCTGTAAGTGTAAGGCAAAAAGTCAAAAAAAAAAAAAAAAGATAAAAATAATAATGATATCCGCCAAAGATCCCCCTCCCCAAATATATTTTTTCATGTTTCTTTAACACCAAACTACGTTTAGTCAAAAACCCCAGTTTGTCCCAAAATAAAGGTGATGTTCTCATTCATTTATACTTGTGATAAATTATTGAAGAAGTTGTGTAAAATATCGCAACGTATATGAAAAAGATGAAAAAATTTTCGTACTTATGTTAAATCATAATTCTTTGAGATCATGCCATTAGATACCAACATGACAAATTAGAATAGTCTCTATAGCAACATTTCCACCATTATCTGAAGATAGAAATTTTTCATTTTTAACTTAAGGTAAATGGAAAAGTTTTTAGGAAGTTTAAAGTTAAAACTAATTAGTTGGCAATATACGAATTGTAATGGTTCTTGGTTGTCAAGGCAACACCGATGGTATACAAGGAAAACTGTTCATTTTATTTCAGATTTTGAATACCTTATTTCTGAAAATATCAAAGGACAATACATGAAAACAGTTTATTTAATAATAAGCTTAAAAGGGTATCTTGAAATTTCATGAAAAATAATTTGCTCAGCATTATGAGAAATAAACCGTTACTAAGGAAACATATCGAAGATTAAAGCTTCAAATTTGAAATAGGCTTATTTGTTTCCTTGGATACGGCCATTTTGAAAAAGTTTAATGGATTCAGCTTTTTCAATAAAAATGTTTATTCCACCTACTTTATTATCACAAAGATTTTTTCTTTGTTACCTCATTAAAAATTTGATTTCAAAACATTTAAAAAGTCCAAAACAAGAAGAAATTTATGTAAATCGGTCTTGTTTCCATAGAAACTATGCAAAAATGTGTCTTATTTTATCGAAATAAATTTTTTAAATAGGGTCATTTCTGATGGAATTAGAATATTACTATAATAACACTCTTATTCTTAAAGTTCATCATTTTTTCGATGGTTGCCGTGGTAACGTTAACCGCACCAATTTTATTTAATCTTTAGGAAAGGTGCATAGTTATAGTATTATGATAATCACATTTTATCTATTAAGTGGATATTCTTATTTATCAAGCTCAGAGAGTTCAATTTATCAGTATTTCAAACCCATGGAAACAGTTGCTATGGAAATTCATATCCTTGGTAACCTACTTATTTTAGTGTTTTTTTTTTTTGTAAGTTCTTTCAAACCAATAGATAAAATTGCCAATTATGATTAAAAACAGTAAAATTGAAATCATGAACAATTTGCATGAGACACAGTAAGGCTTCAAAATTGTTTAAATTTCATATTTGGGTATCTAATGACCTAGTTACCTTGGCAACCAATTCACTTGGCAACAATATAATGATGATTATCCGTTCCTGACATTTTACCCTATCTACATATGAAATTTCTTCGGGAAGAAAAAGAGTTGGTCAATGAACTCTTTCCAATTTTTTTTATCCTAATTTACTTAATATGACATTATTCTTATAAACTGCTTGAGTCAGGATGGCCTACCTGAACTAATTGCTCAAAACGAAAAATGAAAAGTGTCAACATATAACCTTCTTTAAGAACATTATTATTTGTGCGATAATGGAAAAAGGTGAATTAGAGTCCTAGGTAGAAGACACTACAACGAAGCCAAGTTAGAGAACATAATGAAATTGAAACACTTCAAACATCGGGTCGCGGGGAATTGCTTTACCAACTCCACACTCCAACACTGATATAAAAGAAGGGAGGGGATCTCCAACAAGACCCTGTTGCAGCATCAACACACAAGTAGCAAATGGTGTGGTTATCCTGGATTACGTGCGCACAAGCCTCTCACTTCTCCAATTGCCCAGAGGTCTCGAAGAACGTATAATTGTGGTGTAAATCTACCATAATTGCTCATAAAATCAACTTTGTACTTAAAAGTAATGTCACTCAAATTCAAAATATTAAAATTACATTTTATTATAATTACTATTATGCAAAATTAAATATGTCTTGACAGGAGAATACGTTTTGACGCATGACAAATTATCCTGCTGCATTGAACTTTTCTTATCAATTGATATATAATGGCATGTACATGTACTTGTGGGTATTCCGGGAAGCTTCCAATGTTTACCTTTCGAAAGTCTTCGAACAGTCTTAAAGATATCAAAACGATAAATAATAAATATAAGCCAGAAGCGTATTTGGAAATTTTTGAATTTTTGTATCTCAGCTGAAATATGCAAAATTATACATAGTGATATAATAATTATGAATGTGTATAGCACATTATGCATTCCTGTTATGATAAGAATGAGATATTAGAGTAGGCAAGAATTAATGCGCTTACAAGCTATAAATCCTGCTAAATAAGTACAAATTAAGATATTTCTTTGGTCATTTATTTTCTTTGGTCATTTTATCTTTTTGATTGATGGATTTTAGGAAATAAGCCATTGATAGAACATGTTAAAAAAAAAATCAACGTTGACGCAGAAAATAAATAGGATAATATTGATTACGAGGCAAAATGCTCGCAAATCCACTCAATGGCCAATGACGTCATATAAAAGTGCAACAAAAAGTCAGAGATTACTAGATCAATAATGTTCACTTCAGAGCCATTCACGATGCTGTTAAGAAAAATAAGATTTACAATATTTATGATCCATTTTTATGCATTAGATAAAAAAATGAAATATTTCAAGTTGATCAAAATTCATTATTATAATAGTAATGAGAAAAGAAGGGGGGGGGGGCGGACAGGGGGATACCTCTCTGTCCCTCCTTTTTCACCCTTCCCTTACTTCCCCTCTGCCGCCCCTTTCTCCCCCTTTCCTCCCTCATCCCACCCTTACCTCCCCTCCCCTCCTCTCTCTCATTCCTTTTCACCCTTCCCTTACTTTCCCTCTGCCGCCCCTTTCTCCCCCTTTCCTCCCTCATCCCACCCCTTACCTCCCCTCCCCTCCTCTCTTTCCCTCTTTTTCACCCTTCCCTTACTTCCCCTCTGCCGCCCCTTTCTCCGCCTTTCCTCCCACATCCCAACCTTCCTCCCCTATCACTCCCATTTTTCCCCTTCCCTCCCACCCCTCTCTCCCTCCTGCCGCCCCCTTCCTTCCCCTCCCTTTCACCCTGTCCACCCCCTTAAAGTAAGGTTTGATATTTCCAAGATTCAAAAATGGCGTAAAAATACCGTACGCCACGGAATCGACCAAGAGGGGAGAACGATGTGCTTGTTTTGTCAAAGTTTCACACAAGTCATTCTATCTTTAGTTTCATTTCGTACATTATCATGAAGGAAGGACATTTTTACGCCTTAAGCTTTTGGATTTAGAAAACTGAAGGTGATTTTTTTGCTTCATCGGGGAGGGAAAGATGAAGGAAATATATTTGAGATGGCATATTGCCTTGCTGCAGTATTTGTTTAATTGTTTGTCCTCAAGCAACAGTTTCTGTTCATTTTCCGAAAAAAAAGTTTACTTATTGTGTCCGTGTTGTTTGTTGAAGTTGTGTCCGTGTTGTTTCTTGAAGTTGCCGTGTCGGTTGTTTTTTGAAGTTGATGTGTCCGTGTTGTTTGTTGAAGTTGTTGTGTATGTTGTTTGTTGAAGTTGTTGTGTCCGTATTTTTTGTTGAAGTTGTCGTGTCCGTGTTGTTAGATGAAGTTGTTGTATCTGTGTTGTTTGTTGAAGTTGTTGTATCCGTGTTCTTTGTTGAAGTTGTTGTATCCATGTTGTTTGTTGAAGTTGTTGTGTCCGTGTTCTTTGTTGAAGTTGTTGTATCCGTGTTCTTTGTTGAAGTTGATGTGTCCTTGTTGTTTGTTGAAGCTGTTGTATCCGTGTTGTTTGTTGAAGTTGTCGTATCCGTGTTGTTTGTTGAAGTTGTGTAAATGTTGTTTGTTGAAGTTGTTGTATCCGTGTTGTTTGTTGATGTTGTTGTATCCGTGTTGTTTGTTGAAGTTGTTGTGTCTGTTGAAGTTGTTATGTCAATGTTGTTTGTTGAAGTTGTTGTGTAAGTTGTTTGTTGAAGTTGTTATGTCAATGTTGTTTGTTGAAGTTGTTGTGTAAGTTGTTTGTTGAAGTTGTTATGTCAATGTTGTTTGTTGAAGTGGTTCTGTCCATGTTGTTTGTTGAAGTTGTTATGTCTGCTGTTTTTTTGAAGTTGTTGTGTCCGTGTTGTTTGTTGAAGATGTTGTGTCCGTGTTGTGTGTTGAAGTTGTTTTGTCCATGTTGTTTGTCGAAGTTGTTGTGACTGTTGTTTGTTGCGTATGCACCTTGCTGTGGCCAGTTTAGGATGGTCTTGCTTAGATCTCGTCCACAATTTTTGTCAAAGTAAAATGAAAATCAGGTGATCTCCAACAAGACGTGGTTGCAACACCCATAGGAAAAGCACAAAACACCCCAAGTCAATACACAAAGTAAACCAGTGAAGTAAGAGGCAGAAGAGGGATAGTGAACATCAAAAACAAGACTACACATAAGCCATAGATACTTGATGCGGCGGGTGTTGCATGTAAGCAGGAGATGCTTACTCTTCCTAGGCACCTGGTCTCCCTCCCATATCGGCAGTTCGCTTCTTTTCATATGGTGGAGGCTTTTGTTTGTTTGCTTTGGTTCCTGTTTTTTCCTGATTTTGTATGCCTTCGGTTTCTGATTTTCTGAATTATCGATTTTGTGCTGTATACAGGGATATGGTCATTATATATATTTGTCATACTAATGGACAATCGCTGCGAATGTAAAACGGTCATCCTCCACGTAAGTAGCAAATGGTGTTGTAATCCGGATTACGTGTTCACACAGCATCTTCTCTGAAAGGTCTAGAAAACGCTTAATTGTTGAATGTGTATAAGGAAATAAAGTATTAAAGTCAGTGAGAGATGAAAAAGCACAAAAATTCTCAAACGTACCTCAAATATCACAATCCTTTGACATGCAATTATACTTAGAAAAAAATGAAAGTAGAGGGCGCTACTAAAATGAATGATGGCGGCTCCGCTAGAAGCGTCACTGATGAGAATTTAATATTCGAAACACGTTTCTGGTGCAGAAAAATTGGTTTGAATTTTTCTTCAAGAAGTTATAGAGTTGGAACACTTCCGTATTATTAGGAAAATGCAAAATTCGAAACTCAAAATAACCCAACTTTAACATTCAGAAAAGTGGTCATCAGTTTCATTTGATGATGAGATATATTAATCAAATCCGTTATATTTTCTAACGCAAGGACTTTAGTGCCTCTCGCCTCTCTGTCACTTTATTTTGATAGTTTGACTTATTGTCATATTATTATGCAATACAAAGGCAGATGGGCCATTAAATGAGAAGCAACAAAGAGAGTTTAATGTCAAGAAGAGCGAGGAAAGGGAAATCTGATCGATTCTTAGCGTGCATTGATATGGTTCCTCTCGGTATTATGCAGTGTGAAGTTCGCGCTTGTAAACTCAATGCGTTTTGAAAAAATACTACAATTCTGAAGAATTCTTACAGAAAACTGCATCTATTTCATCCTTTGATTCTAATTATACTTGATGGAATTGGTACCCACGCACTTTGAATAATTTAAGAGTTGACTGATTATTAACAACAATTCGTTGAATACAATTAAGATATGAAAAAAAAGTTCATTCTAGAATATGAAATAAGGCCATCCTAAATAAATTCTACGTTTAACGTCCATCGCGCACGTTGGTTTTGGAAAATTTCTCAAATTAAAAAAAAAAAAAGAAAAAAAAACCACAAAAAAAAAAAAAAACAAAACAAAACAAAACACAAAAAACAAAAACAAAACAAAACAAACAAAATTTTGCAAGTCCCGACTTGTCAGATCCGGATTTTCGTAATCGTCACAATTCTATTTATTACATTCGCTTTTAGTTTCCATATGAGAAAATCAAGGGAGTTCAAACATCTTTTCTGAGACGTTTTAGCCTTAGCGGTTAGTATCATATAATGTACAAAAGGTTGCATTATATCCTGATGCAAGATTGGCAGCATAGAAATCAAACAGAGGTGATCGTCATCTTTACTCATTTGATCCATACTGTACTATGATATTTAGAGTAATACACAAAATACTTTCATGATGTTTAATTGTCCTTATACATGCTAATCGAAATTACCATTCTAGTGTTCAAGTATAGTATCACGAATACATTCGTGAAACTAAGTCTTGCTTCTTGTCATCTAATGTACCTGTGCAAGTAGAGATAATATTTTGCTCCCTCCCCTGATATCCTGTAATGCCTAAGCTGTCACGATTCACCGCGGTTCTCGATTCACCGCGGTTCTCGATTCACCGCGGTTCTTGACGACGGTTCGATACGATACGATACGATACGAGGCCGTATCGTTGACTTACGGTTCGTTTTCAGCATTTAGTTAATCAACATGGCGATGCTCAAAGATAACTTATTAGTTTTGTTCTTTTTCCTAGTCAATACAATAATTCTCAAATCATTCAAGTTATGAATTGATCTTAATTTGTTGTTGTTTTAATAAAATATCTTGACGAATTACAGAAATGCCTACATATCTACATTAAAAATGTTGTATCGTTATACGAATCGTATCGTGAGTAGATATCGCGATACATATCATATGATGAGCCTAGCGTATCATGACACCCAAGTAATGCGAAGCCAAATAAAACAAAGTCCCTATCACTATGGTAATCCAATGCAAACTCTTAATAAATATACTAAACTTTTTTGCACAGTTTATATCTACATGTGCAATGAAGTGTTGCACAGCACGGTCTATAACAATTTTCCTTCAATCTTTAATACACTTTTCAAATCTGATGAATCCTTATGAATCATATAGGTCCCATCGAACCAACATTTTTAACGTGTATGTACATGTAAAAATAGTTATTTTTAAGATCTTATGATTGTTCACTAGATATTAGGACCATTTATGAATTATATACATTATCCATGCTGAAAAGAATAGGAGAGGAACCCCGACAGTATAACAGCGGAACACACGATACACGGACTACAAGATAAAGAGAGATTAACAATAGAGAGGTTTACTTACAAGTGCTTTCAACGTGTTACGTATGACTTACATGTACTCGTCGTTGACATCACAATCCAAAGACGTGCTTTAGTTATACGTACGAATCGGAGTGGATCTAGGGAATAGCTACGCAGTAAGGTGTACGTGTAGCTAGCATCTTTTCGATCAGTTTAATATGCGAGAAATGGATATCGAAATTCGTAAAACCTCGACGAAAGGAAAGTTAGAATCCTAAACGTACTTTAGAATGGCGGAAACTGGAAATTCGATCAATGAGATGTGTAATGTGTAAAATTTTCAAAGACCGAAAAAAAAAAACATCACAAGGTTTCCCGGACAAATAAAATGATAATTCTCTGATCTGATATCATTGATAACAGTGATAGATATACGGAAATTAAAATGAAAATGCAGGAAACAGGGGCATACATAAACTGAAAATACGGGAAACAGGGGCACACATAAACTGAATCTCACGAAGTTGGGCAATTATGCAATCAAGCATCACATCCCGCCCATCCTGCTACGTCTTTCGGTGAATCTGTGAGAATAAAACTTTCACACTCTAGCTATATTACATTGTTTAGAATGAGGAATCACTGACGAGGGCATTCGGATCAACCTCGACCTTTTCCTTCGAAAAATGACTCGGACGTCAGACGGCGCCATTTTAAAAATAGTTCCCCGTTTATCTAAAATTTTTATTATTATCTATCATGAAATACAAGTCCCAACACTGGATTGTAACTGACAAATATGTTACTTACAACATTACTCGCTCAAGTTGGAGAATTTTGAATGTTGAAAAAGTGCCTTTTTACTTTTACATCGATTTGATGTAAAACCTTCCACCATTGGCATCCGAGTCTTTTTATGCCGTTACAAATAAAGGGCGAGGGGATCCGAATGTGACGAGGGTTAAGTACCCGAAATGTGCAAATCTTGTCCATGCTGCAAATTTATCAGTTCTTTAATGATGCCATTGAATTGATGGACATTTATTATTTAGATATCATTGATCACAGTGAGAGATATACGGCAACTATAATGGGAAATATGGGAAACAGGGGCAGACATAAACTAAGTCTGACGAAGTAGGGAATTTTTAGCCATCAAACGAATATGGCTGAAATGTACCTTCTTCCAGAAAAAAAAAACAAAAGTCAGTTAAGACGATGGATGCTACCTAGTTTCAGGTTTTGTAGTATCTTTGACCATTCAGAAATGAACTTGAATTGCCATCGTTTTACAGAATGACTTACTTGCCTACATACTTTCTCATCAACACAGTACAAAATCTAAATATTTCTGATATATATTTAACCAATTTTTACCAGGAGCAGATTTGGAGTATGAATTCTAAAATATTGAATGCAGTAATCGCTAACCAGAAAAAAAAAAAAACATTGACCTATGAGGAATGACCTTAAGAAACCTTTGCCCCAAAGGGTCCACACTTATGAATATTTGTGTGACATGGTCGCCATAACAGGATCTTCTTGAACTCATGTATGAAGAGTTGAGGAGAAATGAGCTCGGATCAATTGACGAAAAGACAGACAAAGGGGCAAACAGACGAGTAGACAGATGGACACGACAGCGACAATAAGCTGCACCGTTTTTTGTCAGGGAGCATAAAATTAAGCAACGAGAGAATTATGTGTTCTAAATTTTGTAGGCATACTTTTTACATGATCTGGCGTTATTCTTAGCATTTGGGTGAAATTATATTAATAGCGCAGTATCTCTGAATAAGGTCTCATAAGTAACCATATTTTGGTTCTATCGGATATCTCTATTTGGAATTAAATTTGTATTCTAAAAGATGGAATTGGTTTTGAAGGTTGATTTATCTCTTACCTTAATTTTAGACTTAAGTTGCAGAAGGTCACGCACGTGATCTCTGTTGCCAGGAGATGTCCGTTTCCATAGTAAGAATCCTACGACAGAGTAGGAGATTGTCAGTATTATTAAGGGTATGGCATACGTTAGTAAGAATATAGCCATGGTGTACACCTGTTTGTGGGTGATATCGGGCCAAAATTCGTTACAAGCAACATTGTTTATTCCGACCTTTTGAACCCTTGCAACCGGGACAACCACTAGCGATACAGCAAGTGAAAACACCCAAATTGTTGCTATTACGAACTTTGTCCTACTTTTGGATCCTTTTGACATAAGCGGAAAAGTAACGACTAAGAAGCGGTCTATCCCAATGGCAACATTGATAAAGACACTAGCAGCAACCGATAAAGTCTGCATGAAGATGACAATAGGGCAAAGAGGCTCTGTGAATATCCAGGACCTGAAAACAGCATCTCCAAACGTGAAGGGCATGCAGAAAACCGCCATTATGAGATCGGCTACCGCAAGGTTGATCAGGTAGGGTCGTAAGTCCGTGCGAGAATGTCTTCCACGAACAAAAACTAGTATAACAAGAATGTTTCCGGCTACTGTGAATATTGTTGTTAGAGTGTAAAGAATGGATAAAAAGATGAGCCATTCTAATGAGAATCTAAACTGATACTTAGTTGTTTCGTTTCCAGGTAAGAAAAAAGTAACTAAAGTTGAATTATCCATCGGAAGATCAGAGGAATTAATGGCGATTATATATTAAACAAAAGTCTTATAGCACGTTTGTTACATTACGATAAGTTATTCTGTCCTAAAGCAACACTTTTATTCGTTTCCTCAATATCCAATGTAAATTGCAAAAAAGCCTCATGGGATCAGGAATCAATGAATCAACAAAACGAAAAAAGATGCTCGAAGGAACGACGCAGACTTTAATCTAAACATAATGCAATATTAGAATATCGAAAGACCACCAAGTAAATCCATACAAATGTTTCACATCTTTTCATCACCTTTTTTCTGACACATCGATTACTGCCTTCCATCGTGATAACGTATTTAGACTCCACGTACGGATATTCACATTGAAATCCCAGCCCTTTATGAATAGCGCCATTTCCTCAATATCTGCCCATCATTGGATATTTCGCCCTGCCCTATGTGGGCTAATTGACTTTGCCTTGATGACACGCATCTTATGTCAGCAATATATCTAGAGGTCCTTAACTAAGTTGAACTTTACGACAGCCACTTTTTCTAAAGGGAAGTAATAAGGGGAACAAATTGGTTATGACAGGAATAAATGGTCGACAAAAACGATTGCGTATGTGACTTTTCAAGCTAAATAAGGTCTAAGTTGTAATTCAAATGTCCTATAACCTTATATAACATCATTGTTAGTTCTACGACGAAATATCATAAAAAAGAAGAGTTGACTGATGAATTGTTTGGTAAGATATTTCATCCAAATCAGAAATAGTTACGTTACATGTAGCGCTAAAAACTAGTAAATATCAGTTCATAACTTGCAACGAACAACTGAATTAAAAAAAGAAAACATAAACAAACATACAGAGACAGCAGCAGCAACAACAAACACAAATATTGCCGAATTATAGACCACGGAAAAAGCGAAAACCTCAATCAAACACGGGAGATCAATTATAAAGAAGGAGTAACTGTTTCATATTCATCGAATACCGACTCTGACGGGTCTACCAGTGTTGTTATCCGGATTATGTGCACAAACTCTCCATTCATCAAGATGCAATGATGTTTTCAGAACGAGCACATGGTGCATGATAAAAATTAACTTTCTCGCTGTTATTTGACGCCATTAGCTAGATCATACAACGTAGTGGCATTATTTTAAATATAAACAATTTTTAAGATTGAGAATCATAAAGTGTAGAACATTTCTGACATTAGATTTGTGAGAGCTCAAGTTAATCCGAAATGTCCTTCTATATTGAAAAAAAAGAAAATGATCAGGGTACAGTCGTCTCAAATATGCATTCGAATGTTTCCGTAATGGAATCCCATCGCCAAGGTTGGTAAGTATGCAACGTCGGAATTATGCTTTATTATCGTCAGGATCTTTTTAAACTCATTTAAAAAAAGTGAAGATGGATCCACTGTTAGGCATAACGTCTTCAGATGTTTCATAATCATATAATTTGATTTAGAAGGCGAATGATACTTTTAAAGTTTCGATATAGATTCAATCAATCATTTATCCTTAAGTTTTGTTTAAGTCCCCGTAGAATAAAGGTAATAAAACTATTCAATTTGTCAGTTTTATTTTATTGTTTTGATTTTTTTCTTAAGAACACCCAATGAAGTGAAATATATAAATTGTTTCTTCTTAGTCATACAATGAACATTTTTAATACAATTTCAAAGATTTTAATTTCATTTTAACTGGACCATATGAAGCAAATATTAAAAGCTACTTGAAATATGATAAAAATGTACCCTTTGTAATATTTATCAAAGTGCATGGCAATAAGAGAAATATTTACTGAATAATTTTTACAATTTCATACTTTATTTTCTTTC
Source organism: Pinctada fucata (assembly GCA_028142955.1). Lineage (NCBI taxonomy): Eukaryota > Metazoa > Mollusca > Bivalvia > Pterioida > Pteriidae > Pinctada > Pinctada fucata. The sequence continues at coordinate 16,193,762 of AP027110.1, read as the reverse complement.
CAGCGTTTTTGAATAAAACCTTTTTTGTTTGTTGAACTCGGATGTATATGGTGCAGATTTAAGATTATTTTTTACATTCAATATCAATATCGAAATTGAAACAGACGGTTTAATTTACTGATATATAAAATTCACTGTACCGTTTTTTACGGTAACAAATATAAACAAGCGGCAAAAGGTCGATTGTCAGATATCCATGTCCGGTCAAAAACGTGACTATACAGCAATTCTTTTTCCGTTAAATATGTTGCGGACGTAAATATGGTTCCTCAAATTTGACATGTTTAGTAAATCAATTTTCAGTAAATGAAAGATCATAGTGTATGATATCATATGGGCGGGTAAGATGTACAAATCTATGTTCTTGCAACCCGTTAAACTACTAGGCTAGCGTAAATGTCGAAGTCACGAATTAATGTTCATCAACAACAAAGAGAAATAAGTGAACGCATTGCTCATAAATGATCTTGTCTTCTCTGGTTGTATATTCTTTTATATTGGCATCTGAAGATAAACAGTACAGCTGACGAGGTACTACTGTCCAAAACACGTGTTTGATGCATTTAACTCTTCAAAAAGGTTAAAAGTTGGATTTAAAAAACTTATTTGCTTTTGCAGTGCGGAGCAGTTAATGTCGATCCCCATGATTGAATGTTGAACGTGTAATAATTACTGTTTTAAGCTCTGTCGCTTATAAGAAGCTTTGTTTTGGCCTTTTATCAAGTTGATATCATATGTTATTTTGCTATTTCGAAAACTTGTCATTTCATCAATAAATATCATCGAAATAAAAGGAGGTTAACATCCTAAGACAATCCCTCAAATACTTTTTTAGTCAAAAACTGTTTAAATCTGTTCCTGAATAGACCTTACAGGAAATTAGGAGCCGCGCACTCTATGCAAATAATATGCACAAATTTGAATTCGAAAAATTTAACTAGAGGGCGCTACTCAAACACATTTGGCTGTCTCAAAAAATCGCTTCGGCATTCAATTAAGTACCACTGATTAGGATTTACTATCCGACACACGTGTCTTGTGCATTGTTCAAGAAGGTATTATTTCTTTTTTGTGTGTTATACTCCCTGTTGATTTTTTTACTTCTGCCATCACTAATGTGACAATTTATTTGGAGCACTGAAATTATTAATAAGCAACCTAAATTGATTTTCAACGTTCAACTTCTTCGTTTAATAAGTATAAGTAAACATTGAATCTGACTATATCCAGCATGAAATTCTTTTAACATTTGATTTTTTTCAAATTCGATAAAATGAAGGGAAAACAAAGCAATTCAATAACTTATCAGCGTAGGTGACGTTTACAAATGTGTCTCATCCATTTTATTGCAGGAGGCTGAAAAGAAGACATCCATGAATATTCTAAGAGCATTACAGTGAGACAGGAGGCCATCAAATTCTCATTAGATATAATTCTACCATGGAACTGTGGATTTTCCTAATCTTGATTCAACTCGCTTTTCTTGGAAAAGTATGGATGAAGATAATCAGTGTTGAATGCAATTATAGATATTATACTGTTTATTGGTATTGTTGTGGGTCATGTATTATTTTAGTTTTACTTTATGTTTAGGTACACATGTACTTAGTCATGTTATTTACTGATTTCATAATAATTCTTTCTAGATTTTACTATGTCATGATTATCTCATTAGAGAATATTCCAGTATGTTCTTTGTTACATCATTATCATCACATGACTGTGATTTCTAGAATTTACTCTATTGTTAATCATTTGTAATGAGTCATTGTTCTAGAAGCTTCTGGTTAATTCATTGGTATTAAGTATAAATACCTCTGAGGAACTGTGTTGAGGGGCATTCGTACACATTCGTAGACACGATTCATTCATCTATTCTGATATACTGGGACACTTTATTTGTTGAGACTTTAATCCATATAACAACGTTTGGACACCGATCTTTCGAGAACGTTTGTGATTACCGGAAACCATACATTCGATAGACTTTGTGGACCGTAACGGACACTTTGATCCGGACATTGCATTATAAGTTGTAATCATTTTAAATATATATATATTGTACATAATTAAACTTGTAAATTTATATTCTGTCTTTGTCTGATTTTTGCTGGCGTTTTGGGGTATTCTGACCCATAACAGAATATACATGTAAATCTATAACACCTTCATATCTTCATGGAAAATGCTCTTTATATCAAAAAATATGTATAAACTGGAGTTTTAATTTCTCTGTACATATTTTAAGACATATGTTCAGATTGTAGCTGCTGACCAAAATTCCGATTTGATTGTTGTTTATCAAACATGAGCTCAATTCTCAATTTTCACATTTAATCGCGTTGTTTCAATAAAGCCTGTGTTTGTGAAACACGAATGCCCCCGTTGGCATCTTTGTTAGTAAAAACACCATTTGAAAGTTTTTGTAAAGTAGGTCAAAGGTCAATGTCAAGATAAAAAATGTTGGTATCAATAGAAAGGTCTTGACAAAAGGAACACACATGTCAAATATGAAAGCCCTATCACTTACCATTCAAAAGTTATGCCCAATGTTAAAGTTTTTTGAAAGATAGGTCAAAGGTCAAGGTCACGAGGTCAAAAATTTTGGTATCAATGGAAAGGTCTTGTCACAAGGAATACACATATCAAATATGAAAGCCCTATCACTTACCTATCAAAAGTTATGCCCAATGTTAAAGTTTTTGAAAAGTAGGTCAAAGGTCAGCGTCAAGGTCACGAGGTCAAAAATATTGGTATCAATGGAAAGGTCTTGTTACAAGGAATACACATGGGAAATATGAAAGCCCTATCACTTACCTGTCAAAAGTTATGCCCAATGTTAAAGTTTTTGAAAAGTAGGTCAGAGGTCAAGGTCACAAGGTTAAAAATTTTGGTATCAATAGAAAGGTCTTGTCACAAGGAATACACATGTGAAATATGAAAGCAATATCACTTCCCATTCAAAAGTTATGTCCAATGTCAAAGTTTTTCGGACAAACAGACAGACAAACAGACAAACAGACGGACAGGCCATAAACTATATGCCCCCGAATCTTTGATTCCGGGGGCATAAAAATTGCCGAGTGATGGGCGAATAACTATTGTTTCACGAATAAGATGATTAACAGTATGGTCTATTTACTTTCGTTACGCATGGTTTTCGTAAACATTGGCATACAATATATACATCGAGGATAAAATATCAAATTTAATTAATTTTATATCTAAGAAAACACAAAACCTTAACTTTACCTCAGCATATCTATATTTAGGAAGCTCTATTCAGCGAAACTTGTAGACTGTGCATGTTTTTAATATATTTTCATTTTTCTGCGTGAACATCGACGGCGGGTGCGGCTAGCCAACAGGGGATGCTTACTCCTCCCGGGCACCTGGTCCCACCTCTAGCTTGCTAGGGGTCCGTCGATGCTCCATTTGGTGCTCTATTGTGAGTGCTGTTGCGATTATCGTCAGGATCTTCTTTAACCCATTTGGTTCGATAACCACACATTTAAACAAACGGTCTTCTAAGTTCGTATATGTTTGCAAATTTGTCTTGCTTTATTCTTGTTTCGTCTTTGATGTTTCATTAACTTAAAGATCTGATTTGTTCCTTGTTCCCCTATGTTTCGTTTCTGCTTTACATGTACTGCATACCAAAATTGCACAAGTCTCTTTACAAATTTAGATACATTGCTAATTCTAGCAACTGCTCAACAACAGTCTAGAAATCTCACGTCAGCACTCATGACGATAAAGGAAGACATTGCAAAATATTGATAAAATGAAACTGTTCTAAACAGGAATGATGTAAACTTATTTTGGTCTATTACAATTTCAGGGGATGTGATTGTGAAAATGAAAAATCCAGAAATTTTCAAGCCAATGCGACTTCTTCATACGACTTATCTAATATGTGCACTATGTTTCCTCACGATGAAATTTATGATCGACTGTCCAAACTCATAAAATGATGTTTCATTAAGAGGGGATATCTTATACTTGTACATCTGAATATCAAAGGGTTTTTTTCCGCTGCAGAATACAAGTGATACAAATCATGGACATGTAGTGACCGGGTTATTGCCTTATCCAGTTTTATAGGGACCCTCATGGGTACTAATTGTGTGCCTCTTGTTGCAGATTTATTTTCATGCAAGTATGAACAAGAGTATATCCAAAATCTTTAAAAGTTAAGAAATCAGGATGATTTTTTCATTGGTACTTCTAGGTACCAGCAGCCTGTTTCACAAAAATACTTACGAACAATTTCAGGAATTTTCGTAACTTTTGATGGCTCAGTTCTACTAACTTGCTTTTAATTTGAGAAGTTTTATTTTTGAATTTACATTTATGCCCTGTTCACACGAGTGCGCATTAAATCTAATTCGCATTAGATTTGATGCGCTTTATTCTAATGCGAATTAGATTCGCATTGCGTTCACACGACACATTCTAATGCGCATTAGATTTTGGTACATTTGCACTGAGAGCCGTATACTTTAGATAGTAAAAGGGTCGAATGCATGCCTGTATGTTGTTTTGCTCATAATATTTTACCTCTTCGTAAGTTGGGCTTATGCATGCATTGCATGACGTCATTGTGAGATAAAATGACGTCATAATATGATGTTACTCTACGTAAGTTAAGAGACGCAGTACAGTTAATGAGAGGGTTCTTTGTGAATGAAATCAAGTATTTTTACCAATTATTCTATGTTTCGAGGTCCAAGGGTGATTGAAAAGGGCCCAGTTATGATGGAAATGTACTGTAGAATTCTAGTAAATCATATACGCATGCGCCAGATTTAATGCGAATTAGATTCGCTTTGCGTTCACATGGCAAAATCTAATGCGCATTAAATCTAATGCGAATTAAACTAATGCGCATTAGATTCCTCGTGTGAACGCAGCTAAAATCTAATGCGCATTAAATTTGATTTAATGCGCATTAAACCCGTCGTGTAAACAGGGCATTAGTATGTAGAAGTGATATTAGAAAACATGATACAATCTAACTAGAAAACATTTTGAACCTTTTATTAAAGGACGAAAGTTACGAATATTCCTGGATATTTTCGTAAGAATTTTTGTGAAACTAGGCACTGGATGATATTCTTACTATCGACAATGCTGTTTTTGAAAAATATGAAAAAGCTATTTATCCACAAGAATTGATTCTAAACAAGGCAAACATTTTAAACACAGAAACACCATTTTTGGACCTAAATATCAAAGTTGTAAATGGAGAGATTTATACAGATGTGTATGACAAAAGAGATGATTTTGGATTCAACATAGTAAATTTTCCCTGGCTTGACGGTGATGTTCTTAGATAACCGTCATACGGTATCTATATTTAGCGGCTCATCGGGTATGATAGAGCATGTACTGATGATTTGGATTTTCATAGTAGAATTTTACAAATTACCAAGAAACGTTTAGTTCAAAGATTTTGCTTTCACAAACATTAAAGACTTTCAGGCAATATGAAAAAAAAACTATTGTCGACATCTTTTGAAATTCTGATCCATACAAACAACAGAGTATATTACTTTGGGTATTTCACAAACTGCATTTAATGGTGACATGATTAACAAAATAAAAAGGGTCAAAGGTACACAGAATTACCATCGACATTGTGTAAGAATCATCAAACGCCTATTATACCGTGGATTTGTCACCAGACTGACACATGGTTTGGTACTTGACCAATCTATTGTCTTGTACAAGCGCATTCTTAAGAATTCCATTCTGACTGACTATGACGACAGTACTTCATGACGGGCCCTATCCAGACCTCTTTAGAGAAGACAGACCCCGATCACCTGCCCTCTAAGAATATCAGTCGGACTCCTCAGGTGATCGCATGCATCAGCTCGCTATAGCCGGTGGAGAACGGACTGTATTTCTTATGCCTTCTGTTTTTTATATCCATATAAAACGATAACTTGTTGGGTTCCACAGGGGAGTATACTCGGGGCACTTCTGTTTTTGTGCTATGTAAATGACATGGTCCACATAGCACTTTCTGTAAAGACATAACCTCAGACAGTGCATGTATTTTAGATATTGTATTTAATTTCTTGTGTGAATATCAACGGTGGGTACGGCTAGCCAAACAGAGGATGCTTACTCCTCCCTGGTCCCACCTCTAGCTAGGTCAAGGTGTCCGTCGATGTTCCGTTTTGTCTCTATTGTGAGTGCTGTTGACATTATCGCCAGGATCTTGTTGACTGTATACTCATTTTGTATGCGGATGACAGCACCATTCTTTTTCCACATGCAGACGCACGTGTCATATAAGAGAAACTTTGGCTAGTTCGCTTCATTCTTTTGAAATCCCATACAAAAATCAACCATACTCATTTCTCTTGGCCTGATATAATGCTGTTAACATCACATGTTTCTCTCAGAATTCATAATCCACAATTTCATGAATTAGAATTGCATGTTATAATAATAGGTTTATAATGATATTTATTTTATATTTCAGACCTCTAAGTCAAAGGAATTGGTAATTCTTATTTCATATTTCAGTTAATCTCAGAAATGCAGAAAGAATGAGGATTTCTTGAATTAATACATCTTGTTGTAGACATAATTCCTCGATAGATATTCGCATGCTTAACAAACTTCCTGATCCAGCATGAAAGATTGCACTTTTTTTCTCTCAACTTTAAACAGTCAATCCTTAGATATATTAGTAGTAGACTATACTTTAAATGCACCAACACATTTTTATGGTTTATAGCTAATTTGTCAGAGAAATTTCTTACTAATTGTAACCTAATTTTGGTTTGGATATTGTTGAAAATTAAACTTGAAATAGGACAAATATGGATAATGACCACATCCCTGTATACAGCACAAAATCGATTATTCAGAATATCAGAAACCGAAGGCATACAAAATCAGGATAAAACAGGAACCAAAGCAAACAAACAAAAACCTCCACCATATGAAAAGAAGCGAACTCCCGATATGGGAGTGATACCAGGTGCCCAGGAAGAGTAAGCACATTTCCGTGCTTTTTCGTTTTTATTTCCGATTCACGCTACGGAAATTTCCGAGGATCTGTGATTTTTGACAGTTGTAGGATGAATCGGTACAAATACTTTTCGATGAGGTATTTATTTGTTTGCTTTGGTTTTTGTTTTATCCTGATTTTGTATGCCTTCGGTTTCTGATTTCTGAATTATCGATTTTGTGCTGTATACAGGGATATCGTCATTATCCATATTTGTCGTTTCGGAAGAAAATGCACTGATGCGATGTGACTTTCATTTGCCAAGTCATCTAGATTCTTCAGCCGACCTGATGAAAGAATCTTATGCACAGAATCTGAATAACTTTGACGAATATTTGCATATTTTGAAGTTGTCTACCAATCATATTGCCAAGAGTCATTTTATCCGTGCAAGTATTGATTACGGTATATTGGCAGTCATGACTGCCGGTAATCACAGGAGATGGGAACTGTTTTTCTTCGCTCCATATCTTATGCAATATCAAGATCTGAAGAGAATCACGGACTGTTATTACAGCATTTATATCAATACATGACATCTAATGAATTGACTCTTCGAATCATCAATACTGATATATCTAACCATCTGCAAAAATCTGGCATGCAACATTCGAAAACACGGGCAACAGAGACAGAAATGTTTGTGATGGCCCATCTTTAACGAACTGACATTTATGTTTACACATTGTAGTCTCGCAAATGGACATGGTGCAAGTTTTTCTGGGAGATTCATAGATAAAAATCTACCTGTAAGAAATAATCAAATCTGCCTGTATCATAAAAATGAAGTTGTTTCGATTCTATATCAAGTTTGTATAATGACAGTTGGAAAGACAGTGAAGATATTAAGGAAAAGAACACCTTCGGAAAGGAATTCTCATGCAACATAAACTCAAAGAAAGAAAAGTGTATGAAAAGAAGATTGGAGGTTTTGAATGAAGAAATTACAACAACTCGAACAAAATATTTGAAACCTGAAAAAAAATGAAGACATCATTGTTTCTGAAGATTTACCTGTTAACTTTGATATTGAGAGTCTGAGGACATATTTTGAATACCAATCACTTCAACAAAGAAAAAAGAGGTATAATGTGCTAAAAAAGTCAAGTTAATAACTGACAGTGAGAAGAAAAGGAGAGATAAAGAACGTAAAAAAATAAGTCGAATGGATCCAGATTACAAGAGAAGAGAAAATATGGCAAAATAAAACACACACACAACCTAGGAGTAATCGTGAAAATGGAAAACTTTTAAAGTGAGTGAAACGACAACACAAAGAGTTCAGATTGAAAGAGAATGAAGCAAAAAGACAATCTAAAAGTTATCATGAACACAATATTCGCTTGAAGTCAATGAAACGACGGGATGAAGACTTCATATTTAAAGAGAATGAAGCAAAAATACATTCTAAAAGTTTTTATGAAAATGATACTCGCTTGAAGTCGAAAAAAAAACGACAGAATTAGGAATTCAGATTGAAAGAGAATGAATTAAAAAGACATTCTAAAAGCTATCTTGAAAATGATACACGTTTGAAATCTGCGAAAAGACAGAATGGGGAATACAGATCAAAGGAGAATTAAGCAAAAAGAATATCTTCTAAAAGTCGAAAAAATGAGAAAGAACACAAGAAAGAAAAGCGCACTTCTAAAGAGTTTAAGAAAAGTATGTGAAGAAAAAAAAAAGATGACTCTATCGATGGACTAATAAAAAAAACATTCACACTTTAAGGGCCATTTTATGTTTGTACATGCTATAATCAATTATGGTACAGAGAAAGTGTTCGTTCTGCATCAACCATGAACGTTTCTAGTGAACTAAAAGGAAAAGTTATTACTGGTGTGTGTAGCATAAAAAAAGTGGATTTGCCTTACGTGTTGTGGATATACTAAAGAACATATACTTCCACCATGTGCAAAATCTAATGGAGTAGAATTCCCAGACAAAATACCATAGAGAAAAAACTAGCTGCTTTACGAATACCTTACATGCAGTTACACGAATTGCCTCGCGGAAAGAAAGTTAGTTTTCATGGAAATGTAGTAAATGTTCCAACAAATATAAACAAGACTGTAGCAAAATTACCAAGAGTTGCTGATCGAAACATAACTATACCCATGAAATTAAAAAGAAAATTATCATACAAACATCATGTAGATTTTGAAGCTGTAAGGCCAGAAGAACTATTATCAGCAGTTCAGTGGTTGCTTGACAACAGCAACGTCTATAAATCAGAGGGTGTGAAACTTGATACTTCTTGGCAGCATACAACAAATGTATCAGGACTTAGAGAAGATGAACCGAAGGAGTGTGACCATGTAGAAGATCCATGGAATGAAGTAACCATGGTGAACCTTAGGCACATTGCTTCATCCTCAAGATGTTTCAGTAGAGTCAAAAGAAGACCTCTCATTTGCACCAGGAGAAGGGAATTCTCCCTTGAATTTATTCTTTGACAAATATGCAGAGGAGATAAGTTTTCCCACTATATTTTGTGGACAAACAAGAATGGAGAACAAAATGAGAGAAGTTGCAAATCTTTCATATGGAGATATTTGTAAAGCAGAATTACGCAATGCTGACAGAAGAGTGACAGGTCAAATTCCAAACATTTTCTTAAAATTAAAAAAAAATCACAAGCTAAACACATACTTGACAAGGCTAACATATGTATAAGGAAAGCCGAAAAAGCCAAAAGTAATGAACTTTGTGCTGGGATAATAAAAAATGATGAAAATGTTGAGCAATTGTGCAGACATGACGATGGATTCAGAATTTTCGTGATTTCCATGGTTCGCCACCATATTGGGAACAGGCTAAACAGACATGTTTTGCACATGTTCGCCAGTTTTGAATACCAACTTGGTTTGCATCATTTTCTGCTGCCGAATCAAGATGGATCCACTTCGAATACCTCGACGTACTGTAGACAAAAAAGCATACACAGATGAGAAAATTAACAATTTTTCTTTCTTTAAAAAGGCTGACTTACTGCGAAATGACCCTGTGGCATCTGTCAGACACTTCGAAAGTTCAAATTTTCATCAACAAAGTTCTAATAGGTCATTTCAACCTAAAAGGAAAAGTAGTGGATTTTTTTCTACAAAGTAAAAATTTAAGTCAGGGCTCACCTCACATACATATGATTATTTGGGTGAAGGATGCTCCTAAGCTGCAAAATGACAATGAATCTGAAATAACTGACTTTATAGATCAGTATGTAATTTGTGCTAGAAATGCTGCACAAAATAGAAAACCTTGTGGAGTATACCCCCCTTGATGAAGAAATGGATAAAAAGGATAAACAAGCTTACAAAGAAAACTGTATTAAGATCCGGAAAACTTTGGATAAGATGAATATAGTGAAGACAAATCCTTTCAACATTTTCTCAATGATTTGGGATTGAATGAAGATACATGTACATACATACATATTAGCAATGGGATCAACTATGTAGACAAAAATCATTTTTTCTTAAGCGAGCTGTAAATGAGATCCGAGTCAATAGCTACAACACGACCTTATTAAAGTGCTGGAGAGCTAATATGGACCTTTAATTTATTATTGAAGCTTATGCCTGTGTCATGTACATAGTGAGTAACATCTCTAAAGCTCAATGAGGAATGAGCAATCTCCACCTCAATGTCATGAAGGAAGCATAAGAAGGAAATATGGATCTTCGAAAACATGTGAAATCTATGGTGACAAATGTCTTACTCATGTGGAAGTTTCTGCACAAGAGGCTGTTTATTACATTCTGCAAATGCCATTGCGGAAATCTTCAAATATTTGCATTGCAGGGATATCCCAATGTAAAGCGCCCATTAGGCAAAGGGTTTTATAAACTATAATTCTGGTTGCCTATCACGCATTAGTTTAGAGAGTACGGAGAATTTACCAACGTTCAGATACTTTTGACGTTATAACGTTCAAAACACCCTTTATTAATGAAATGGGGTGTCTGATATTTAGTACGAATGAAAATGAAAGTAATGACTGTCTTACTTTGGATGTTCATGGTAGTATAATTCTGGTTGGTCACGTGCAAATTCCGTGAATCCCTTAAAAATTCTGTACCAGATGAAGAGAGAGTAGTGTTATTATAGAGTTCTAAAGAAAATAAAAATCTTCCTGACGATTTGAAAGATATTGCAGAATCTAACAGCATAAAGCGTTACATAGTTAGACCACCCTCTTCTGAAGATTTGTGCATCGCAGATTACTCATCTTTATAAAGAGCTAATGAAACAGTCTCAGAAGGCGTAAAATTGAAGAAACTGCAACATCAAGCTGTCATTCGGTGTGTTGGGTATCATGAAGAAAAGGATTCTGAGATTTTTTTACAGGGAGTGCTTATTCTTGTATCATCCGTGGAGAGTAGAAAAAGAGATAGTTGGAAACAGAGGAACATACAAAGAACGATTTTATGACATTTTGAAGTCTTCAAACATAGCTCAGAATATGGAGGAATATAATCATACATGGAGTGATCTTTATTATGTTTTAGAGCAGCTTAGAAATGCTGAAGACGATGGTTTATTTGAAGACCAATGGGACTTACTTGCGCTTTAGAGAGAGAGACGAAGAGGCATCCAAAATGATGGCCGAATCATAAAGAAATGAAAATGACATTCATGACTATTCTACCCTAAGTTTTCTCTGATTTACCACAAGGTGACACACATCAATGTGATATAATCCTCATTTACTTGGACGATGATAAATACCGAGAGCAAGTCAGATCATTGAACGAGGAACAGAGAACCTTTTTTCTACCATATACTGCATCAAGTAAAAGTATTTGACAAACATTTTTATTACTTTTTGACAGGAGGAGAAAGCGTAGGAACAACAGTAGTTGTACGAGCAATATATCAAGCCCTGATTAGATTTTGCAACAAAATACCAGGTAGTGACCCAGACAATGCAAAGGTTCTGTTGGCCAAAACAGCTTTTTAGTGAATATTTTCTGAATCAAGTAGATTTATATTTTATTTTACATTGGTTTTAATAATGTTTCACAATTTTTAGCTCAACAAAAAGAGACATATACTAAATTTTCAAAAATAGACGACATCAAATACTCAAATGGAAAGTTCTGAATCGACAGTTTATTTTAGCCCATCTTTCGATTACAGCAATATTTTTTCATCCTTTTTTTTGTAACTTCTACCTTTTATGGCGCTATCAAAATAGCATTCTTACGTGAAGATATGTTATCGTCTGCGACGTCATATTGCCAACGTCCGTGATGTCAAAATGTTGATAGATGAATAATCGACATCTATTGATTTTATTCCGACTCAGATTTTATCGAAATTTTGTATGCTGATAACCTTGAAATGACAAGAGAGTTTCTAAATAATTCACATCTGCTTTTTAGTATACTTATAGGCCTTAAACTTCACGAATGGTGCTCGATGTCGTCACACATTCTTTCCATCATGTATCTTTTCACCAGTTTTGTTATTCATAATTAAAAAATAATTAAGCAGATATGTAATAATTTTTGTCTACCAAAATTACAACCGTATGAAAGCAATTCGTTGTCAATTCAGATAATACTATTACATGTAGGCCCATATAAATTGAAGATTTGTTTATTCTTATTTTCTTTTTGTTTACTTTCATATTGTATTTCAAAATTACATACATGTACATGTAATTAACATGAAATCCAAGCTGTTATCTGATAGAAATATTACGCATTCTGATTTTTCATCACTACTTCTTTGCATGGCCCGTAATAGGTAATTTCATACATGTACTCAATTTTTTATAGACTTTACAGATCGCCAAAATCTTCCCAGTGATTCCCGATAATCGATCATGAAACTTAAGTGTTAGTTATCGTCTGTTCAGAACTGAGATAAACCGACTTTCGATTGATAATAACTATAACCCCACACCTATAATACATAAACGAATATGGTTGTGGTGACGGGGGAGTATTTATTCTGTACTCGTTGTGTACTGTAGCCCTTGTGATTAAAGTACATGAAATCTGTATTGAAATGATATCAGCAAAATCAGACAAAAACGACTACGACCCTACACATTTTAATATGTTTACAAGCCTTGGCAAATATAAAGTCCTTTACATCTTGTTAATATCAACGATTTCGTTGTCTTTTAAGAAGTCGTCGAATTGAAATAAATTCCATCTTTTGAGTTCAACGTAAACGATTTCCACGTTACATTGATATTTATATTGATGGATTTTGCCTATTAATTCTTAAAATTGTTTTATTTATTATTTTTCTTTACAATTTTTTTCAAATCTATTTCTCACAAGCGGTATGCAGTGTGATTATTACGTGATAGTAAATGCTATTATTTTGAACGTTAAAACAATATATTTACATGACTAACTTAAGACTGTTCTTTCATCATGTCAAATTTGAGTGTAATATTCTAACAATCGATGGCAAAAGATGCTGCCTCTTCTACAAACAGAGGGCGCTGTGATAGAAAAGTTAGGATGCCGCCTCTTGTTATGTGATTGTTTATCTGATCATTCTGGTTCTGGTATACCTACGCGAAATATCCCGGAGGAATATCTTTCGTCTCTGAATTTGTTGTGCTCCAAAAATAAATTTTACAAATAAACATTCACAGAAATAAGTGATTTTTGCAGATATATTAGGTTTTTAGTCTAACAAAAAATACTATAGAAATTGAATTTTAGTTATCACTTGATATTCCTATTCATTCATGATCAGAAACACTATTCTGTCAAACCTCAAATGTGTCAATTTATGCAGGTTTACAGAAACAGAAATTATTTTCTCAAAATAAAAGGTTTTTGCACAAAAAAATTAAATATCTTACCCAAAAATATTGACCTAAATGAAATTCAATAACAATTCATTCTGCTAATATGAAAATAGCTTTAAATCTATGAATTTAGCTAAGATAATGAAGTTATAGAATTTTCCCAAAAATATGCTATTTTTGAATGAAAAACAGGCATTTTACCCAAAAATGAAGTAGAAGATATACCTATTTTGTTTCAAACATGTCATTTATGATTGAAACTAGATAATTTATAGTTGAAAATACATTCCTGCTATCATTTTAAGAAATTTTATAGATTAGAATGATTATTCTCCAGAAATCAGCGATTGGTTTTTCCCCAAAAAACTTTTAAATTATGAAAGAAATGTCAGTAACACTTATGTTATCTGAAGGAATGTGAAAATATACATTAGATAATAGCTTTCAATTATTGACTTAATTATGGATGAGGGATTTCAAATTGATATACAGAAATATGAGATTTCCAATTGAAAACACAGGTTTCTGTATAAAAATGACAATTTCGAGGATTTACCCAAAATAAAGAATACAAAATATGTGTCATCTGAAAGAGGATACTTTAAAGATATTTTTTAAAGCATCATTGAACCATCATATAAATACTGAGGAACTGAGAAGCAGGAGGAAATTAAAATTTCCTCAAATTTCTATGAAATTTTGTTTAAAAAATCGAGTTTTTACCCCAAAACACACAGTAAAAGTAGAATTTTGAACTGAAAACTTATTTTATCTGAAAGAGCACCAAAATTAATATATAATTGCGTTTTCCAATTTTAAAAATCTTCATTTATATAAAAGTTGTACATTTTTTCCAATTTTCAGTGATTTTCGACTAAAAATCCACGTTTTCCCATTAAAACAAGCTTTGTTGTATGCTCTCGATTTTTGATACACCTTAGAACATCCCTTAATACACCATTTGAACACAAAAACATTTCTGTTGCAATTAGTTTGAGGTAAGGCTATATTTTTGGCTAGAATAACTGGACTTTTTTCCGATTACCCAGAGGTCTCGAAGAACATACAATTGTGGTGTTAAGGTTCATAGTAACACCCTTTCCAAAACTCTCATAAACACTGTTTAACATCACAGGTTAAGTTTTATTGACTTTATTGGCCGAAAACAATGTAATGAATAGTATTTTAATGAAAAAAGTATATGTCAACGAGCTTCCAATGGATTTATGACCTTCCAAAGAAGTACATGTCCATTTTTTCTAGATTTTCCCCAAATTTGCATCATATCATTAATAGACCCCTGTTATTTTAAACCTGATGCATGAATTTACATGGCCATTCTTTTAATAACGGAAGGTCTAAAACAAATAAAAAATAGAAAATACATCAATGCTGATACGTCAAATTCGATGAAATAGTAAATAGTATACCATTTTAGGCTCTACTCTTGACGTCATAATTTTTAGAGTCTAACCAGTAAATGACGGGTTTAAGTACTTTGTTAACATGCCAATGAGCGGAAAAATTGCTATCTTAATCTAAGTTAACATATCTTTCAAAAATAAAAATAAATGTAGCAATCATCGCACAAAATTTGAAGTTTGATACAAAATTATGACCCTACCCCCTTCCAGATTTTGTTTTAAAAAATGCTGGCAAGAGATCCCCTCCGTGCTCTATTTGGATTTATATCTCCTGAACCGTTCATCTTAATTACTTAATTTTTCATCCATGTATCAATTGGAAATAGAACTGATCAAAAAGTGAATTTTGTAACCCATTTTATAATATTTACCCATTATATCAGTAACTTTAACGCCTGCAACAGTTTTAAGCAAATGACGTCACGTGATGCATTTGGCAATTTAAACGTCAAATCAAGTTGATAAAAAAAATCGTCACAAATGAAATGGGGTGATGAAAACAAGATGTTTATCGTATGGATAGAATTATAAATGAATAGAATGCATTCAGACAAATGAATACAAAGAAAATAACTAATACTTGAATGTAAGTTCAATCACACGTTATAAATTATATACAGGCTTAGTACATGCATGTTGCAATCCATTATTTTTAGATGAGGAGAAAAACCGGGAAGGGCTAAAGTCGACCTTGTGACAGAATATCGTTTTGAAATGATTTGTTTGTTTGTTTGTTTTTTTTTTGTTTTGATTTGTTTTGTTTTGTTTTGTTTTTTTGGATTCCTATATTTATGAAAAATCATATTTTTTTTTCATTTCCGCATGACATCTGTTTTCTTCTAAGAAAGGGTTAATAATAGCAAGTATAATGTCGTTTTGACATTACGTCGCCTTAACAAAAAATCAAATAATCCATATAGACTATGTAAAATGCAATTAACTGATTTATATCAGTAAAACAATGCTGAGTTAATTCTATCTTCGATTAATATTATAAACGTTCCATACCCCCCCTTTTTTTAGCTCACCTGAGCCAAAGGCTCTAGTGAGCTATTGTCATAGCGATCCGTCCGGCGTCCGTCGTCTGTCGTGTGTCGTCTGTCTGTCGTAAACTTTTCACATTTTCAACTTCTTCTCAAGAATGGCTGAAGGAATTTTGATGAAACTTGGTAGGTATAAAGTACTAATGATCCCCTACATGTGTTGTTGTTTTTCGTCCGGATCCCTCAACAGGTGGCGCCACCACAGGCAAAAGTAGGTCACGAGGGGTACCCTCCCTTGACAAACTTCTTCTTCAGAACGGAAGCACGTATCGACAAACCGAAAGCATAAGGATGATCTACAGAGATGTCTTAAGAAGTGTTGTTATTTTTGGTTCCACTCTGAAGTCAAATTTTTGACGCTTTTTGACGTCTCTTCGGACTTAGTCAGAAATGCAAATTTTTGCACTATTTCTTTAAATAACTCAATAAGTGTATGATTTTACACACTCATTTACTGAATATTTATCATATATAACTTACTTAATGCTTTGATATGTATTTTATGCTTAAATTTTATTTTTTAGATTTTTTATGAATTTTTTTTTTATGTTAAAAAAGAAGGGGGGGGGGGGGGTGATTTTCATACATTTTCTGCTTCTTTTCTATAACCACTCTTCAGATTGTCATGACATTTTGTAGGTATGAGGTACTCATGCATGGTACCCTTCAAGTGAAAGAATTTTTGTCAAGATATCCACTTTTGGATTTTTAAGGAATATTTTTTAAGATTGTACATAGGTATTGTTATGGGTCAGAATACCCCAAAACGCCAGCAAAAATCAGACAAAGACAGAATATAAATTTACAAGTTTAATTATGTACAAAATATATATATTTCAAATGATTACAACTTACAATACAATGTCCGGATCAAAGTGTCCGTTACGGTCCACAAAGTCTATCGAATGTATGGTTTCCGGTAATCACAAACGTTCTCGAAAGATCGGTGTCCAAACGTTGTTAAATGGATTAAAGTCTCAACAAATAAAGTGTCCCAGTATATCAGAATAGATGAATGAATCGTGTCTACGAATGTGTACGAATGTCTCCTCAACACAGTTCCTCGGAGGTATTTATATCTAATACCAATGAATTAACCAGAAGCTTCTAGAACAATGACTCATTACAAATGATTAACAATAGCGTAAATTCTAGAAATCACAGTCATGTGATGATAATGATGTAACAAAGAACATACTGGAATATTCTCTAATGAAATAAACATGACATAGTAAAATCTAGAAAGAATTATTATGAAATCATAATACAACATGACTAAGTACATGTGTACCTAGACATAAAGCAAAACTAAAATAATACATGACCCACAACACCTCCCCCCTTAAAAAGAAAGTTTGAATGTCAATGAAAACTTAGGTGGTAAATTCTTAAAAAATCACTCATGAAACTCTCGATAGTGCATCTGCAATCACATTGTCTTTGCCCTTGATATGGTTAATAATGATATCATACTCTTGCAACAATAAACTCCATCTTGTAAGTCTTTTATTCTTGTTTGACATTTTGTGCAAAAATGTGAGAGGGTTGTGGTCAGTAAACACAAGAATGGGATGTAAAGTAACATTCAAATAAACATCAAAATGTTGTAAAGCTAACAATAATGCAAGACACTCTTTTTCAATAGTAGAGTAATTCTTTTGACATTTTGTCAATTTCTTTGAAAAATAACAAACAACTCTATCTACACCATCACCATTTTCTTGAAACAAAGCAGCCCCGATTCCTACGTCACTGGCATCAACAGTAAGCTTAAATTGCTTATCAAAATTTGGAGCTGACAGGACAGGACTATTCATAAGAACACATTTGATTTTCTTAAAAGATTCGTCACAGTCATTGGTCCATGCAAAATTCACTCTCTTTTGTAACAGATTGGTAAGTGGACCAACAACTGACGAGAAATTTGGACAAAATTTTCTGTAAAATCCTGCCATTCCTAAAAATCTCATTATCTCTTTCTTATTGGTAGGAATCGGGAACTTTGAAATAGCTTCCACCTTGGCCATGATAGGAGTAACAAAACCTCGACCTACTTTGTGACCCAAATATTCTACAGTCGCATGACAAAATTCACGTTTCGCAAGGTTCACTGTGAGGTTTGCTTTCGCCAGTATGTCGAAGAAGGTACAAATGATTCGGAGATGATCATCCCAGGTGTCGCTGTAGATGATGACGTCATCGATGTACGCCTCGCATCCTTCGAGATGATTTAGGAGCGAATGAATCATCCTCTGGAATGTGGCTGGTGCGTTTTTCATACCAAAGGGCATTACTTTATATTGGTACAGCCCATCTGGAGTCGCAAATGCCGATATTTCTCTGGCTCTCTCGGTAAGCGGGACCTGCCAATAGCCTTTAAGCAAGTCAAATTTACTGACAAATTTTGCACTGCAAATTTTATCTATACAGTCATCGATTCGTGGGATCGGATAAGAGTAAGTTTTGGTGACTGAATTGACTTTTCTAAAGTCCGTACACAATCGGTAAGTTCCGTCTAGCTTCGGAACAAGAATACATGGGGAACTCCAATCACTATTGCTGGGTTCAATAATGTCATTTTCAAGCATGTATTGAATTTCTTTCCGCATGTATTGAAGTTTTATCGGGTTTAACCGATAGGGATGCTGTTTGATAGGTGACGCATCACCTACAATGACGTCATGATGAGATGCATTCGTCTTTTTTGGAACGTCCGGAAAGATGGTCGTATATTCCCGCATTAATTGGTGCACTTCCTCTTTTTGATGCACGGTCAGATGTCCGAGTTTCACTTCCGGATTTGTCAGAATTTCAGAATTCTTTAAACGGACACTTTGAGCGAAGTCTTTTTCGACAGTCTCTTCATCACATTCCGGTTCAACACAATTTTCTAATGAATTTACATTGGCCAAAGTGGAAACTGGTTTTACAAAATTTCGGTCACTTCTATCAAAATACTCTTTCAACATGTTAATATGACACACTCTTTTTTCTTTTCGCCGACCTGTTGTCTTAACTACGTAGTTAACATCACTAACTTTACTCTCAATCTCATAAGGACCGAAATATCTAGCTTGCAAAGGATGACCAGGGATAGGCAAAAATACAAGAACTTATCGCCTGGTTTAAAAACTCTGTTTCTAGCATCTTTGTCATACCATGTTTTCATTTTCATTTGTGATGTTTTGAGATTTTCTTGAGCTAATTTGCAAGCATTATATAATTTCTCTTTGAAATTAGACACATAGTCTAGGAGATTCAAATCGCTAGTCTCAGTCAACCATTTTTCCTTCAACAACTTCAATGGCCCCCTGACCGTATGCCCAAAAACTAGCTCAAAGGGACTGAACCCCAGGGACTCCTGAACCGCTTCTCGTGCCGCAAACAACACGAGGTGAACCCCTTCATCCCAGTCTTTTCCATACTGGTGACAATATGTTTTCATCATAGTTTTAAGGGTTTGATGAAAGCGTTCAAGTGCCCCCTGGGACTCAGGATGGTACGCAGAAGACTTATACTGCCTGATACCTAGCTCATGCATAACCTGCTGAAACAATCCTGACATAAAATTGGAACCCTGATCTGACTGAATAGCCTTGGGAGCACCTACGAAACTGAAAAATGTTGTAAGGGCCTTAACTATGGTCTTTGCCTTAATACTCCTAAGAGGTATGGCCTCAGGAAACCCAGTCGAAGTACACATAATGGTCAGTAAGTACTGATTCCCTGACCTAGTCCTAGGCAAAGGACCTACACAATCAACTAACACCCTACTAAAAGGTTCCTCAAAGGCTGGAATGGGTTGGAGGGGAGCAGGTGGTATAACTTGATTGGGTTTACCTACCATCTGACAACTATGACAAGACTTACAAAACTCAGACACATCTTTTCTCAACTTAGGCCAGTAAAAGTGACTTAAAATCCTATTATAAGTCTTATTGACACCTAAATGACCTGCCATGGGTGTGTCGTGAGCTAAACTCATGATGTCCCCGCGATAAGCTACTGGAACCACTATCTGGTGAACGACCCGCCACACGTCATTAGGGGGTGCATCGGGTGGTCTCCATTTCCGCATAAGGATGCCATCTTGTATGTAGAAGCACTCTCCGACTTTGTCCGCTTCTTCTCGGGGAAGGGCCCTCTTGCTTAGTCGGATGATCTCCGGATCTTTAGTTTGTTCGGAAAGGAGCTGCTCACGGTTTAAGGCATCTGTATCTCTGTCTAATGGCGGATGGGAATCATCACTAGGTACTGTCGGAGACTTGTCAACATGAAGTGGTACCGACGTCTCAGGTACGCTGTCATCAATGGAAGACATGAATGTATCAGAAAGGTCTATATTTTTGGAGGGATGGTCCTCGTTAAGTGCAGAAGTACTCTCAGCCTCTTTTTGTCTGTTCCTGGCCATCGCCCTGGTAACTGCGCAGGCTGGGTACAAGTCGTCGTCTTCATCATCGGACACGACATCGGACGTGATTTTTTCACAAACAATCGGATCGGCTACAACTTTGCCGCCAGCTAAATCGTTGCCAAGCAACAAGGAAACGCCTTGAACGGGAAGAGTAGGTCGAACACCTACGATAACAGGTCCAGTAATTAAGTCTGACTTCAAATAAATTTTATGAAGGGGAACATCAATGACGCCTAGCTCCACACCCTGTAATAAAACTGACCTACCAGTAAAAGTGTGCTCAGACAAAGGCAATGAACCCTCTAACAATAAAGTCTGGGCAGCACCAGTATCTCTCAAAATCTGAACAGGCAACGCTTCGCTAGAATCACTGAGTGAAACAAATCCCTGTGACAAAAAGGGCTTATAATGATCCTCCACAAAATCATCAGAACTGGACTTAGAACCCTGAATCTCAGGAGTGTCAGAACAAATCGAATCTAAGGCTTTCCTATCATTTCTAACAGACGCACAGGCCTGTGACTTAAGTTCTTTTTTCTTCTTAAGCTTCAAACACTCACCAATAACATGACCTTTTTTCTTACAATAATTGCATGTAGGAAGCGACCCCACCCCTGGGGATGCCTCAGAACGCTCGGACCTAGGTCCGGACGTAGAACCACCTTGAGATGGTGACTGGGAACTAATGGACGACTGAGACTCTTGTAAATTTTTCTTTGGAATATCTGACGTTTTTTGCGCTATCGCTAGATTGAGTTTTTGACACAAAATTTTTCTTATGAGTGAGAGCATACGTATCAGACAAAACAGCAGCTTCTTCAAGAGTTTTAACATTTTTGTCTTCCAAATGAGTTCTTAAATCTTGATGTACACACTCTTTGAACTCTTCTATCAGAATTATTTGACGCAAATTGTCAAATGAATTGGGAATTTTCTTAGATCGAAACCACTGATCAAATAAATCTTCTTTTTCTCGAGCAAATTCAACATATGTTTGATTTTCAAATTTTTTGTACTTTCTAAACTTTTGTCTGTACGCCTCAGGTACTAACTGATATGCTCTCAAAATCGTGTCCTTGACCTTGTCATAGTCTGAACTCTCAGCAATACTGAGCGCCGAGTACACTTCAGCCGCTTTGCCAATAAGTACGCTTTGTAACAAAGTTGGCCAAAAATCACGTGGCCACTTCAGATTGGCCGCGATTTTCTCAAAATGTGGAAAATATTTGTCCACAGACTTTTCTTGAAATTTTGGTACTAATCTGATGTTTTTGGCGGCGTCGAATTCAGACTTGACAAGCGAAGGAACAGGATTTTCCTTAGTGCTTTTCTCTAATTTTAACTTTTCTAACTCAAACTGGAGTTCTTTCTCGTGCATACGTTCCTGTTTCTCTCTTTCTTCCTTTTCTCTTTCAAATTGTCTTATTTTTTCTTCTTTTTCAAATTGTCTTTCTTTTTCTTCTCTTTCAAATTGTCTTTCTTTTTCTTCTTTTTCAAATTGTAATTGTATTTTCATTTTCTCTAATTCAAACTCATATTTTGACATTTTGGTTTCGCTTGAAACAGGTTCAACAGGAAAATCGTATGACGAAAAGATTTCCTTAGCTAAAAGCTCTTTAGCCACAATATTTCTAATTTCTTGTTTTCTCATAGAAGATTTTACATCTAACTTCAAGTGAAGACCTAAACCAATCAAATCATCTTTCTTCAATGATTCGAACTCTTGTACAGTCGGCGATTTCAAAAATTTAGTAACCGAAAATACCATGATTGATTTCTGCTGGCAAAAAAATTGGAGAATTTTCCTTTTTTCAAAAAACGAACTTTTACGTAAAAATGCAAATATGCAGAGATTACGATCCCGGACGAGCCCCCAATTCTGTTATGGGTCAGAATACCCTAAAACGCCAGCAAAAATCAGACAAAGACAGAATATAAATTTACAAGTTTAATTATGTACAAAATATATATATTTCAAATGATTACAACTTACAATACAATGTCCGGATCAAAGTGTCCGTTACGGTCCACAAAGTCTATCGAATGTATGGTTTCCGGTAATCACAAACGTTCTCGAAAGATCGGTGTCCAAACGTTGTTAAATGGATTAAAGTCTCAACAAATAAAGTGTCCCAGTATATCAGAATAGATGAATGAATCGTGTCTACGAATGTGTACGAATGTCTCCTCAACACAGTTCCTCGGAGGTATTTATATCTAATACCAATGAATTAACCAGAAGCTTCTAGAACAATGACTCATTACAAATGATTAACAATAGCGTAAATTCTAGAAATCACAGTCATGTGATGATAATGATGTAACAAAGAACATACTGGAATATTCTCTAATGAAATAAACATGACATAGTAAAATCTAGAAAGAATTATTATGAAATCATAATACAACATGACTAAGTACATGTGTACCTAGACATAAAGCAAAACTAAAATAATACATGACCCACAACAGTATAATGTATATTTTCTTACCAAAAATAGTAGAAAAATTCTCAAATCGCACCGGGTTAAACACATTGATACTACTTTTGAATGAAGAAATTTTATTTTAATCACAAAAAAAAAATTCCGTAAAGATTAAAAGTACACAACTTTTTTAATATTTTTTCAAAGCCATGCACCTGGTTCCGGACCGGAATTATTCGAATTTTATGATCTGAGGACCCATTTTCACACGTATTCTTCCACACATGTAGATGTCTCACGCACTTTAAACTATATTCAAAATTTTATTTCATCTATCTAGTAAACAATCACGGGAAGACAATTCAAGATAAACATTGTGTGTATTTTCCACCAATTGTTGAAAATAATAAGAAAATAATCGGAACTATTTGACAGGACAATGACCTAGATATGCATCAATTCATCTTCGTCCCCAAGGCGCATCGTATTCCGCTAGGCGCTTCATTGCATACAAACCGCAAAGTAGTACTGCGATACATTTCAGGAGATACAGTGCAAACGGAATAGATTTTTATACTTGGAACACTTTCATAATGGTTATCATTCATGTACTTGGAACACTGGCATATACTTGTTATCATGTATAAAGTTTGCTCGAATTTCCTCTGTCTTAGACTCTCTTAGATGAAGTAATTTACGGACTGATTTCTTGAAGAAACGTCTAATGAGTAATCTCTTCCTCTGGATTTTGAGAATGCATAGGACATTTAATATCTGAAATTCTTGAAAAAAAATAATTCCGTTCAGAGTTCCTGAAATCTTCCAATGAAATGTTGGACCACAGAAGCTGTTGTTTTAATAGAGAAAATAAATTATTATTCACAACCTTAAGTCACTGTGTTCGTCATCTTGTATGTATAATATTTCTAAGAGGAACACAGAGGCCTGAGGTTGTGAATAATAAAACATTTTCTCTCATAAAACGACAGGATCCTGTGTTAAGACATTTGGGAATTTTTATCTGTTCAAATAATAGATACATGATGAGTTTTTATCGGACCAAATAACTTCTTGTCGGCAAATCCAATGCAACCGATACATTTCATGAACTCTCTCCGCTAACAACTTGTCCGTGTAACAGACCTATGATGAGGTAAAACAATTAGTTAACAGTAAATAACGATGTCGTAGGTCAGCTAGTTGGACAAGCTTAACAATTTCATGGGCCTTTTAATTTGTTTCAAACTGCGAAACCTAGAGAAACCACTTGAGTTGTTGAACAGCGTATGCTGAAATGCGACGCTCCTTCTCGCCTGTTGAAATATGCATAGGCAAGAAGCGTCGCATTTCAGCATATTTACTGAAAATTATTTGTTCAAGTGGCTTCACTGGGTCATGAGGTTTGATACAACATACACTGCTTTTTTGGAAAACAAACTGGCACAATTTCTGCACAACTCACTTGAATTGATGAATATTGGATCAAAACGATTTTAACTGTACGTTTCATGTATTTGAGATGAAATCAATACTATTCAAAAGCATAATTCATAGATTTCAGAGAATAAAGGCAAAACCGAAAAATCTTTGTTTTTTATGCCCCTGGAATAAAAGATTCGGGAGCATATAGTTTTGGCCTGTCCGTCTGTCTGTTTGTCTGTCTGTTTTCCGAAAAACTTTAACATTGGGCATAACTTTTGAATGGAAGCTGGTGATAGAGGTTTCATATTTCACATGTGTATTTACCAAAATTTTTGACCTCATGACAATAACCTTGACCTTTCACGTACTTTAAAACTCAAAAACTTTAACATTGGGCATAACTTTTGAATGGTTAGTGATAGGGCTTTCATATTGTACATGTGTATTCCTTGTGACAAGATCTTTCAATTGATACCAATATTACGCTGATCCTGACCTCTCACATACTTGACAGAAAATGACGTTTTTACTAACAAAGATGCCGCCGGGGACATTCTCGTTTCATAAACACAGGCTTTATAATTTCTGGCATGCTAGCTATCAATAATAAAAGGTTTTGTGTTCAATTTTAAACAAACTAAATTTGTGAAATCATTTCATTGTTTTATTCTTTTTCTGCTGCAAATTAATGTGGAATTTTACAATATGATTTTATTTTTGATGTTGCATAATTGAACTATACTAGCTGGGCATATGACGTTGGACCACTTTATCCGTTTTTTTCAAATCAGTAAAAAAGTTATTGTTTTGAAATGTGACTATTTTTTTCTTTTTTTGTACTTTTAAAGGTTGTCTGAAAAAAACACATCTCTGCATCCGGCAAAAATCTTTTTAGAAAGGTTGTGGGCTAAAATCCTGGTACTGGCACTATCAGTATTCAATGTCAGTTTGTCAATTAGAGCGTGCATGGGTATCAGGTGAGCGGTGTGCCCCCTGGGGCTCTTGTTGTTTTTACTGGATTACTTTCACATATTTCATGTTACCATTATAGTCGTTGGATGACAAATTATTTCCTCACTGTAATACAAATAATTTTACATGTACAATGTAAACAGTATTCCTTGCATTTACGGATTTAAGGAGATCATATAATGTATGTAAGTCGGCATACGTCCTTTTTTATCAAACATGCTTGGATATTCAGCATTATGGCATTCAACGTGAGTCAAGGTCATCCTCAAGGTCAGTGTGACCTGTTCAGGATCAAATAACCTTTGGGTTATTTGAAATATGTATGTACTTTCCATCCCTATATTAAACGTATGCCGGTAATAATAATTCACTGCCGGTGAGAGGGTTTTGGCAATAATACTGAAATCACTGATTTATACGGAAGCCCGTAGGTGACAGGTATGAATTAAAATTTATCTGGCGGCCGCCACTTATTTTATCTGGCGGCCGCCACTTAATTGATCTGGCGGCCGCCACTTAATTATGTGGCGGCCGCCATATAACTAAATGGCGGGCGCCACATAATTAAGTAATTAAGTGGCGGCCGCCAGATAAATTGAGTGGCGGCCGCCAGATAAATTACGTGGCGGCCGCCAGATAATTATGTGGCGGCCGCCAGATAAATCTTTTGTCACATTTCATCTGGTTATTTTGCATCTTTTATACCAAATAGATTAAAAGAGAAGATGGAATCAGCTACCGAGAACAGAAAGAACATGTTATGTACTAATTGGTTTTGATTTATTGTAATTATTTGTTGACCGCCACTTAAATTATCTCACGGCCGCCAAATAATTATCTGGCTGGCGTCACTTAATTAATCTGGCGGCCAGCAGATAATTATCTGGCGGCCGCCAGATAAATTAAGTGGCGGCCGCCAGATAAATAAGTGGCGGCCGCTAGATAAATTATAATTCAAACCTGTCACCTATGGGCTTCCGTTGATTTATAACAAGTCCATGAATATTCGCATTGTAAGAAAAGGAGAAAAACAAATTATATAAAAAAGGGAAACTTTTTCAAAAGGAGGATACACTTTGAGAGGATTTGGCTTATAGTACTATGTCATTTGTCATGAAAATTCTTCTGTTCGATAAATTCAAAATAAAATTATTACGGTTGGCTTATGATAAATGGCGAATCTTACACATGGCGGAGATGAATTGCGACGCATCGTGATGCTTGGTGTTCTAAATATCACTACTCCTAGATATGTAGAATTTGTGCGCGAAATGTCCATACATTTGTTTTCCCAAATCTCGCATGTAAACTAAGGAGTCAATGGTTCCTAATAAAATGTACAATTTTGTGTCTGATGTAGCTCTTTTAAACCCGGCATGTAAAAAAAGCATCACGCACATTTTACTTAGATTTCGCTTATTTTAACCCCGCGTATAAATCAAACGGTTGTTTACAAATAAAACAAGCATAAAATTATCTTTCGTGATTTTCTCCTAGAGATGACGGCGAGCGGCAGAATGCGCTGTCAGCCTTTTCTCTGAATGAACATACCCATCAAAGAATTGTTTTACATCAATTTTTTAATCAAGATTCAAGGAAAACAATAGTTCTAAGTCCCAGTCTAATCAAAATACAGCAGTTTTATCTAGCATAATCCCTAAAATACTAGTTTATGTTTTAGGACGTAGGTTAGTCAGCGTCAAATAATAAGAGTGCCGATGCAATTTTGGCGCGTTTTTCGTGACGTCATAGATAACGTGACGTCGATTTTGGCGACGAAAGAGACTCCGAATGTTGTTCGGATGATGTATCCATGTACCTTAAACAACCTCCTCACTGTCAGATGACCACACACAAACAAGGCCGCAAAACGCAGGGGCCCAAGCAACATAGATGGATATGTAAATGGGTATAAAAAGAGGGCGTACGTAAAGCAATCCGTGCTCTGCACCCGCGAGCTCATGTATGTTATCACCCGAGGAGTCCGACTGACATTCAGAGAGGACAGGTGGTCGTGGCCCTGTCTTCTCTAAAGATATTTAGACAGGGCCAGTCATGGAGTCCCGTTGTCACAGTCACTTAGAGTTCAAGTTTTAAGAATGCGTTCAAGTTTGAAGACTGTAGATTGGTCAAGTACCAAGCCTAGTGTCCGTCTGGTGACATTAGGATCATACCCACGGTATAAAAGGCGTTTTATGATTCTGTCGCATTTTCGATATTGATGTTGTCTATCTTTGATCCTTTTTATCTTGTTAATAATGTCACCATAAAATGCAGGTTGTGAAATACCCAAAGTAATATACTCTGTTGCCTGTATTGGTCCGAATTTCAGAAGTTGACAATAATTTTTGTAAAACCAGAAAGTCTTTACTAGATTGTGAAAGCGAAAACCTTGTCCTAAAAGTTTCTTGGTAATTTGTAAATTTCTACTATGAAAGTCCAAAACATCAGTACATGCTCTAGCATACCGGATTAGCTGTGAGATATAGATACCATAGGACAGTAATCAAGGAACATCACCGTCAAGCCAGGGGAAATTTACTATGTTAAATCCAAAAGCATCTCTTTTGCCATTCACTTGTATGGATCTCTCCATTAACAATTTTGATATTTAGGTCCAAAAATGGTGTTTCTGTGTTTGAAACGTTTGCCTTGTTTAGAATCAATTCTTGTGGATAAAGAACATTTTTATACTTTTCAAAAACAGGATTGTCGATAGTAAGAATATCATCCAGGTACCTAGAAGTACCAATGAAGCATTTCACATCATTATTTTTTTTCTTAGCTTTTGAAGATTTTGGATAAATTCCTTTTCCTACGTGTATTAAAAAAAAATCTGCAACATGAGGCAACAAGAGGCGCACAATTAGTTCCCAACCTGTTTGTAGAGTTTCTCACCAAATCTTACATAAATATTGTCCAAAAGGAATGACAAGGCAATACACAGGTCAACACATGTCCATGATTTGTATGATTTGTAAACTGTGGCGGAAAAGAAACCCTTCGATTCAGAAGTACAAATATAAGTTTTTCCCTCTCGACCAAAACACCATTTCATGAGTCTGGACAGTCGAGCATTTATTTTGTCGTGAGGAAGCGTGGTGTATATATTAGAAAGGTCGCATGCAGATATCGTATTTGCTTCAAAATTTCTTGATTTCATTTTGTAGTACATTTCAACATGTTTAACGTCTCCTTGATTTTTGTATAAAGGATTTCGGTGACACTTTTACAAACTAACGTACGCAATTTCCCTTACTGATCGCTTAAAGTTTAAATCCAGGGCGGGCGTCTTGAAGTTGGTAATAGTTTAAGAGTGTCTAAAGAGAAAGTCCCTTTTTCTCCATTAGTCAGTGAGCAATTTAACAGGAGTGGTTATTACAATGATGTATATTGTTCCAGCATCTTGTTAATTGCTATTTCAGTATCTTCAGGATCATATCCTCCGAGAAGAATGCGATTGAATGTCCTTTTACGGTTTCTAAAATAGTAGTTTTACCTGTCATGAAAGAAATGTCAGTTACAAAAGCATCTGTCTAGAGGTATTGTTTTAATGGTATAAATATGATCACAATGTATGATCACAATCTAATACCTTTTCAAATCTTGAGACGACGTGAAACAGCATATAGACCGAAAAGGTAAGCTGATACATTAAAGGGCAAAGCATAACGTCTGTTAAAGCAAAATGAAAGAAAACCCAGTCGTGCGTTTTGAGGTTTCAAGACAAGGAAGTTCTTATCACGAACAAAAACTTGAGACATCATATCTGTATTGATACATACTCAGAAAAATGTAAAGTATGTCCAGTCTAGAGTTATATTTTTCGTGTCGAATACAATAAACTTTCTGCATTAAACATTTTGCATTTGGATGTATCAGAGTTTGCTTTGATGTTGCAACAGTTACTGGTCCTACTGGTGATTCCTGGTTTAGGAAACAGAACTTATATATAAATATTTATATACATATATTAGTTTTATAATGATCTACTTTGTCAGCGTATCGCGAGGGGTTTGACAGTAAGTGTTTTGAATATACTTCCCTGACATTGTCGCCATAGCACTTTCTATATAGACATAACGTCAGGCAGTACATGATGTTTTTATATTTTCATTTCCATGCTTCATAAACATCGACGGCGGGTGCGGCTCGCCAACAGTGGATGCTTACTCCTCCCGGGCACCTGGTCCCACCTCTAACTTGCTAGGGGTCCGTCGATGTTTAATTTTGCGCTCTATTGTGAGTGCTGTTGAGATTATCGTCAGGATCTTCTTTAACTCATTTGTGTCACACATATGTCCTTTGCCGTGTGCAGCTCGTAAAAAAGTTCCCCGCGAGGGGTTTGACAGTAAGTGTTTTGAATATACTTCCCTGACATTGTCGCCATAGCATTTTCTATATAGACATAACGTCAGACAGTGCATGAAGGTTTTATATTTTCATTTCCATGCTTCATAAACATCGACGGCGGGTGCGGCGAGCCAACAGGGGATGCTTACTCCTGCCGGGAACCTGATCCCACCTCTAACTTGTAAGGGGTCCGTCGATGTTTAATTTTGCGCTCTATTGTGAGTGCTGTTGAGATTATCGTCAGGATCTTCTTTAACTCATTTGTGTCACACTTATGCCCTTTGCCGTGTGGAGCTCGTAAATATGTTCCCCGCGAGGGGTTTGACAGTAAGTGTTTTGAATATACTTCCCTGACATTGTCGCCATAGCACTTTCTATATAGACATAACGTCAGACAGTGCATGAAGTTTTTACATTTTCATTACTATGCTTCATAAACATCGACGGCGGGTGCGGCTAGCCAACAGGGGATGCTTACTCCTCCCGGGCACCTGGTCCCACCTCTAACTTGCTAGGGGTCTGTCGATGTTTAATTTTGCGCTCTATTGTGAGTGCGGTTGAAATTATTGTCAGGATCTTCTTTAACTCATTTGAGCAAGGTATGATTTGGGTGCTTAAATGACTAATATTTTGCCAAGATCTGTTCAATAGGATATCAACTCTTACTTGGAATAGATTATCCGACATGATTCCACATACTT
The DNA here is from genome assembly GCA_028142955.1 of Pinctada fucata. Lineage (NCBI taxonomy): Eukaryota > Metazoa > Mollusca > Bivalvia > Pterioida > Pteriidae > Pinctada > Pinctada fucata. The sequence goes on along the minus strand of AP027110.1, from coordinate 16,163,199 downwards.
TAATGAAGACTTTTCTCACTCGTGCCTCTTCTTTCTGTTCCGATTCCCTCCTTTGATACATCTGCACAATTCGACCAACAGACTAAGTGATTCCATATTTCGGATTTATTTTGTTTAATCATTGTTTTCCTTTTTTAAAATTTATTATTCTATATGGATATCAAAAGGACACAACCTCACCAACAGCGTATTTAAAACTTACATCAGCGAACCTGAAATGAAGGGTGTTCAAAAAGAGTGCCTGAGAGTTTACCGGATGATACAAAAGAAAAGAGGGGACCTCCAACAACATTTGGTTGCAACACCCACAGAAAAACAACAAATACCCCATGCAACAAGCAGAGAAAGAGAGTCCAAAGGGACAAAGAATACCAAATCACATTATAGAAACATAAAAGAAGACTATACATAGATTAAAGAGACAATTTGGCAATTGGTGTCGTCTTATGACGGCTATAGCAGATGGTGTGGTTATCCGGATAACGTGAGCACCAGCCTCCATCTTTTTTCGATAGCACAGAGGTCTCAAAGAACGCACAATATTGATGTAAAATAACTTTCTCACCGTTAGATGACAACACAGACAGCATAACGTAGAGGCCAAAGGGCGTACGAAAGTCTGTGCTCTGTAGCGAGCTGTAGCGAGCTCATGCATGTTATCACCGGAGGAGTGCGACCGACATTCATAGAGCATAGGTTGTCGGGGACCTGTCTTCTCTAACGTTGTTTGGTCAGAGACCGTCATAGAGTTTTGTCGTCACAGTCATCAGAAAGCAATGCAAAGCGTTGGATGATTCTAACACAATTTCGATGGTATTTTTGTCTACCTTTGATTCTCATTATTTTGTTTATTAGGTCACCGCAAAAGGCAAGTTATGAAATACTAATATTAATATACTCTGTTGCTTGTACGCGTCCGAATTTTTAAAGAATGGATGAAGCGATTCTGAAACAGAAAATTTCCGAAAGAGGCATAATAATGAGGATATAGATCAGCACAGATCTATTACATATTGCCGAACGCAAATTGACCGCGGTATGAGAACCTACAGCAAGAAAATGTAAGCGGCAGCACCCCACTTTAAAGCAGTTGCACGTACCATCGGGTACACATATCCCGTCATGGCGACATACGATGCCGATTCATATGTGTACATCGTTCAATGAAAATTGTTTCACATAGTTCATGTGAGATTTGTAAAATCAACGTGATGATAATGTTTGGATACAGAGATGGTAACACGCATATGATCATAAATCTCAATTAAGAACACCATTTTCAACAGAATAATGATGGCCATGATGTAGGTGGTAGGAGGTAGATTTTCATACAGGAATAAAATTACCGTGACCTTATGAATGATGTTTGTACTAAAACTAAGGGCTATTCTAATATTCAATTGTGTGACAAATGATTACAGTGTCATAACTCAGTCTATATATACATATTGTATTAAAAATAAGAAACGCCGAATTAAACTTCAACCGGTTTCATTGGTATCACAAGTATTAGCTTTTACAAAAAGCTTGCCGTCAGTTCGCTGACGTTATTTAAATGTTGCAAAATTCTAGTTAGATAAACTCGGAGTAAAATGCATTTACCAATCGCACATTTCCGGGCTTTTCCGTTTATTTCCAATTCAAGTGACTGAAAGTTCCGAAAATCTGCGAATGATATAGAACGTATCGATACAAAGACTTTTCAATACATATTTTGGAAGAAAATACACTGATGCGATATGACTTTGATTTGTCAGGTCATCTAGACTCTTAAGCCGACTTAATGAGAGTATCTCATTCATGGATTCTGAATAACCTTGACGAATATTTGCATTTTATGCAATTGTGAACCAATCACATTGGCAAGAGGCATTCTATCCGTGCAAGTAGGTTACGAATGATTACAGTATACCGTCAGTCATGACTGACGGTAATCAGGAGTTTTAAGTAGTGGGCATGAAAAAAAATCCTGATGATACCAATGAAACCTGTTGAGTGTTATTTCTTCATGATATTGAAATTATTGACTACTTATTGATAAACATATTGTATATATATTTACCTAAAATTATGTGTAACACGTCCCCCAACATTTTGGCACACAATTTCTCATCAACATGATGTAAAAAATTCCCTAACTTAAATAAAAGACACTGCATTTTTCTTACACATTTTCAGATCATTTTGACAAAACATACTGATTTTATATTAATTAAAGTTAATATCGTATACGCGGCTACGTTAAGGTGCTCGATGCGGATGTCGCGCTGAAGATAATTCATTTTTACAGCGCCTGGCATTCAACCCTCAATCACAACTGAACTGTTCTTTCTTTAGTTCAAATCTTTATATTTTTTATATCTAGTAGGTGTTTGGTAGCTGCCTAAATAAAACTTGTCCCGATTTTAAATTGAATTTTGTAAATAATAAACAAGGAAAAAATAATAAAAATGTTATATCATTTTCTTCCGTAAATCCTGTAGATTGAGAATTGTGCTGGGCATTGTAACACTTGAAATGATTAAGAGGAGAAAAGATACCGAGAAGGAACAGAAGTGGTAAAACACTACAAAACTCGACTTTACATTCACATTTTGCACAACCATTACAATTTCCATTAAGTGCGCAGCCATATCCTGGTAAATTGAAGTGTCCTTTATAGATGCTACATAAAAATATTGAAATCGTACAAGGGTAGCCATCTGCAATTTACAATTTTATACAACTACCCTTTATCAGTCTATTTTCAGATGGGACCTAGGCGCACAAGTGATCTGGATTACGTCATAGAAAATTAAGCGGGAAAGCATTATATATACATCACTGTGTAGCATCACGTGACTTAAGTTGGTGAAACCACGAATACAAAAATGGAGACATACCGCTCGTTTGAAAAAAAGAAAACAGGTACTGTGACGATTGTGTTAATTCAATTTTATCTTTTCATAGCCGATGTCCTTGTAAAAGATGATATTTTGATAATTCTTTGTTTGTAAATCAAGAAAGCATTGTAATTTTTACAAACATTCTGACAAAAGGAACGTCGTGGTCGAAATATGTTAAACACAATGTGGTGGTGGTTTCCACGAATATCTCTACAGCTTTTGTCACAATATTTGTAAAAACAACGGCGTTTTACTAACTTACGATTCCATGATAGTAAAAGTACCATTTTAGACAAGGATATTGGCTATGAAAAGATAAAATTTGATCAAAACAATTATTGCAGTTCCTGTTTTCTTTCCTCCAACTGAGCTTTTTATTCTTTCGTGGTTTCACCAACTAAAGTCACGTGATGCTACACAGTGTACATGTACATACGTGTACATTTTATGTACAGATATAGATAGATAAGAACACGAGCTTTTACATATTTACACAATGTGAAGAGGGAATTTTTATTTTAGTACATGTATTGTTTTCATAACGATGAGAATGTAATATGCATATACAAATACATGTATATAAATAAGGCCCGGGGGAGGGGGTCCAAGCCTCGTCTGGGCATCCCGCTTTTAGTATGTAATCTAAAACAGTATATATTTTCTTTGTGGAAAAGTTTGTGATAAGGGATGACTCTGGTGATAAAGATTACCACAACTTCAAACATTTGCTGATCAAATATTGAAATGAATATGTTACCAGGATGAGAGGGAAAGGGGAAGGTTGGTCCTTTCTTTCCCGGCCAGGCTAATAATCAACAAAGGAGTGGATCTCCAACAACACCAGGTTGTAGCACCCACAGCAAAAACCCAAAACAACCAATGCAAAAACGCAAAGCAGACAAGCACAAAAAGAGACGCGCAAGGGAAAAGGAACGTCAACGCACAACACAGAAACATCAAACACAAAGGACTACACATAAACCAACGAGACCAATGGGCAACCGGTGCCGACTTAGGACTGCCACGGAAATAGCAGAAGGTATGGTTATCCTGGATTACGTGCTCACAACCCTCCCATTTTTCCGATTACCCAGAGGTCTCGAAGAACGTACAATTGTGGTGTAAAACAAACTCCTCACTATCAGTTGAGCACACACAAACAAGACCGCAAAACACAGGGGCCCAAGCAACACAGATGAATATGTAAATAGATATAAAAAGAGGGACTACGTAATACAATCCGTGCTCTGCCGCTGCGAGCTCATTATGTTATCACCCGAGGTGTCCGACTGACATTCAGAGAGGACAGGTAGTCGGGGCCCTGTCTTCTCTAAAGAGGTTTATACAGGTCCCGTCATGGAGTCCCGTCGTCACAGTCAGTCAGAGTGCAAGTTTTAAGAATGCGCTTGTACAAGACTGTAGATTGGTCAAGTACCAAGCCTAGTGTCCGTCTGGTGACATTAGGATCATACCCACGGTATAAAAGGCGTTTGATGATTCTGTCGCATTTTCGATAGTGATGTTATCTATCACCATAAAATGCAGGTTGTGAAATACCCAAAGTAATATACTCTGTTGCCTGTATTGGTCCGAATTTCAGAAGAAGTTGACAATAATTTTTGTAAAATTTCCAGAAAGTCTTTACTATTTTGTGAAAGCGAAAACTTTGTCATAAAAGTATCTTGGTAATTTGTAAATTTCTACTATGAAAGTCCAAAACATCAGTACATGCTCTAGCATACCGGATGAGCTGTGAAATATAGATACCATAGGACGGTAATCTAGGAACATCACCGTCAAGCCAGGGGAAATTTACTATGTTAAATCCAAAATCGTCTCTTTTGTCATATACACTTGTATGGATCTCTCCATTAACAATTTTGATATTTTGGTCCAAAAATGGTGTTTCTGTGTTTGAAACGTTTGCTTTGTTTAAAATCAATTCTTGTGGATAAATAACATTTTTATATTTCTCAAAAACAGGATTGTCGATAGTAAGAATACCATCCAGGTACCTAGAAGTACCAATGAAACATTTCACATCATCATTTTTTCTTTGTTTTTGATTATTTTGGATAAATTCCTTTTCATACGTGTATAAAAATAAATCTGTAACAAGAGGCGCACAATTAGTACCCATTGGAATCCCTACAACTTGCTTGTAGAGTTTCTCAGCAAATCTTACATAAATATTGTCCAAAAGTTTCAGTTTCAAAAATCCACCAAATCTCCTGCTGATTACAATTTGTTTTATTGTTATATTTATTTGTTCTTAGATTTATTCTAGTACTAGTTAAATTGATTTATTAGAACCGTTACTGAAGTCTCAGTGTATTGTTCTGTTGTACTATTCATACCGGTATACTGACGAAAGTATTTTAGCATCTTATTTAAACATGTATATATTGAAATAATGTTTTAGAATAAACTGTTAACACACACGAGCTGCACCCCCCCCCCAAAAAAAAAACCCAACAATGATAAATATAAATAAGAAGTAATGACTTTAAAGCCGGTTAATTATTAGTAAACATCCACTAATTAGCTCAATATGGACAAAAGCTTATTATATAGATAATCTAAATAAACTTTGTGCTACTTCAGGATTCCGTATTTATATTTGACATGTTAAAATCAATTTCGTATATTGATTAACTTATTGAAAATCAATGATTCCTCTGTGATTAAGAAGCGGTTCCTCATCCAAAGCTTCCGTTTAACCCTGAACTCAAGAGTGCGCATGCTTGACCTGCACTGACCCGATGTGCAAAACTGCGGAAAACACGCATTCTTTCATTACTTCTTGTAAATAAAAAATTGGGAACATTTAGAGTTGATGTAAGGAATAGGATGAAAGCTCAATAATATTCAAAATCGATCCAGTACAATATATCCCTTGAAATGTCATTAGCATACGATAACTAGCGTGACGTCATTTATAAGATCACACAACGTTTTCGCGGAATTTTCTCTAACGTCATAGCGTGGAGCACCTTAACGTAGCTGCGTAGAAAGAAGACTATTTTTAGCCTGGAACACAGGTATTTATCACGTTTCCCGTTTTCTTTAAATATCATATAGTACATTAAGAAACCAGGAAGCGCAATTAATCCCTGTGGACTTGAATTGAGCTTGACCTTGAAAATTGACCTGCATCGCACGTGACCATTGACCCAAAAGAGTTCGGAAAGACGGACAAATGGACGGACACTAAAGCGACTATGTGCACTCCCGAAATATTTCGGGGAGAATAAAAAATAGTGATTGCGAAGTTTTATCGTCCTAGCTCAAGGGTACTTTGAGAAATCGCTCGACCAAAATACTTGTAAATTTTCCCACGGTCACAAAAGCATATACATGCAGTCTTCCGAGGAAGACTCAATAACGAGAAAAAAGGACTTGAAATAGAAATACATGTAAAAGAAAACTCTTAAAGCAGGAAGTGTCTTACATGAAAAGAAACTGATACCCGACGGCACCATGTAAATTATACAGAGTGGAAAGTTTCATCTAAAATACATTCGAAATACAAAGGGAATGAAATAAATGCTTCGTAACTCAACACAAAATTGTCAGTGTTATTTTCGACAGTGTATTGTATATCATATATTGTTTTCGATGCCTTATAAAATGTATTGCACTGCAGTTGTTCAACAAGGATTAAATATGGATGAACTGTGAGCTAGGGAACTGTTTGGATCTTGAATAGTTTACACTGATAGACGTGTTTCTTGTGAACCTAGTAAGTGTATGCTACTGTACTATAATTGATCTCATAAAGAAAAGGTAAAGAGAATAAAAGTTGTTATTAATGAAATGTAATAACTACATGAATTAACGATGGTGACTCATCACGTGCGCGCACATAGCACTGCGCAACGTATTAGACGATTCGAACGTCATCGCGTCATACGCATGACGTTATAACGCAGGCGATGTCGCATAAGATAAAACGGTAGAATGCTCGATTTAGGACTGTACATAGGTAATATCAGGTAATGTATATCATCACTGATGAATCGAAATGAAGTACATTGTAGTTTAAATTGAATAATTGGGGCCCGCGCGACTTTTTTTTTTGAAAACCGGGAAATTCAACCGCTCGCTGCCCGGAAAAAAAATCAAATAGGATATTTAGTATTCTTTTTGTTACGTTTTATTTTGTTGCAACGGACCTACCCGAAGTAATAATGTGTAAACGCTAATCCGAGAGATGGGAAACTTTGCATGATTCTAATCGTTTATAGCGTAATGTTTATTCGCAGAGGTAGCGTTATAAAAATATAATTATACATAAGGGATCCTGGGGATTTTTCAAATCAAGGGGGTTAAGGCTAAATATACATATACCAGCTCAGAGGGAATGGGGTTTTATTTTTCTTCTATCCACAGAATCTACATGATCCGGATTTATTTTCGTCTGTCTTTCGGGCTGTAGGTTTTTATTCAAATTTTTTCCGAAAAAAAGTCAAGCCGGGTTTTTTTCTAATGCGAAAGTTTTTATCCTCCCGTAAGATCAATTGGCATTTTATGAATGTCATAGTCTAATTTAGAATTTTGTTTCAATGTAGCTCTCTCTAGTGAAAAACGTACCTTGTTCGAATAAATATATACATTTGTACGTGTTTGACGATTCCTACAATCCTTGCAATCTCTTAATATCACCCTACCGTATTTTTTTCCAGAGAACTGGATGAGATTGGGCGTAACAGGGACGTATATTTATAAATCTATTATATACGCTCATGAGCGTAAGTGCCCCCCCCCCCCCCTTTCCCCATCCCGTCCTTCCCCTACGATCTTCGGTGAGGTGTTAAAAATAGATTGTAGGTTTTTTGCTCACCTGAGCAAAGCTCAAGTGAGCTATTGTCATAGCGCGCCGTCCGTCGTCCGTCCGTCCGTCCGTCGTCGTCGTCGTCGTCCGTCTGGCGTAAACTTTTAACATTTTCAACATCTCCTCTGCAACCGCTGCACAGAATTTCATGAAACTTTACAGGAAGGAAGTACTCAAGGTCCTCTACCAAGTTTGTGTTTTTTGTGCCGATTGGTCAACAAATATGGCCGCCGAGGGCTCTGATTGGCTGACACATTTTCGACATCTCCTCTGCAACCGCTGCACAGAATTTCATGAAACTTTACAGGAAGGAAGTACTCAAGGTCGTCTACTATGTTTGTGTTTTTTGTGCCGATTGGTCAACAAATATGGCCGCCGAGGGCTCTGATTGGCTGACACATTTTCGACATCTCCTCTGCAACCGCTGCAAAGAATTTCATGAAACTTTACAGGAAGGAAGTACTCAAGGTCCTCTACCAAGTTTGTGTTTTTCGTGCCGATCGGTCAACAAATATGGCCGCCGAGGGCTGTGATTGGCTGACACATTTTCGACATCTCCTCTGCAACCGCTGCACAGAATTTCATGAAACTTTACAGGAAGGAAGTACTCAAGGTCCTCTACCAAGTTTGTGTTTTTCGTGCCAATCAGTCAACAAATATGGCCGCCGAGAGCTCTGATTGGCTGACACATTTTCAACATCTCCTCTGCAACCGCTGCACAGAATTTCATGAAACTTTACAGGAAGGAAGTACTCAAGGTCCTCTACCAAGTTTGTGTTTTTCGTGCAAATCGGTCTACAAATATGGCCGCCTAGGGCTCTAATTGGCTGACACATTTTCGACATCTCCTCTGCAACCGCTGCACAGAATTTCATGAAACTTTACAGGAAGGAAGTACTCAAGGTCCTCTACCAAGTTTGTGTTTTTCGTGCCGATCGGTCAACAAATGTGGCCGCCGAGGGCTCTGATTGGCTGACACATTTTCGACATCTCCTCTGCAACCGCTGCACAGAATTTCATGAAACTTTACAGGAAGGAAGTACTCAAGGTCCTCTACCAAGTTTGTGTTTTTCCTGCCAATTGGTCAACAAATATGGCCACTGAGGTCTCAGATTGGCTGATACATTTTCAACATCTCCTCTGCAACCGCTGCACAGAATTTCATGAAACTTTACATGAAGGAAGTACTCAAGGTCCTCTACCAAGTTTGTGTTTTTCGTGCCGATCATTCAACAAATATGGCCGCCGAGGGCTCTGATTGGCCGACACATTTTCGACATCTCCTCTGCAACCACTGCACATAATTTCATAAAACTTTGCAGGAAGGAAGTACTCAAGGTCCTCTATCAAGTTTGTATTTTTCGTGACGATTGTTCAACAATTATGGCCGCCAAGGGCTCTGATTGGCTGACACATTTTCGACATCTCCTCTGCAACAACTGCACAGAATTTCATGAAACTTTGCAGGAAGGAAGTACTCAAGGTCCTCTACCAAGTTTGTGTTTTTCGTGTCGATTGTTCTACAAATATGGCCGCCGAGGGCTCTGATTGGCTGACACATTTTCGACATCTCCTCTGCAACCGCTGCACAGAATTTCATGAAACTTTACATGAAGGAGGTACTCAAGGTCCTCTACCAAGTTTGTGTTTTTTGTGCCGATTGGTCAACAAATATGGCCACCGAGGACTCTGGCTGACACATTTTCGAAATTTTCTCTGCAACTGCTGCACAGAATTTCATGAAACTTTACAGCAAGGTCCTCTGCCAAGTTTGTGTTTTTCTTGTTGATAGGTCAACAAATATGGCTGTAAAGGGCTTTGATCTGTAGAAGTATATTTGTGACTTTTTACCCTTTGTCTGCAACTCAGGTGAGCGATGTTGCCCCCTTGGGCCTCTTGTTTATGACAAACTCTCCGGAAGGTTGGTATTGCCTGGGTGAGGGCCGAAACAGTGCAGTCATTTATATGCTGGTTTTCAACATCGTGGCAAATTCAATCCCCCCCCCCTTCATCCAAACTTATTGATTTGGAATACATTTTTTATGTTGAAGCTGTAAACTTTCTTTTCGGTACGCTTTGCTTTATATTATGTTTTAATGGATTCATATATCATAAACATATAATACGTATGTGTTTCGAGTCTTGAATAATAACTAAGCAATTTATTCACATGGGGGTCTGGCCAGATGGAAAGGGGAATGCAACAAGCGAAACATCCCCCCAAGTCCTAGATTTAGCATAAATAAAGATAGAGAAAGAGAGAGGGGCGACTGTTTAGCCTGTCTATTATGGTACCATCAGTCAATCAATCTATCAATTTACTGGTGTTCTCATGATCTTAGGGAACAGCCATGTGATTTTATGGAAAGGGGGGGGGGGGGGCAGGAAGACGTACTTTGCAAAAATAAAAATCTCCGGAAGGATATTTTAGGGAGAAAAGATTCTGGCCAGAAGGAATCATGAAAATAGCCCCCCTTCTGTCATCCAACATATAGAGATACTCACTCCGTGTTTGACATTTTATACATCTTGTGGCCGAAATTTTGCGCTGAATGATATAAACTTTTAAAAGAGTAATTTTCAACATTTGGAAAATTAAAAAAAAATATAGAAATAAACCGACCCGAAGGGCCGACGAAAAAAAATCCGGCACTTACAATTGCTGAAAAAAAACCGGCTTGCAGAAGTAATCCTGTAACCCCCCCCCCCCCCACCCACCCCATCCCCTCCCTTTCCCCATGCTCACTTATTACGATGACATAGAGAAAAATACAAATTTCAAGATAAAATACTAGCTAGTAATGTAAAATTAATGCGTGGGAATGACATAAAAACATTAATTGTGATCTTATCATCAGTTGATAGTCCTATGTGGAGGGGGCAATCATATTTTAAGGACTTCTACAACATGTACCATTTTGAATAATTAAGATTTTTTCAATATTAAGATAATCGTTTTACAGAAATTTGCTGGGGGAAAAATTTGAGGCGGAAGAAGAATTTTTCTTTGCCTTGTATTTTGGATTATATAGAAAACCGGGAACCATCTCGGGATACTTATTGACTGATTCGCAACGTCCACGAGCACCTATGAGTTGTATATGAGTTGTATATGACGAATGTGGTGTGGAAAAAAAAGAAGATTTTTTTTCAATATTTTTCTTGAAATCTTGTTTAAAAATATTCCCCTAGGCCAGAAATGTAGTCAAAATGTAACCATTCCGTTTCGTTCGATATATTGAATATTGAAGTTCTGATTTCCCTTTTGTTTATAATGACTAAAAAAAAGAATCAATACTTCATTAAGGATTCCGACTATTCCGTCGGAATCCTTTCTGTTATTGCAATGTCTTTTCTTTATTCTTATTAAGGATTCCGACTATTCCGTCGGAATCCTTTCTGTTATTGCAATGTCTTTTCTTTATTAAGGATTCCGACTATTCCGTCGGAATCCTTTCTGTTATTGTATTGTCTTTTCTTTATTCTTATTATTATTCTTATTATTATTATTATTATTATTATTCTTACCCCCAAATCGTTCCAGTCACTGTACAAAAAAGTACAACTTCTTATGATAAAACGAAAAGGATCATGTGAAAGAGCATATAAAGATCTTGAGGTAAAAAAATTTTGTCGTCGAAAAGTTCACATATGCCCCCGCTAGAGGTCATCAAAGTTCAAATCTTTAAACTCTTATAACTCCTAAACTAACCGTACGATTTGAACGAAATTTGTTTTAAAATGTTCTTTGGGAAATTTGTAAACTTTTATACGCTTACATGCTCGATAAAATATTTACGGTTTTCGCGCTATTCCGAGTTGAAAATGGAACTTTAAATTGGCACAGTGCCAATTTCTACAGTTTTTGAGATTTTGAGTTGAAACTTGGATACTAGGTAACTTATGGGTAGTAATTTAATGTTGACCTACTTTCAAGGTCAAATTTTCATTCTCAAGGTCACAACAAACTTTTACCTGTAGAACAAAGACTATTTGACCTTCAGAGTTCAAACTTTATACATACTATCGTTAAACCAAGCTCTTTCACATTGACCTTGTCCCAAGGTCAAATTTTGATTCTCAAGGTCACAACAAACTTTTGCCTATAGAACAAAGACTATTAGACCTGCAGAGTTCAAACTTCATACATAATATCATTAAACCAAGCTCTTTCACCTTGACCTTAGCCCAAGGTTAAATTCTGATTCTCAAGGTCACAACATACTTTTGCCTATAGAACAAAGACTATTAGACATTCTAAGTTCAAACTTCATATATAATATCATTAAACCAACCTCTTTCACCTTGACCTTGACCCAAGGTCAAATTCTAATTCTCAAGGTCACAACAAACTTTTGCCTATAGAACAAAGACTATTTGACCTTCAGAGTTTAAACTTCATACAAATAATTGTTCAGTCATGCTCTTTCACTTTGACCTTGACCCAAGGTCAAATTCTCATTCTCAAGGTCAAAGCAACTTTTCCCTACAAAAACAAAGACTATTTGACCTTCAGAGTTCATACTTTATACATATTGTGCTTGGGCCCAGCTCTTTCACCTTGACCTTGACCCAAGGTCAAATTCTGATTTTCAAGGTCACAACAAACTTAAGTCTATAAAACAAAGACTGTTTGACCTTGACAGCTCAAACTTTACACAAATATTCCTTGCATCAAACTCTTTCATCATGACTTTGACCAACGGTCATTTGTTTGATTTCAAGGTCACAACTGACTTTGGTTGATTAGATATTTAGTTTTGCTCAGATTAAGATCAATTGTGATGAGAATAATCGCAGTACTTAGCTCTCATTCATGACATTGGTTAAAGGCCAAATAATCATTCTCAAGGTCTTAACAATCATTTACTCTTGTAGAATTTACACTTTTTGTCCTATACTATTTATTCTTCACACAAGTAGTCATTCCTATTTGAACTTAACATAGTATAAGAAAGATAACTCTTTTATTCTTGTTCTCTGTTCTGTTTCTTTTTTTTTTTTCTTAGTAGCATTACATATCTGTACTTTCATGTTGTTGTCATTTCCTATTAAAGGGACGGTGTCCCTGAAAATTAATTAATTTTACAATTTTCGGAATGCAAAATTTTTCTTTTCAAATGAAAATATACATTCTCATTTGTATAAATTCAAATTTTCAGGCGAATCTAACGCATACATTCGCAGTTATAAACCTTTAAAAACGTGATTTTGAATTTGGGGTGCGCAGCTCTTATTAATTTCACTGGCGCCACCTACAATGTATTGAGTTTTTACAATAGAAGTATACGGAGATTTATTTATTAAAGAATCGACAATATTAGGGTCGTTACTGCATATTTTCAAATAAAACTTTTTATGGCTCCTTTTTTCCTCTTTCTAGACCCTTTGGAATATATTTTACGTTTTCGATAAAATTTATTTTCAGGGACACTGTATCTTTAATAGAAATTATCTCATTGCAAAATCATTGTGCAATTCTGTTTTGAGAAAGTAATTGTAAAGGATTTGATATCCATAGAGCATGGAGTTTAAAGCTTTCCCAAAGATGAAAGGTACTTAATTTTTTTTTTCTTCTATTTTGTTGATAAATAAATTAGAGTCCCAAATTAGACTTAAGCTCTTTTGACCCATTTGCTAAAGTGAATAAGGTACTTAAGCAACTATTCTTTTTTCCATCTTCTTTATTCGGATTTTAACACTTCAGTTCCGAGGAAGGTCTAAGAAAGGAGGAATCCGTCTGTTGCTTGCAACAGTAGCCATCTAGTTCTTATTATTATTCTTATTATTATTATTATTATTTTTATTCTTACCCCCCATTTTTTCCAGACACTCTATTCAAAGGTCTTTAAACACAGAGCAAAAAGGATGGTACCATCAGAAAGAGCATAACAAGGTCTTCTTTAACTATTTTTTGTTTGTCGATAAGCTCACCAATGCCCCCGCTAGAAGTAATCAAAGGTCAAATCTTTAAGTACCTATAACTCCTTAACTAACCGTACGATTTGAACGAAATTTATTTTAAAATGTTCTTGGGGAAATTTGCAAACTTTTATACGCTTACATGCTCGATAAATTATTTACGGTTTTCGCGCTATTCCGAGTTGAAAATGGAACTTTAAATTGGCACAGTGCCAATTTCTACAGTTTTTGAGATTTTGAGTTGAAACTTTGATAGTGGGTTACTTATAGGTGGTCATTTAATGTTGACCTACTTTCAAGGTCAAATTTTCATTCTCAAGGTCACAACAAACTTTTGCCTATAGTACAAAAAGTATTTGACCTTCAGAGTTCAAACTTCATACATAATATCGTTAAACCAAGCTCTTTCACCTTGACCTTGACCCAAGGTCAAATTTTGATTCTCAAGGTCACAACAAACTTTTGCCTATAGAATAAAGACTATTTGACCTTCAAAGTTCAAACTTCATACATATCATTGTTCAGTCAAGCTCTTTCCACTTGACCATGACCCAAGGTCAAATTCTCATTCTCAAGGTCACAACAAACTTTAGTCTATAAAACAAAGATTTTTTGATCTTGTGAGTTCAAACATTACACAAATATTCCTTGCAACAGACCCTTTCACCATGACCTTGAATTAAGGTCATTTGTTCGATTTCAAGGTCACAACCGACTGTAGTTGATAAGATATTGAGCTTTGCTCAGACTAAGATCAATCGTGATGAGAATGATCACAATACTTATCTTTCATCCATGAAATTGGATCAAGGTCAAATAATCATTCTCAAGGTCATAACAATCATTTACTCTTGTAGAATTCACACTGTTTGTCCTATACTATTTATTATTCACACAAGTAGTCTTTCTTATTTGAACCTACCATAGTATAAGAAAGATAGCTCTTTTATTCTTGTTCTCTTTTTTTATTTTTTATTAGTAGCATTATACATATCTGTACTTTCATGTTGTTGTCATTTTCTATTAATAGAAATTATTTCATAGGAAATAAATTGTGCAATTCTGTTTTGAGAAAGAAATTGTAAAGGATTTTTATATTGATAGAGCATGGAATTTAAAGCTTTCGTAAACATGAGAGGTATTTATTATTTTGTTTTCTTCTATTGTGTTGAAAAATGAATAAGAGTCCCAAATTAGCCATAAGCTCTTTTGACTCATTCGCTGAAGTGAATAAGGTACTTAAGCAACTATTCTTATTTTCCATCTTCTTTATTCGGATTTTAACACTTCAGTTCCGAGAAAGGTCTAATAAAGGAGGAATCCGTCTGTTGCTTGCAACAGTAGCCATCTAGTTATTATTCTTATTCTTATTATTATTTTTATTCTTACCCCCCATTTTTTCCAGACACTTTATTCAAAGGTCTTTAAACACAGAGCAAAAAGGATGGTACCATCAGAAAGAGCATAACAAGATCTTCTTTAACTATTTTTTGTTCGTCGATAAGCTCACCAATGCCCCCGCTGGAGGTAATCAAAGGTCAAATCTTTAAACACCTATAACTCCTAAACTAACCGTACGATTTGAACGAAATTTGTTTTAAAATGTTCTTTGGGAAATTTGCGAACTTTTATACGCTTACATGCTCGATAAAATATTTACGGTTTTCGCGCTATTCCGAGTTGAAAATGGAACTTTAAATTGGCACAGTGCCAATTTCTACAGTTTTTGAGATTTTGAGTTGAAACTTTGATAGTGGGTTACTTATAGGTGGTCATTTAATGTTGACCTACTTTCAAGGTCAAATTTTCATTCTCAAGGTCACAACAAACTTTTGCCTATAGAACAAAGACTATTTGACCTTCAAAGTTCAAACTTGATACATATCATTGTTCAGTCAAGCTCTTTCCACTTGACCTTGACCCAAGGTCAAATTCTCATTCTCAAGGTCACAACAAACTTTAGTCTATAAAACAAAGATTTTTTTACCTTGTGAGTTCAAACATTACACAAATATTCCTTGCAACAGACCCTTTCACCATGACCTTGAATTAAGGTCATTTGTTCGATTTCAAGGTCACAACCGACTGTAGTTGATTAGATATTGAGCTTTGCTCAGATTAAGATCAATCGTGATGAGAATGATCACAATACTTATCTTTCTTTTATGACATTGGTTCAAGGTCAAATAATCATTTTCAAGGTCATAACAATAATTTACTCTTATAGAATTCACACGTTTTGTCCTATACTATTTATTCTTCATACAAGTAGTCCTTTTTGTTTGAACTTAACATAGTATAAGAAAGATAACTCTTTTATTCTTGTTCCCTGTTTCTTTTTTTTTTCTTAAGTAGCATTACATATCTGTATTTTTATGTTGTTGTCATTTACTATTAATAGAAATTATCTCATTGCAAAATCATTGTGCAATTCTGTTTTGAGAAAGTAATTGTAAAGGATTTTGATATTGATAGAGCATGGAGTTTAAAACCTTCGTAAACATGAAAGGTATTTATTTATGGTTTTTTTACTATTTTGTTAAAAAATGAATAAGAGTCCCAAATTAGACATAAGCTCTTTTGACTCATTTGCTGAAGTGAATAAGGTACTGAAGCAACTATTCATCTTTCCACCTTCTTTATTCGGATTTTAACACTTCAGTTCCGAGGAAGGTCTAATAAAGGAGGAATCCGTCTGTTGCTTGCAACAGTAGCCATCTAGTTTCTTCATATTTTCTGGATCGCTACTCTCCGACACTGGTTACTGTTTGAAACCAAAGAGTAAACATCCACGCCATTTTACGTTACTTGCAGGAGGAAAGGCTTATGCCCAGCACTTTTCTTTTTCTTTGTTTGTTAGATTTTCTATGAGCAGTATCCTTTATAGCTGCACTATGAACCCCCTCCCGTTTTTTTTTTCAAATCTAGATCCACCACTGATTTCTTTTTTTCTTTTTTTTTTTTATTCATTTTTTGTGTGGAAAAAACTTCGAACATGGTATGACAATAAATACAATAAATGATTATCATGACATATAACATAAAGATACACTGTAGTTCATATTTGAAGTACTTGAGATATAATTTGCCATTTTTCTTTTATCTTTTTGGCCTTAGCCGTGGTATAATAGATACAAGAATGTAATTCAATGGTACGATGATAATTCATGAAAGATAAAGCTTGTTGAAAAGTTGGTTATATTTCTGTACATCTACATATATATATGTATCTTTTAAATAGAAGAATAGAAAAATTAATTAAATCTGAATGGTTTCCCTGGTATATATTAAAGATGAATAATTCTGGTTGTAAGGCTATGTTAGTGTTTAATTTATCATTAAAAATGTTTTTGAATTTAAGCCATATATTCTTTTCTTGATATTTAGACAGGAATCTTATAATTTTAAGTTGCTGAGTAAGTCTTATACAAGGGCTTAGGAGAAAGGGGGGGGGGGGCAGCGGGGGCACATGCCCCCCCCCCCTTTTGAAAAGTGGGAGGGGGCATAACCATGTTTGTGCCCCCTCCCCCCACTTTTCAATCACAAAATTTTATGATGCATTAACATTAATTACATTGACATAACATTGACATTAATAGCAACATTTTGTACCATAAATCTACAATTTTTCGGTCAATTTTCAAAATTTTTCTTTGGCTCGCTACCGATCGCCATTTCTTTATAGACTTTCTGAATAATTTAGCTATTCTGATCCATCCTATATACATAGCACTTTATCAATGCGACGAATTGCTTTATTTCCCAGAATTTTCACAATGGACACTGACTAATATGATATTGCCCATTCTTCGAGTATTCGAGGACAATTTTCGTGTTGAGTCAATTTTTAATGAGACTTTACTACAGGAATACATATTTGTTTAAATAAAAATGAATAAGATTCTATGATATGAACGTCATTTATTGAAATGTTTCGACGCTATGATTTGTATATATAAAATCTAGGTATGACGTCATCATGGACATGAAAGCTTCTTTCAACGCTTTATCTTGCTCTTATATTAACACCGACCTATGTATTTTTATATATCAATTGAAAGATCAAGACTTATATATTCCTTCGGGGTATGGTCAATTCGTACCATAACCAACTCGTACCTGCCACTTCGTACCATACCTTACTACCAACTCGTACCAAAACCATTTCGTACCAAGACCAACTCGTACCATAAATTCTACCAACTCGTACCATAACCAACTCGTACCATGGTACCAATACTCGTACCATAAACTCGTACCGTTCATAAATTCGTACCATCCATAAACTCGTCCCATGGTACCAATACTCGTAACATAAACTCGAACCATGTATAAATACCCACCCCTACCTACTCGTACCACGGTACTCAGTAAATTGTACTCTGTAAACTCGTACGTGAAATAACTTTTTTCGGACCTTGACCAATTCTTCGCATTAAATTTTATTGATAAAGCGTCACCAGACATGCATGTTTCGAATATCTTATTCGTATTAGTGGAAACTTATACATTGTAAAGAGTTCAACTAATAATTCATAGTTTATTCAAAAGATGTTGTATATATACGTTACATCGATGGCGATTCGAGTTGGCTATGATTCGAGTAAATGTTAATGGGTACGAGACTCTGGGTGATTCGAGTTGGTTATGATAAGAGTTCATGTCAATGGGTACGAGATTATGTGTGGTACGAGTTGGCTATGATTCGAGTAAATGTTAATAGGTACGAGATTCTGGGTGTCAGTGGGTACAAGATAATATGTGATACGAGTTGGTTATGATTCGAGTAAATGTTAATGGGTACGAGATTATAGGTGATTCGAGTTGGTTATGATATTATTGTCAATGGGTACGAGATTATGTGTGGTACGAGTTGGTTATGGTACTAGTACATACATATATTGGTACGAGCTGAAATAAAATTGAGTACGAGTTGGTTATGGTACGAGTCAATGTCAAAGGGTACGAGATTCTGTGTGGTACGAGTTGGTTATGGTACGAGTATGTTATGGTACGAGTTGGAATTAAATTGGGTACGAGTTGTACCCATGAATTCGCAATGGGTACGAATTGACTTTTTATTTTGGTACGAGTTGGTCATGGTACGAAATGGTTATGGTACGAGTTGGTAAATTTTGGGTACGAAGTGACCAAGGTACGAGTTGGTCATGGTACGAAGTGACCATAAACCATTCCTTCTGTCATATCTAGAAAAAAAGTTTAATACTCCTTTGAAGTGAATTTTTTAGGCACAAAATGCTAATTTTACGAATTTTTACATTTTTTATATTAAATTGATAAGGACGCTACTTTCCTAAAATAAAGTTATTTTCTTTCATATATATGTTTTTTATTGAAGAAAAGTGTCTTCTTTTCATTAAAAATTTCAAAAATCACATAATAACATTCTTTCCTCAATTACTAGTGCTTCTCTGGAAATGGGTGATTTTTGTCTAAAAATAGCAACAGAAATTCCCTTAATCTATTTTTAGCTATATCTCGAAATTTTCAACACCGACCTTGGTATTTCGATAAGTAAAATTAAAGTATGAGAATTGTTCTTCATATGTGGCCAATTTTTATAAAAAGTTTAATACTCCTTATTATATGAGTCACCATCCTTAAGAAAACCTTCCCCGGGTGCCTGGGCTCGACACAATAAACAAGAATTGATTTCAGTGGAATTCTCAAATTACTATATATTATACCAAAATAGTAAAAAATTGAAATATGGAGTTAATCCATTCTATTTCCCTTTGAAATAAGAATTAATTTCTATATGCTAGTCATAACTGACTTTATTAAAATGAAAAGAGATATTGAAATTTAGACTTAAGTCTAATTCTTAGTTTGTGGTGCCTAGCGCTGTAGATTGTATTCTTTGTTGTGGGAATTTTTTATATGGTTTGCGTAATAATCTTCATTATTTTGTTATAGCAGTTTCCATTAGTAACATACGGAGAAATGCGTTTGGCGCTTTTTGTCCCATATATCAATGACCAACATCTCGGTTCTTTTATGTTTACATCAACAGTACTAAAGATGGGAATTTTTTGTACACTTATGAAAAAGAATTTATCCAAAATCTTAAAAAGCAAACAAAACGTCATTTTTGAAATGTTTCAATGGTATGTCTAAATGCCTGGATGGTATTCTCACTATTGACAGTTCTGTTTTTGAAAGATATAAGAATTTAGTTTATCCACAAGAGTTTATCCTCAACAAGGCAAACGTTACGAATGTTAAATGTCTTCAAATTCAATAGCATCATTTAAGATAAGATAATTTTACAGCATGGACCAGACAGATACACCAGTTTTGACCTTAAAATCAAAATTATGAAATACAAGTGTGAATGACTTGAGAGATTATTTTTCATTCAACATAGTAAATTTCCCTTGACTTGACGAAGATGATCTTAGACTACCGTCATACGGTATTTACACATCACAGCTCATCCGGTATGCTAATAATTGTACTGATGTTTTGGATTTTCATAGTAGAAAGTTACTAATTACCAAGAATCTTTTAGGTCAAGGTTTCCGATTTCATAAGCTAATGTAGACTTTTATTTTAAAAATTCTACAAAATTTACTGTTAGCTTCTTTTGAGAATCGGATTCATTAGAGCAACAGAATATTTCCTTTGTGTATTTCACACCATGCCTATTATTGTGACATTATAAGTGAATATATCAGATGATAAGTACCAATCGCAGTTTAGGAGTCAACGATCCAGGGGAATATAACATGGAAATCGCAAACCACCAAATGGAGGCAGGACAAGGTGCCCGGGAGGATTGAGCATCCTCTGACTGCATGCAACACATACCGCAAATGCCAAATAGAAACGTGTTAAATCCGGTAATGTCCAAATAGATCAAAGACATGTAGCAGTCATGGATGTCTTCACTCAGCAGGATCATATCCATGATATAAAAGGAATTTGATGAAATAAAAAAAAATTGATCGAAGGATCAATGATACTCGCGCTCTGCTTAATTAACATACAACTATTAAAGCTATAAAAATCGTAGTGTATATGGAAGATTTTGAGGGTATGACTCTGTACATAATTGAATAACATGACCTTAATTCAAACTTGATCTTTATGTCTTAATGTAAATGCTATACTCATTATATGAATTTATTCCCTTTGAATATCCGGTAACCTTTTTTTTCAAGAGGGCATCATTGATGAGACTAGCCATGGTTTATTAACTTACAGAATTTCATATTTTGCTTCTTATTGTAAAAACATCCATCTCAGCAACCTGCATCAAACAAGAAAGTCTTTACCAAAAAGATGAATATTTTATAATGCATGAAAGTTTAAGAGATTCAGTATCCCCCATGTGTCAAAGAGGAATTAGGAATTCTTTGTATATGAATTTTCTATTTGAGCAATTGAAGATATGATTCAGAAATTAAATTTCTTTAGGACAAAAAATCAACATATTTAAGTCAAGAAATCTTTAGTGACATTACATACATGTACATGTTTATGTGATGTTTGACTTGTTTCATACAAAGTCCATAAAAAGCCAGTAAAACAGGTTTTGTGCTGTAAATGCCTGTTTAAACAACAAATCGATAAAGTTCAGATCGTGTATAAGAGGGATAGAAATGAAAATTCAAAACAAACAAATGAAAAATTAAACGATTCATTTCTTTAGAATTTTCATGTCTCTATTATGCTATGTATACCAAGGGATCTTGGTAAGACGTGACAATTATCTAAATAGCTGATAAATCTCACTTCGGGAGAAATTAACCAAGATAGACCCTTTTCCGATTTCAATCATGATGGATGATTGAATTCCTGATTTTTTGGCAATTATCTAGATTTTTTTTCTGTAGAAATTTTATTTTCACATAACAATGAAATAAGTTATTTCAAATCTGACAAGCACTAATGTTTAGAAACCGAAATCGGTCTATTTATATATATCATTAAAACGGCATAAAGGAGTGTCTTCGATAAAAACACCATCTATTACATTACAAACAGTAATATCTATATTGAAACGTCGACTGATTTCTGCTGCCATGTGTTTCATAAATGCCACTTTAACTTTAGTTAAGCTTACTATAAATTTACATAATGTCAACACAGAGGATAAAGGAGTTGTATGATTCAAATTCAAAACTGTGAAAGGCATAAATAAAAAGTATGGTTTTTTACTCAATCTTTTTTTTCAAAATAACTATGAGGATATGAAGTATATAAATAACTTAATTCTACCCCCCTCCCTTCCTTTCAAATTCTGTAAGATTCAATATCCCCTCTTCCACAGACAAAATTATCTTTTTTGACATTAAAAATAAATCTAAAACTTGACCATTCTTTCAGTAGATTGTAATATACGATTTTCATATTACCGCAGTTTACTTGTATTTTACACTTATTTCATATGACCTTACATCACAAGATTTGACATAACTTTTATCTGACTTATGAGATCACAGTTAGAAATAACGTCAAAAGTAGTAATACCGGGTCTTGGAGCGTCTAAAATTCATTTCTATCGGTAACATGAAGAAGGTCTATGGTGGAAGAATATTTAAATTAGTTTTTTTTCTCTTATCATAAATATTCACTCCCCCATAAGGAGACAGCTGACAGAATTTTTCTAAGTTTCAATGAGCATAACTCTGCACATAATTGAGCGACTTTACCCTTATTCCATATTGGTCTGTAATTCCTGGTGTAAAAGCCGTATCCAAGAAATAAATTGAAACTTTGTAACGGTTTTCCTCCGGAAGTCACAAAATATTCAGTTTTTCTAAGTTTCAAATGTTTCTTAGGGCATCACTATGCACGCAATTGAGCAACATAATCCATATTTGAACTTGAACTATATTTCTTGGTGTAAAAGCTATATCTAATAATAATCATTATTCCTCTTTTTCTGATTTTCTTTAAGTTTTATGTTTTGTTTCGTTTCGTTTCGATCCGTTTCGTTTCGTTTCGATCTGTTTCGTTTCGATCTGTTTTGTTTCGTTTCTATTTGCTTCGTTTCGTTTCGATTTGTTTCGTTTCGTTTCGTTTCGTTTTTGTTTCGTTTCGCACTTTACAGGGACCCAACTTCCGTGGACGATTTCAATATAAAGAGGATGAACCCGTCTATAGATTTTTAATATCAATGTCAGCATTTAAAGGTCATTGCTAGTCTAAGCTTGTGAACATTACTTACAGAAATACGTCCTTTGTATTTCATTTGGGTTGGTTTCTTTTTGCATATGAAAAAATAAGATATAATAGACCTTTTTGACACCCGAAATTCTATGTATATATTAGTAACTAAGAAAGATAGAGGGCCTTAAAAATACAACAAAACCCTTTGAAAATTGGTATTAAAAATTTCTCAACGCTAAGCCCATAGTATTGTATGAATTTTCAATAGAAAATGAAAGTTTCAAAGAAAAAGAAAATCTTCTCAAATTTCCTAAACCTGGGTCCTGTAGCATCATATCCCAGTCATCTATCTAAGTCTTCGGTATATTTTGGACATAATTTCACAGATTTTGGCCATATTCTGTGTACATGAATAATCCAAACTTGAAGGATAATCTACATGAAATCTATCCTCATGAACTAGACATTAAGAAAACAACCGAGAGCGACAGATCGGCTTTGTACTTTGATATATTTCTTTCTTGCGACACAAACGGCAATTTGAACACATCACTGTATGACAAGCGTGATGATTTAATCTTCCACATTACTAACTTCCCTTTCATGAGTAGCAACATTCCGTCTTCTCCTGCTTATAACGTTTTTGTTTCCCAGCTCATACGGTACGCCAGGGCATGTTCTATATATGAAGATTTCATCGTTAGAGCCTGACGACTTGCAAGTACATGTAAGCAAATCGTTCATGGTTATATTGCACAACGGCTCAGATCATCTTTGAGGAAGTTCTTCGGTCGCTACGGGTAAAAACATATCAGATCCCCCTTTCCAGAGTGATCAATGATATTCTGGATTGTAATTGAATGTCTGTCATCATCACCAAAGAAGACTTACCTGATGTGTACACCAAAATGTATATCGAGAGAATCACCGAATCTGACAAGTTTCCATGGACCTATTGTAACGGGTGTTGCATGCAATAAGGAGACGATTACTCTCCCCGGGCACCTGGTCTCACTTCGGAATTTTATTTATTCCGAGGTTCGTAACCGTTCCTATGAAAAAAAGCCTTGCCCTCTCGACTTTGAAACTGAATAAGTGATCGGTACTCACTTCTTAAAAGTTTAATCTTTAGATTAAGGATCACTGACGAGGGTTAAGTACCCGAAACGTGCATGTCTGGTCCAAGCTTTTAAATGATGCTTATGGATTTGAAATTTCTATTCAGTTAATACATCATGAAAGGAGGGGATCTCAAGATATAATGTATATAGAGTTCGCTTTGGCAAAATATCTGTTGTAATTAGTAGTCCGAAAATTTTCTTTATCGTATTGTGTAATTTGAAATGAAAGTTTTGCTCTCTATGCCTTTCGATTCTTCAATATAGGAAAAGGTATATGATTCACAGTACCCATATGCAAGACTGTTTCATTTATGTCACTTTTTTAAATTCTTAAGCCAATCTCCTTTTTTTGTGTATATTTAGGAAAAACTAAATTGAGTCTGATGAGTATATTCGTGTCCAATGAATGGCAGTATGTATTATACATGCTTTCTGTCTATAAAGGATGTACTGTCCGCGCGGCTCACTTCGGAAACTGAATAAATGCAATTTTGACTACTTTATGATGCACAAATTGAAATGAACTTGATACTATTCAATAGATCTCGCATAGTCGTAAATTTTGGTATATGTTATATGATAGTGAGTACACCCAATCAAATAATAAAGACAAAACAAGTTTTAGATCGGCCATTTCCTATGCTGATCTTTCCCGTGACGTCGTGACGCTCTCCATAGGCTCAACGTTAAACTCGGCGACGTCACGCTAGAAATTAACATTGAAAACCCCCTATCTAAAACTTATTTTGTCTGTATTATATGAATGCATAAACCCTCGACCATGTAACATATACCAAATTTTACGACTAAGCGAGATCTATTAAATTATATAGATTTTATTTTAATAGTTGCAAGACAAAATTATCAAAAACTCGTTTATCCAGTTTCCGAAGTGAGCCGCGCGGACAGAAGTTCCCAATGTATAAGCTTTTACATGTACACACAACCCATGGCACACAACTACCAAGAACAGTAGAAAAGCCAGAAAATACAACCATACATATACACACAACCAATGGCACACAACTACCAAAAACAGTAGGAAAGCCACAAAATACAACCATACATGTACACAAAACCCATGGCACACAACTACCGAGAACAGTAGGAAAGCCACAAAATACAACCATACATGTATACACAGCCAATGCCACACACCTACTAAGAATAGTAAGAAGCATAAAAAAACAACCATATATGTACACACAACCCATGGCACACAACTACCAAGAACAGTAGGAAAGCCACAAAATACAACCATACATGTACACATAGCCCATGGCACACAACTACCAGGAACAGTAGGAAAGCCACAAAATACAGCAATATATGTACACAGAACCCATGGCACACAACTACCAAGAACAGTAGGAAAGCCACAAAATACAACCATATATGTACACACAATCCATGGCACACAACTACCGAGAACAGTAGGAAAGCCACAAAATACAACCATATATGTACACACAACCCATGGCACACAACTACCAAGAACAGTAGGAAAGCCACAAAATACAGCCATATATGTACACACAACCCCTGGCACACAACAACCAAGAACAGTAGGAAAGCCATAAAAAAAGCCATATATGTACACACAACCCATGGCACACAACTACCAAGAACAGTAGGAAAGCCACAAAATACAACCATACATGTACACATAGCCCATGGCACACAACTACCAGGAACAGTAGGAAAGCCACAAAATACAGCAATATATGTACACAGAACCCATGGCACACAACTACCAAGAACAGTAGGAAAGCCACAAAATACAACCATATATGTACACACAATCCATGGCACACAACTGCCGAGAACAGTAGGAAAGCCACAAAATACAACCATATATGTACACACAACCCAAGGCACACAACTACCAAGAACAGTAGGAAAGCCACAAAATACAGCTATATATGTAAACACAACCCATGGCACACAACTACCAAGAACAGTAGGAAAGCCACAAAATACAACCATACATGTACACATAGCCCATGGCACACAACTACCAGGAACAGTAGGAAATCCACAAAATACAGCAATATTACACAGAACCCATGGCACACAACTACCAAGAACAGTAGGAAAGCCACAAAATACAACCATATATGTACACACAATCCATGGCACACAACTACCGAGAACAGTAGGAAAGCCACAAAATACAACCATACATGTACACACAACCCATGGCACACAACTACCAAGAACAGTAGGAAAGCCACAAAATACAACCATACATGTACACATAGCCCATGGCACACAACTACCAGGAACAGTAGGAAATCCACAAAATACAGCAATATTACACAGAACCCATGGCACACAACTACCAAGAACAGTAGGAAAGCCACAAAATACAACCATATATGTACACACAATCCATGGCACACAACTACCGAGAACAGTAGGAAAGCCACAAAATACAACCATACATGTACACACAACCCATGGCACACAACTACCAAGAACAGTAGGAAAGCCACAAAATACAACCATATATGTACACACAACCCATGGCACACAACTACCAGGAACAGTAGGAAAGCCACAAAATACAACCATACATGTAGAAACAATCCATGGCACACAACTACCAAGAACATTAGGAAAGCCACAAAATACAACCATACATGTTAACACAGCCCAGGGCACAGAACTACCAAGAACAGTAGGAAAGCCGAAAAATACAACCATATATGTACACACAGCCCATAGCACACAACTACCAAGAACAGCAGGAAAGCCACAAAATACAACCATACATGTACAAACAATCCATGGCACACAACTACAAAGAACAGTAGGAAAGCCACAAAATACAACCATAGATGTACACACAACTCCTGGCACACAACTACCAAGAACACTAGGAATGCCAAAAAATACAACCATATATGTACACACAATCAATGGCACACAACAACCAAGAACAGTAGGAAAGCCACAAAATACAACCATACATGTACAAACAATCCATGGCACACAACTACCAAGAACACTAGGAAAGCCACAAAATACAACCATACATGTAAACACAGTCCAGGGCACAGAACTACCAAGAACAGTAGGAAAGCCACAAAATACAACCATATATGTACACACAGCCCAGGGCACACAACTACCAAGAACAGTAGGAAAACCACAAAATACAGTCATATATGTACACACAATCCATGGCACACAACTACCAGGAACAGTAGGAAAGCCACAAAATACAACCATACATGAACACGCAGCTCATGGCACACAACTACCGAGAACAGTAGGAAACCACAAAATACAACCATATATGTAAACGCAGCCCATGGCAAACAACTAACAGGAACAGTAGGAAAGCCACAAAATACAACCATACATGTACACGCAGCCAATGGCACACAATTACCATGAACAGTAGGAAAACCACAAAATACGACCATACATGTACACACAGCCCATGGCACACAACTACCAAGAATAGTAGGAAAGCCACAAAATACATCCATACATGTACACAAAACCCATGGCACACAACTACCAAGAACACTAGGAAAGCCACAAAATACAACAATACATGTACAGAAAACCCATGGCACCAACTACCGAGAACAGTAGGAAAGCCACAAAATACGACCATACATGTACACATAACCCATGGCACACAACTACCAAGAACAGTAGGAAAGCCACAAAATACGACCATACATGTACACACAACCCATGGCACACAACTACCAAGAACAGTAGGAAAGCCACAAAATACAACCATATATGTACACACAACCCATGGCACACAACTACCAAGAACAGCAGGAAAGCCACAAAATACAACCATACATGTACACACAACCCATGGCACACAACTACCAAGAACAGCAGGAAAGCCACAAAATACAACCATACATGTACAAACAATCCATGGCACACAACTACCAAGAACACTAGGAAAACCACAAAATACAACCATACATGTAAACACAGTCCAGGGCACAGAACTACCAAGAACAGTAGGAAAGCCACAAAATACAACCATATATGTACACACAGCCCAGGGCACACAACTACCAAGAACAGTAGGAAAACCACAAAATACAGTCATATATTATGTACACACAATCCATGGCACACAACTACCAGGAACAGTAGGAAAGCCACAAAATACAACCATACATGAACACGCAGCTCATGGCACACAACTACCGAGAACAGTAGGAAAACCACAAAATACAACCATATATGTACACGCAGCCCATGGCAAACAACTAACAGGAACAGTAGGAAAGCCACAAAATACAACCATACATGTACACGCAGCCATTGGCACACAATTACCAAGAACAGTAGGAAAGCCACAAAATACGACCATACATGTACACACAACCCATGGCACACAACTACCAAGAACACTAGGAAAGCCTCAAAATACAACAATACATGTACAGAAAACCCATGGCACCAACTACCGAGAACAGTAGGAAAGCCACAAAATACGACCATACATGTACACATAACCCATGGCACACAACTACCAAGAACAGTAGGAAAGCCACAAAATACGACCATACATGCACACACAACCCATGGTACACAACTACCAAGAACAGTAGGAAAGCCACAAAATACAACCATATATGTACACACAACCCATGGCACACAACTACCAGGAACAGTAGGAAAGCCACAAAATACAACCATACATGTACACACAACCCATGGCACACAACTACCAAGAACAGTAGAAAGTTTTTTGATTGCCGATTTGAAAAAGTTCCTGATGCAGATACCTTTTGCCCTCTAAAAGACCTCTTGGATAGAAAATTTTGTGACCTGTATCTTTAGTGTAAAAGTGATTCATATTTTAACTGATTCACATTTGAAAAACAAATACATGAAAATATTTATAAAATGGTTTTCATTATATTTTTATTATGGTTTTTCGTGTGGAGCTCATAAAACAGTTCCCCGCGAAGTGTTTTGAATATTTTCCCTGGCATGGTCGCCATAGCACTTTCTATATAGACATAACCTCAGACAGTGCAGTGAATGTATTTAATATATTGTGTTCATTTTCGTGCATTAACAAGGACGGCGGGTGCGGCTAGCCAACAGGGGATGCTTACTTCTCCCGGGCACCTGGCCCGACCTATAGCTTGCTAGGGGTCCGTCGATGCTTAATTTTGTGATCTATTGTGAGTGCTTTGGGATTATCGTCAGGATCTTCTTTAACTCATTTGTGTCACACTTATGCCCTTTGCCGTGTTTAGCTCGTTAAAAGTTCCCCGCGAGGGGTTTGACAGTAAGTGTTTTGAATAAATTTCCCTGCATTGTCGCCATAGCACTTTCTACATAGACATAACATTAGATTGTCAATTTGGTGCTCTATTGTGAGTGCTGTTGAGATTATCGTCAGGATCTTCTTTAACTCATGAATTTTGTATCTGTCAGTATATAAAACGTGCATGGTTTTTGCATATTTGATCCATGAATTGTTACTTCAAAACATCTAACTTCAGAAGGTTAAAGAGGGCGCTACTGAAATTATTTTATGTGGCGCCGCTAAAAGCATCACTGATGAGAATTTAATATTCGAAACACGTGTCTGGTGCATGTAAATTGGTTTGGAATTTTCTTCAAGAAGGTAGAGAGTTGGAACCCTTCGACATTATTCAATTAAAAAAAATAATTCAGATGGGCATATCAGATCCCCCTTTACAGAATGATCAGTGACATTCTGAATTGTGATTCAATGGCTTTCATAATCACCAAACAAGACATACTTACCTGATCTGTACATCAAAATGTACATCGAGACAATCACCTAATTATAACAGGTTTCCATGGAGTTGTCACGACGGGTGTTGCATGCAATCAGGAGGCGCTGACTCTCCCCGGACACCTGGTCTCACTTTAAAATGTTGTTCACTCCGGGGTTCGCAACCGTTCCGATGGAAATTCTTACGATTTGGCCTTGCCTTCTCGACTTTGAGACTGAATAACTGTTAGGTACTTCTTTGATGCTTATTCAGAGAAACCAAAAAAGACACTGACAAAATGATAATGATTGCAGATTTTTGCAATTAATTAAAGCAGGTCTATAGATATAGAAAAGGACCCCTCTTATCGCAAATCCACCCGACACATTTTTATGCATATAGACGTTTTATCAATAACATACAAATGTACTTTCCTGGGTTCGATGAATGATGGCAAACTTTTATTTTTGACAAACTCCAAAAGTGAGGAGGTTTCCTAACCAGCCTAGGTTTTTTATCTGATATGTGATGCGAATGGGTGCTTTCTTAAATATAGGAACTATCGCAACTACTACATATGGTATCTATGTGTTAAAGTACCGTTGGTTGCTAACATAGCAACTATTCTTTGAAATCCATGATAGGGATCAAAACAATATGCCCTAAATTGAAAGTTGTTTCGCCAATTTGATTCAGGTCTTTTAATCCTTTGAAGGTGTTACCTTAATCAAGATTGCTGTGACCATTTGCTACCAAGAAATGTACAATTTTTAGATAGTCTGATCAATTGGTCAATCGTCAATCGCATTCTGTACGTAATTAACCTTGATCCCACCTATGGCAAATATCTTACGATCTGAAGTTTGTGAAGAACCAAATATACAAAATAATTCTATTGAGTGTATTGGGCGATGCGAATACACATGATACATGTATGTATACACCTTTTTTCATTCGGTGTCTTCCTGTAAACCAAAGGCACTTGTTTCTACTCTACTAATGGGACTAAACGATAAATTTGGCCTTAGGATTGTCTTTTCAGTAACAAGTGCATGTGTGAAAACACTGTATTACTACATTTTTGTAATACAAATGTTATATCATACATGAATCTTTATGGGGTAGCAGGGGCTAGGAACCATAATTTAAATTGCCAAAATTCTTATTTCTTTCCCAGTCTCTCAAATTCAAAGACTTGAACCCCCTCCCCAGGTTATCATCCCCTACCCTCCTGCCCACCCCAAATAAATGTTTTAGATTCTCGCATGTTCATTAAGGATTCCGACTATTCCGTCGGAATCCTTTCTGTTATTGTATTGTCTTTTCTTTATTCTTATTATTATTCTTCTTATTATTATTATTATTATTATTATTCTTACCCCCAGATCGTTCCAGTCACTGTACAAAAAAGTACAACTTCTTATGATAAAACGAAAAGGATCATGTGAAAGAGCATATAAAGATCTTGAGGTAAAAAAATATTGTCGTCGAAAAGTTCACATATGCCCCCGCTAGAGGTCATCAAAGTTCAAATCTTTAAACTCTTATAACTCCTTAACTAACCGTACGATTTGAACGAAATTTGTTTTAAAATGTTCTTTGGGAAATTTGTAAACTTTTATACGCTTTCATACTCGATAAAATATTTACGATTTTCGCGCTATTACGAGTTGAAAATGGGACTTTAAATTGGCACAGTGCCAATTTCTACAGTTTTTGAGATTTTGAGTTGAAACTTGGATACTAGGTTGCTTATAGGTAGTCATTTAATGTTGACCTACTTTCAAGGTCAAATTTTCATTCTCAAGGTCACAACAAACTTTTACCTGTAGAACAAAGACTATTTGACCTTCACAGTTCAAACTTCATACATACTATCGTTAAACCAAGCTCTTTCACACTGACCTTGACCCAAGGTCAAATTTTGATTCTCAAGGTCACAACAAACTTTTGCCTATAGAACAAAGACTATTAGACCTGCAGAGTTCAAACTTCATACAGAATATCATTATACCAAGCTCTTTCACCTTGACTTTGGCCCAAGGTCAAATTCTGATTCTCAAGGTCACAACATACTTTTGCCTATAGAACAAAGACTATTAGACATTCAAAGTTCAAACTTCATACATAATATCATTAAACAGAGCTCTTTCACCTTGACCTTGAGCCAAGGTCAAATTCAGATTCTCAAGGTCACAACAAACTTTTGACTATAGAACAAAGACTATTTGACCTTCAGAGTTTAAACTTCATACAAATAATTGTTCAGTCATGCTCTTTCACTTTGACCTTGACCCAAGGTCAAATTCTCATTTTCAAGGTCACAGCAACTTTTCCCTACAAAACAAAGACTATTTGACCTTCAGAGTTCATACTTTATACATATCATGCTTGGGCCCAGCTCTTTCACCTTGACCTTGACCCAAGGTCAAATTCTGATTTTCAAGGTCAAAACAAACTTAAGTCTATAAAACAAAGACTGTTTGACCTTGAGAGTTCAAACTTTACACAAATATTTCTTGCATCAACTTCTTTCATCATGACCTTGACCAACGGTCATTAGTTTGATTTCAAGGTCACAACTGACTTTGGTTGATTAGATATTGAGCTTTGCTTAGATTAAGGTCAATCGTGATGAGAATAATCACAGTACTTAGCTTTCATTCATGACATTGCTTAAAGGCCAAATAATCATTCTCAAGGTCTTAAAAATCATTTACTCTTGTAGAATTTACACTTTTTGTCCTATACTATTTATTCTTCACACAAGTAGTCCTTCTTATTTGAACTTAACATAGTATAAGAAAGATAACTCTTTTATTCTTGTTCTCTGTTCTCTTTCTTTTTTTTTTTCTTAGTAGCATTACAGATCTGTCCTTTCATGTTGTTAACATTTTCTATTAATAGAAATTACCTCATTGCAAAATCATTGTGCAATTCTGTTTTGAGAAAGTAATTGTAAAGGATTTGATATCCATAGAGCATGGAGTTTAAATCTTTCGAAAAGATGAAAGGTATTTATCATCTTTTTCTTCTTTTTTTGTCAATAAATAGATAAGAGTCCCAAGTTAGACATAAGCTCTTTTGACTCATTTGCTGAAGAGAATAAAGTACTAAAGCAACTATTCTTTTTTCATCTTCTTTATTCGGATTTTAACACTTCAGTTCTGAGGAAGGTGTAATAAAGGAGGAATCCGTCTGTTGCTTGCAACAGTAGCCATCTAGTTTTATTTATCGTTAGAAAGTTTTTGTTATTGTTTCCGGAGTTGTGAAGCTGATTATCATAAAAAAACTAAAGTTGGATTTCTACGAAAAAAAATCTCAGATTAATAATTTTTATTATGAACACTATATTTTTTCCATGAAAATCCAAAAGCCGTATCTTATCCCCAAATAATGTCGTAAAAACAGAAATATTTCCGGAATAGTTCCGGAAAATATTTTAAATCAGCCTTCAACTAGATAAATGTCTCTTCAATGTGTTTGAAGACGTTTAACATTCCTCCAAACAATCATGAATTTCAGTTAAATGGATGCTTCAACTGAAAGATCTCACAGAACTTCGATGCACATTCGATACTCAGCACGCAAAAACTAAATTTAATCGCTCTATATAAATACTAAAATATTTCACGTCCGCCATTAAAAAAAACGCTAAATAAGTAGTGCAGCATTTCTCATGAGTCAACTCAGGATTTTTTTTTGTTCAGAATGATGTCAAGATCAAAAGTTAGATAGGCAGTGTATGAACTTAACGCTCGCCCACTCGTCCAAGACGCGTATTTTTTCCTGTGGGTGATCATAAATAACCACTTACTCGCCCACGTGTCGAATGACTTATACTTCTCCCCTTCAATGAGTCAAAGAAGATCCTGACGATAATCTCGACAGAACTCACAATAGAGCACAAAATTAAGCATCAATGGACCCCTAGCAAGCTAGAGGTGGGACCAGGTGCCCGGGAGGAGTAAGCATCCCCTGTTGGCTAGCCTCACCCACAGTCAACGTAAGTTACTAAGTATCAATAACGCCGTAAACATTCGTCCGTCGGTATTATAAATGGATTATATATACATGTAAATGGTTAAAATACACGAATATGTTCATAGATCGCCTATTTGATATCCATATCTAATTAACAAATACATTCTTTATTTCACGGTCAATAAATCTTCAGATCCATTGCTCTTTGTTAGCCGTTTACTTATTTGCCGTCGTCTTTTTACGTTGTGTACGGCGCAACATCGATGGCGGAAAATTCAGTTGTCAAAACAAATTGAATTGATCGCTTCGCAGGATGTTAACCGAATTGATGATGAAGAGAAGAAACAACAATTTGATTCTCTTGTATCCCCGATTCCCCCCCCTACATGTATCATCCCGCCTTGAAGGGCGTATATCTAAAGTGTAAATTTCGGCCGCACTGACAATTATATACGTGACATCAAACTCTTTTGAATAATAATCTTACCTGAGACAGTGTTTATTTAAAAAGAAACAAACAGATAGTTTAATTGTATTTATAAGAGAACGCCCAATAACCTGGATAATTACTTTGTTTGGCAGTATCATCAGACGAATGCTTCTTTGTACCTTTACATCAGGGGCCGATGGCAGTGCTTGGGTTTGGCGTTATAAAATGATGTTTTATATGAAACGATTTTATATAAAAGATATCTGTGGCGGTATACGAGTTTGGAATTATAACAGGGAACGTTATAGCGGGGAAGGGGAGGGGAGGGGGGGGGCTGGTGGTGGTGGTTGTATTTTAAAGCTGATATAGAAAATTAATTAATCTAGATCTTTTGATGCCTACAATCCTTGAGTTTGTATTTGTCTGACTTTTTCATAAGTTTTGTTGATAACTTTTAAGGCATTTTGATTACATACAGATAATGATTTATACATGTATATATATAAATTTTTTAATACATGTTTTGTCCATCAAATTTCTCGCAAGCAGGCACAGGCGGGTCAGTTTTAAGGGGGAAAGGGAATGTTTCCCCAAGAAGCTTTGGTTTTCTGTGTGGGGGCTCGTCAAAAGTTGTGTGAGACCCTAATATTGAAATTTTACGAGCCCACATGGCTAGTAAAATTTTAAGTAACGTTCATACCCTGATAGGCAATTTGCTTTCTTCCAAAAATTCCCATGGGGTCGAAATCGCTACATAAGGCCCTCCACTATTCCTATCTATCGAAAACTTTTTTTTTTCAAATTACCGACCTTATTCTCAAGAACCGCCGAATATAATAACACCATTCGCTACTAACGTGACGGGAGAATAGTGCAATGACCCATGACAAAAAAGCTTATAACAATGCCAACTATTGTTATTGTATAATTGGTTCTAAGTGTCTCAAATTTGTAATTCTTCCATTTACATAGAGTTGTGTCATAGTAATCTCCGCCTGTAAATTTGATTCACCGCACCCATGTTCTACCTCTGACTATGGTGCATCAATTTCTACCTTTGACTATGGTGCATCATCATCTTCCGAAATGGAAGTTACCGGATGTGACAGTTCATCCGAATTGAAGTGGCGGGTGTTGCTTGCAAGCAGGAGATGCTTTCTCTTCCTGGGCACCTGGTCTCACTCTCATATCGGGAATCAGCTTCTTTTCATGTGGTGGAGGTTTTTATTTGTTTCCTTTGGTTCTGTTTTATCCTGATTTTCTGAATTTTGTGCTGTATACAGGGATATGGTCATTATCCTAATTGTCATTTATTGTACCATTGTTATATAGCAGTCTTTCCTCTCGCAAAATTAGAGATATAGTGGTTCCGCCAGGAAATCAACT
This sequence comes from Pinctada fucata, assembly GCA_028142955.1. Taxonomy (NCBI): domain Eukaryota; kingdom Metazoa; phylum Mollusca; class Bivalvia; order Pterioida; family Pteriidae; genus Pinctada; species Pinctada fucata. The sequence continues at coordinate 16,127,755 of AP027110.1, read as the reverse complement.
ATATCGCAGTTTTCCCGGGGGAAAATTCTGCTATATAGTATTTTCCCCGGGGGAAACTGCTATTATTCCATTATCCCCCTGGAAAGAATTTCGGAATTTTATTTACTTCTTATCTAAATGTTGCGAAAAAAAAATCACGAAAAAAATTCCTTCAATTCCAAATGCAATGTTTGTAGTCCTACGATATTAGACATTCTGCTTTATTTCGATTCTCATTTTCTTACACATTCATTTGTTTTTGGTCAGGGGCGGATACAGAAATGAGTTGAAGAAGATCCTGACGATAATCTCTACAGCACTCACAATAGAGCACAAAATTAAGCATCGACGGACTCCTAGCAAGCTAGAGGTGGGACCAGGTGCCCGGGAGGAGTAAGCATCCCCTGTTAATTGACCGCACCAAATTCATTAAAAATCAAATTCTGGTCATTTAAATACTTGTCTCATAAGCAAGAAATTCTACAGAAAGGGAAGGTGTATGTGTGGGGGGGGGATATGGTACATGTAAATAAAGTTATTTGTTTTATGCTTAAGGTCTTGTTGAATGCGATATAGCCTAAACCGTTAGCCGTAGGAACTTCATATTTTCGATGCAGATATCCTGAAGAAAGGCAAAGAACCCTATTGAGATTCAATTTTTATACTTTTTTGGCCATATTACATTGTTTAGACTGAGGATCACTGACGAGGGTTTAGTACCCGAAACATGCATGTCTGGTCCATGCTGTAAATTTATCAGGCTTTAAATGATTCTATTGAATTTGAAGACTTTTAACGTTTTAACTACTTGGTGAGTGTCACTACTGGTGGACCAAGAGTCCCCGAGGGCATATGTAGCCAGTTCGATCAACTTCGGTTGATCGTCTGTCTCTTCAACGCATTTGAAATTTTCTGTTACCAAATTTCTTGAAATTTCTAAAACATGGGTCCTGTAGCATCATATCCCACCCATTCCGCTACGTCTTTTGGTACATTTTGGACATAAAATTTTCGTATTTTTTGGCCATATTACATTGTTTAGACTGAGGATCACTGACGAGGGTTTAGTACCCGAAACGTGCATGTCTGGTCCATGCTGTAAATTTATCAGGCTTTGATTGATGCTATTGAATTTGAAGACGTTTAACATTTCAAGATCAGAGATCAAAGGTAAAGGTCATTTATGGATAAAAATAATCTTGAACAAATCATAAAAAATGAATATTCGGTGAAAATGTTTTGCAATTAGAATACTAGAAGAAAAAAGCATGTTTTATTTACATACATTAGGGTTTGCCGTATAAGTAAGGAATTCTAAAGGGAAGTGATTTCTTAATGCTGTATACAAAGTATAGGCCTGGGCCTTTAGATTTAACCTATTGTTAACTAAACAAAAGGAATAATATCTTTTATATGTTTAAGGTCAGTAATGAAAGGTCAAGGCTGTTTTTTTTCTAAAAAAGTTTAGAATAAAAAAAGATATTATGCTTCCTTTGACACAGCGTTGTTTTTGTGTCGCCTGCGAAGCATAGCGACACTTAGGGATCACTTTGTCCGATGTTTTTTTTTTCTCGTGAGAAAGTTCTGCTTTATTCTTTATTCAACAAGAATTTGTTGATCTTTTGATCTTGATATTTGAATTTTGGTTTTGTGTTTGACTGTCATTTACTGGTTTAAATAAAATTAATTTTCATATAATATGTCACATAAGGAATAACTTTGGAAAGAAAGTACCCGAAAAAAGACTTTAAAGAGTAAAATAGAATTACAGACTATTGTGGAAGCTGATGTACTTGGCAGCACCACTTTAAATTTGAAAACACAGAAGAAACCAAAACTCAAATATGACTCTGCCTTATTTCCCATCGCAATACACACAAAAAATCAGGCTCGAAATTTACAGGCATTTCCATTTTATATTTCGGGAGGGGGGGGGGGTTGTCGGAGCAAGATTATTTTTTTCGGCCAGGACTGGGGCAAGATTATTTTTTCTTGAAAAGTTGGAGCAGGAAATTTCTTTTGACAAAGTGATGCGCATATTAAGAATGTGTTTTATTGATAGAAATTATTTATATTTTTACTTAAAACTCTAGATATTTATATATAAGTTTATTTTTATGCAAGTATTCATTTCACTTTAAACAGAGAGATAAAAGATGTTTACAATACAATTCTCAATATTTCATATAAGGTACATAGATCTCCTCCCTTCTTTTTCTATGTATATAACATGTATGAGAGGATCTGAGAGGAAGGTCTCCTAGACAAATTTTTAAATGTAGAATTGTAAATTGGTGGATAACTGAAGTTCTCCTTCCAAGATTACAATGTACAAGAACACAATTAGACTGTATGAGATACATGCAACATGTAATAATAGCATTACACAAATATTGATGATATGTTTAAGCTTTTAAGGATTCTTAAGCCCTTTTCATTCACATACATGTAAAACTTTTGATATCTTCAAATATATGAACTTTGCCTTTGCCATTCGTAAATGTTTTGATAGAAAACTACAGTGAGCGAAGCCTGTCAAAAATTTTTGATACAAATTGAAAACTGCGGCGAGCGAAATGTTATGGTAATTCTTCAAATTCAGATTATTTGTAAGAGCAAGATTTTTTTTTTCTGTCACACCATAAGCAATTTTTTTTTCATTGAAATTGAGAGCAAAATTATTTTTTTCGAAAAAAAACCCAAGGCCCCCCCCCCCCCAAGGATATCAAATGGACCGTGCCTTATGCATCTAATATTGAAGACGTATAACATTTGAACCACTTGGTGAGTGTCACTGCTGGTGGACCAAGAGTCCCCGGGGGTACATGTAAAACTTGGATTGATCGCCTGTGTCTTCAATGCTTTCAAAAATTTCCGTTATCAAAAAATCTTGAAATTTCGTGAAAAACGTGGGTCGTGTAGCATCATATCCCACCCATCCTGCTACATTTTCGGTACATTTTTGGACATAATAATTCACATTCTTTGGCCATATTACATTGTTTAGATTGAGGATCACTGACGAGTGTAGAGTACCCGAGACGTGTATATCTTGTCCATGCTGCGAATTCTATCTGTTTATAAATGATGCTATTGAATTTGAAAACGTTTTACATTTGTACTACTTGGTGAGTGTCCCTGCTGTTGGACCAGGACTCCCCGTGGGCACATGTAGCCAAGTTCGATCAACTTCGGTTGATCATCCGTCTCTTCAATGCTTTCGAAAATTTCCGTTATCAAAAAATCTTGAAATTTCGTGAAAAACGTGGGTCCTGTAGCATTATATCCTAACCATCCTGCTACATTTTCGGTACATTTTTTGACATAATAATTCACATTCTTTGGCCATATCACATTGTTTAGATTGAGGATCACTGACGAGGGTTAGTACACGAAACGTGCATGTCTGGTCCATGCTGCAAATTTCACTGTTCTTAAATGATGCTATTGAATTTGAAGACGTTTGACATCAGATACATTGCATTTGATTTTGACATTTAGCATAGCAGGCCTATCGATAAGATTAAAAGGGAACCAACAATATTCTGATATGTTTGCAAAGAAAATTGGACAAAAATGAAAACTTCAGTGAATAGTACTTCGACAAACTTTAAACTATCAACGTCGTATTTATCTCCGTATGATCTGAAACGTACGGAACAAGGGGATAATAAATCTGTTAAATAACATTCTTATTATGTCCCTTCTTTCAGTAACAATTTTTATACAAAGAGAGATACTGTGTCAAGTACGATAAACTGTTTTTGCAACAAAATCTGGGTCTGACTATAATATTCATGTAACCATTTTAACTTGTTATTCCTTAACATTATTTAAAAGAGAAATTTTTGTTTGAACATAAAAATAACATATTCATAAAAATAGCTAAAGGTATATATTGCGTTTCTTTGGTACGTTTTTTTTTCTAATGCAAATAGCTTTATAAGATTAAGACATATTTTACAAGCCATCAAAATTTTCCATTGCTAATTTGCTTTTATTTTACAGATGTTAAAGACTTCAATATGAACCTGAAGGCTATCAAAGAGATAGTAACCTGTGGTGTATGTAAATCAGTCATGAGAAATCCAAAGAATCTGCCTTGTGCGCATGCATTTTGTCGCGATTGTATAGACCAATTCCATGATGCTCAATACCCCACGAATGATGCTACGTGTCCAATTTGTCGGCAACGTTTTGTTCTTTGTTATGCGGGTGCAGAGAAGCTTCCTGACAATATATATTTGAAAAATCTTATAGATGGCTTCGAAAAGACTTGTGCAGACGATAATGCATCATCTATTGATACAAAATGCAATGATTGTGATGACAGAGCAGGGTCAAAATTTTGCTTTGGATGTAATGCCGATTTATGTGACCGATGCAGCGAAAATCATACCACACCATTACATCACATATACGATAAAAGTTCCCTAGATGAAGCAGAACAGAAGGTGTTAAAACAAATGACACTTGACACAGTTAGGTGCGAGGAACATAACTTGTTCCCTAACCGGTATTGTTTTAACAAAGACTGCGTGCGGCTCGTTTGTCCAGAATGTTGTCTTCAGCATCACAGGGATCACACATCAAAATTGCTTACCGAATGCGCTCCTCTGTCGAGGGAACAAATGCAACAAAGTTCCGAAAAAGCTCGTCTTTTGGAAGTTGACGTTCGAAATGAGGTAGCACGTTGTGAGTTACTGAGGTCTAAAGTGATGAAGGAAAAAGACATATTCTCAACAAATGTAGCTGTAGAATTCAAGAGGCTGAGGGAAAAACTTGGAAAACATGAAGATGAGATACTAGGGGAAGGACTAGTGTTCTATGATGACAAACAGTCAAAGCTAGAAGAAAAGATAAACAGGCTTTCAAGTAAAGGAAATATACTGAAAGATACTGTCGCTAACATAAAAGCGATACAATCCGTAGGAACGGATGCTTACATAGTATCGCAAAACCCTCATTTCGAAAGGAAGATTGCGATGTTAGAAAATGACGGTCTGAACGCTATGCATACAGATTTAAACACAAACTTGAATTTGGAAAAAGAATCGAATCCTGAAAGAGTCCTTGAAGGTTTCTTTTTTAAGCTTAAAGAGCTGCAGTCTACGAAGTCTTGCCATGACAAAGCTAATGACGAATATTCTGAAGTAGGAACAGCAAATGCCTCTGGAAATACGAACAGCACAAGTAGTCATGCTGAAACACATTACGATATTATACCAACGCCTCTTCGTTTAAAACAAGCCACAAGACAGCAGAGCGTTTTATCTCAACAGCTTCCGGATCTTCCTTTTCATCTTAATGAAAGGCAATATTTGAGCACCCCAAACCTAAGAGGCATGCATGAAGAACATTCTGCATACACAAATTTGGTCTTTCGGTATCCGAAAGATTTAACGTTTGAAAAGGGAGAACATATAACGTGTTCATCAACTATTTCAGGTATACTGTCTATTTTTGTCAGCTCAGCTAAGTTAGCATTTTCATTTTTTTTTGCTCACCTGAGCGAAGCTCAAGTGAGCTATTGTCATAGCCTGGCGCCGTCGTCTGTCGTTCGTCCGTCTGTCCGTCGTAAATTTTTCACACTGAAGGGATTTTGATGAAACTTGGTAGGAATGAAGTACTCATGGACCCCTACAAGTGTCGTTTTTCGTCCGGATCCGTCAACAGGTGGCACCACCACAGGTTAAAGAAGATCACGTGGGGTACCTTCTTTTGACAAACGTCCCATTGGTCTCGTCGCTTTATGTGTAGTCTTTTGTGGTTGATGTTTACTTGTCTTGTGTCTCTTTTCCGTCTCGTGCTGTACTCGTCTTTTGTGTTTTTGCATCGGGTGTTTTAGTGTTTTACTGTTGATGCTGCAACGGGGTCTTGTTGGAGATCTCCTCCCTTCTTCTTTTTCAGAACCGAAGTACATATCGACAAACCGAAAGCATCTGGATGATTTAAAAGGATGTATTAACATGTGTTGTTGTCCGGTTCCAGTTTGAGGTCAAATTTTGGACGCATTTTTGACGTTTTTTGGACCTTGTCAGAAATGCACATTTTTTTGCACTATTTCTTTAAATAACTCAAGTAGTGTATGATTTTACTGCGTTTTTATCATATTTTAATTACTTTTAAATGCTTTGATATGTACATTATACTAAAATTTTAATTTTTGATTTTTTATGAATTTTGTCTCATGTTAAAAGGAAGGGGAGGGGGAGATTTTCATACATATTGAACAAAGGAGGGGATCTCCAACAACACCAAGAACTGCTGAACAGATTTTCATGAAACTATGTAGGAATGAAGTACTAATGGTCCCCTACTAGTTTTTTTCTCCGGATCAATCATTAGGTGGCGCCACCACAGGCAAAAATAGGTCACGAGGGTACCCTCCTTTGAAATACTTCTTCTTCAAAACGGAAGCACGTATCGACAAAACCGAAAGAATTTGGATGCTCTAGAAGGATGTCTTAACAAGTGTTGTTGTCTTTGGTTCCAGTCCGAAGTCAAATTTTTGACGCGTTTTTGGACTTTGTCAGAAATGTTCATTTTTGAACTGTTTCTTTGGTGCTCTATTGTGAGTGCTGTTGAGATTATCGTCAGGATCTTCTTTAACTCATTTGACTAACTCTGTAGATATGTGGTTTTTTGCCCTCATTTAGTGCATGTTTGTACATGTTGTATTTAAGTTACTATTTGCTTTGATATAAATAACATGCTATATCTTCTGTCTTGAAATTTTTATGATTTTTTAAAAAATATGAATAGATATGTTTACTGTGCACATGGACCCAAGGGTTGTGGGTTCAATTCCCGGCACCGGCACCCCAATTTTTTTCTTCCTCTTTCATTTTTTTTTTTCAATTTTGTCACCTTTCTATGCACTTTTAAATCATCTGAATACCTTTAATTTCTTTTTTGACCAAGATTTTTTTCTTCCATTTTCAATATTTGACATATTTAAGTCTATTATTGCTTTGATATTTATTTCATGCCTAAATTTTAATACTTTTGATTTAAAAAAAAAAGGTTTATGTGTATAGTCCCAGGGTTGTTGGTGCAAATTCTGGCACTGACACTATATTTCATAATGCAATATCAGCAGGATAAGAGTGTCCATGGGTATCAAGTGAGCGTGTTCTTGTTGTTATTGTAAAATGATTACATGAAATGAGAGCTCTGATTGGCCTACGCGTGAAAGGCTGTAAGTAAGAGCACATCAAGAGGTCATCCTACCGAGTTTTCCTGGATAATAATCCTCTGTATGAAATCTATAAGCAGACAAATGTTTCTTTTTTTTTTGTTAAAATAAGTGAATATTTCAAATTCTCAGAAATTTCTGAGAAGTTGCCAAATACCATTTCGTTTCAACTTCTTAAAAATTTATTTATGTTACGAAAAATACTACTTGGTGAGTGTCAATGCTGGTGGACAAAGTGTCCCCGAGGGCATATGAAGCCAAGTTCGATCAACCTGGGTTGATCGTCTGTGTCTTCAACGCATTTGAAATTTTCTGTTACAAAATTTCTTGAAATTTCTAAAACGTGGGTCCTGTAGCGTCATATCCCACCCATTCTGCTACGTCTTTTGGTACATTTTTGGACATAGTTATTTTCATACTTTTTAGCCATAGTACATTGTTTAGACTGAGGATCCCTGACGAGGGTTTAGTACCCGAAACGTGCATGTCTGGTCCATGCTGTAAATTTATCAGGTTTTATGATGCCATTGAATTTAAAGACGTTTTCTAGAATTAGAGCCTAGTTTAACATTAAGGATTTCACAAAAAGAATGCAAGGATAAACAATCATTGAAAACATTTAATTGTGAGTTTTATGTCGACTAATTTTTTTTTCAGTTTCCGCGGAGGACACGTTTTTCCTGATCTTTAAGATATTTTTTCGTAATCTTAATACAAAATAGCTCACACATTTTCGTAGTATTCAAGTTTTTCGACCTGTCAAAAACTGATATGACGAAACTACATGATCTCTGTCCAACCTCAGCACAAGACTTTTGGGAACATTCAAAAAGCAAATGCTCAGGGTCTAGTATCTTTATCAAAAATAACAAAGCGCTCTAATCAGCAATCATATGATTTCTTTTCAAATACCTATGCATTTTTACAAAATTTAAAAACCCTACATGTGTGAAGGTTTGTGATATATTTGCCAATCTGTCGTTTAATAAGGCCTCAGAAATGTCACATCTTTGGACTTTTATCTTTTTAATCAATGTTACGTGTTCACGTACAAAGGCAAACTCTGAAGTTCTTTGCCTGGGCCTGATTTTTCCGAGTCGATGTCATTGGGTGTTTTTAGCTCACCTGAGCCATAGGCTCAAGTGAGCTATTGTCATAGTGTTGCGTCCGTCGTCCGTCGTCCGTCGTCGTCGTTGTCCGTCATCCGTCGTCGTAAACTTTTCACATTTTAAACTTCTTCTCCAGAACGGCTGAAGGGATTTTGATGAAACTTGGTAGGTATGAAGTACTCATGGTCCCCTACAAGTGTTGTTGTTTTTCGTCCGGATCTGTCAACAGGTAGCGCCACCACAGCCAAAAGTAGGTCACGGGGGGTACCCTCCTTTGACAAACTTCTTCTTCAGAACAGAAGCATGTATCGACAAACCGAAAGCATCAGGATGATCTAGAGAGATGTCTTAAGAAGTGTTGTTATTTTTGGTTCCACTTCGAAGTCAAATTTTTGACGCGTTTTTGACGTCTTTTCGGACTTTGTCAGAAATGCACATTTTTGCACTATTTCTTTAAATAACTCAATAAGTGTATGATTTTACACACTCATTTACTACATATTTATCATATTTAACTTACTTAATGCTTTGATATGTATTTTATGCTTAAGATTTTTTTTTTGATTTTTTATGAATTTTTTTCTTATGTAAAAAGGAAGGGGGGGTTGATTTTCATACATTTTCTGCTTCTTTTCTATAACCACTCTTCAGATTGTCATGACAATTTGTAGGTATGAGGTACTCATGCATGGTACCCTACAAGTGAAAGAATTTTGTCAAGATATCCACTTTTGGATTTTTAAGGAATATTTTTTAAGATTGTACATAGGTATAATGTATGTTTTCCATGCAAAATGGACCCATGGGGAGTAGCTTCAAACCCCGGCCGGACCTCAACAATTTTTTTCCCTTTTTCAGTTTTTTTTCTCTTTTTATTTTTATATTTATCGCTAGAAATGAAACTGTGAAAGAATTTTGTCAAAATATCAACTTTTAGATTTTTAATGATTTTTTAAATAAGACAAGCTATAGCTAGTTTGGCTTTGTGTACTTATTTTCATACTTCGAATTAACTTGGCCACATACGCTATCAAATATACGCTGAATTTATTTTTAAGATGTTGACTTTTTGTGTCGCCTGCGAAGCACAGCGACACTTAGGGATAACTTTGTCTGTTGTTCGTCTGTCCGTCCATCCGTCCCTCCGTCTGTCCGTCTGTCTGTCACACTTGGGTGTCACACCCCATAACTTTTGATTGGTAAGTGATAGGGCTTTGATATTTCACAGGTGTATTCCTTGTGACAAGACCTTTATACACATATCATAATTTTTGACCTTTTGACGTTGACCTAGATATTTGACCTACTTTTCTAAAAATCAAATATTGGCTATATCTCTTGATTGATTAGTGATAGGGCTTTGATATTTCACATGTGTATTCCTTGTGATTAGACCTTTCTACACATATAATGTTTGACCTTGTGACCTTGATCTAGATATTTGACCTACTTTTCTAAAAATCTAATATTGGCTATATCTCTTGATTGGCAAGTGATAGGGCTTTGATATTTCACATGTGTAATCTTTGTGACAAGACCTTTCTACGCAAATCATATTTTTTGACCTCGTGACCTTGACCTAGATATTTGACCTACTTTTCAAAAAATCTAAGATTGGCTATATCTTTTGATTGGTAAGTGATAGGGCTTTGATATTCGCATGTGTATTTCTTGTGACAAGCCCTTTTTTCACATTCTATATTTTTTAACCTTATGACCTTGACCTAGATATTTGACCTACTTTTAAAAAAAAACCAAGATTGGCTATATCTATTGATTGGCAAGTGATAGGACTTTCATATTTCTCTTGTGTATTCCTTTTGACAATACCTTTCTACACATACCATAATTTTGACCTCATGACCTTGACCTAGATATTTGACCTACTTTTCAAAAAAATTAAGATTTGCTATATCTTTTGATTGGTAAGTGATAGAGCTTTGATATTTCATATGTGTATTCCTTCTTGTGACAAGGCCTTTCTACACATATCATAACTTTTGACCTCATGACCAAGACCTAGATATTTGACCTACTTATCAAAAAATCTTAGATTGGCTATTTCTTTTGATTGCTGAGTGATAGGCTTTGATATTTCACATGTGCATTCCATGTGACAAGACCTTTCTTCACATACCATCATTTTTAGCTCACCTCGACGAAGTTGAGTGAGCTTATGCTATAACCCCACGCGTCCGCATCTGTGTCCGCGTCCGTGTCCGCGTCCGCGTCCGGTTAAGAAGTTTGGGGTAGCTCAGTATCTGACAAAGTACTAACGCTACAGTAACCAAACTGGCACAAGTGATTCATCTTTGGATGCTGAGGTGAACCCATGCATCGTATGCAGCATCTGACCTACATTTTCCGCTTGAGTGACTTGGTTAAGAAGTTTGGGGTAGCTCAGTATCTGACAAAGTACTGATGCTACAGTAACCAAACTGGCACAAGTGATTCATTTTTGGATGCTGAGGTAAACCCATGCATCGGATGCAGCATCTGACCTACATTTTCCGCTTGAGTGACTTGGTTAAGAAGTTTGGGGTAGCTCAGTATCTGACAAAGTACTGATGCTACAGTAACCAAACTTGCACAAGTGATTCATCTTTGGATGCTGAGGTGAACCCATGCATCGGATGCAGCATCTGACCTACATTTTCCGCTTGAGTGATTTGGATAAGAAGTTTGGGGTAGCTCAGTATCTGACAAAGTACTAATGCTACAGTAACCAAACTTGCACAAGTGATTCAACTTTGGATGCCAAGATGGACCCATGCATCGGATGCAGCATCTATTTTTTCCACTTGAGTGATTTCGCTTTTAAAAGCCAATATTGAGCAGAGTATAAGTGCTTCATGTACCAAACTTGCATATTGGATGTATCTTTGATCAAACTTTCATAAAATGACCTTGACCTACTTTTTCCACTTGAGTGATTTTGCCTTTAAAAGCCAATATTGAGCAAAGTATAAGTGATAGATGTTCCAAACTTGCATATTAGATGTATCTTTGATCAAACTTTCATAAAATGACCTTGACCTACTTTTTCCGCTTGAGTGATTTTGCCTTTAAAAGCCAATATTGAGCAAAGTATAACTGCTACATGTACCAAACTTGCATATTGGATGTATCTTTGATCAAACTTTCATAAAATGACCTTGACCTACTTTTTCTGCTTGAGTGGTTTTGCCTTTAAAAGCCAATATACATGTACTAAGAAATATGTTTGAATTGAATTTTGCTGTCACGAGGTGAGCTTCGTAATCTGTGATTACCTATGTTTTACCTCGTGCACTTGCCCTATATATTTGACCTACTTTTCAACAAATCTATGATTTGCTATATCTTTTGAGTGGTAAGTGATAGGGCTTTGATATTTCACATTTGTATTTCTTATGAAAAGACCTTTCTAAACATTCCGTAATTTTTAACCTAGTGACCTTGCCCTTGATATTTGACCTAATTTCAATTAAAAAAAATCCGCTACGCAGGCGACACAAGCATTCCTTGGATTGCTTTTTTTTCATACATGCATATTTCAGAACAATTTCCCTATTTAATGATTATTTTCTCTGTCTTATTTCTGTATCTATGGTAAACATAGTCGCCATATATCTTGTGTTACAGATTTGATTGGTTCAATACCTCCTTGCCCCTTTAGTAGGGGTAACTACAGGAAATAAAAAGGTGCACACTAAAAATTTTGACTGACTTGAAATGCCCGGAAGTCTGTAAAATTGGTCTTTTTTGATTGCGAATCTTTGGCACGCATAAAAATGTAAAGAAAAGGGGGGGGGGAGTCATGCATGTCCTTTTTTCGCAAATTTCACTTTTTTTACAGGAACTCTGCGTCCTCATCGAAAATGTTCCAAATTTTGCATATTTTCAAACCTATCTGTAGATTGCATAAAAGACAAGATCAAGTTCGAAGTTAAATTTATCACGACTATTGATTCAATATGCTAAAAATACATTTCCAAGCACCGCATTTCAGCATATTTACCGAAAATAATTTGTCCAAGTGGCTTCACTGGGTCATGAGGTTTGATACACCGTACACTGCTGTTTGGAAAATAAATTGGCTCAATTTCTGCACAACTCACTTGAATTAATATTGTCCGCTAACAACTTGTCTGTGTTAATTGGATTAACACGATTTTGACTGTACGTTACATGTATTAAGATGAAATCAATACTATTCAAAAGCTCTCATTCATAGATTTCTGTATAATTTAATATGAATAAAGGCAAAACCGAAAAGTCTTTGTTTTTTATGCTTCCGGAATCAAAGATACGGGGGCATATACAGTCAAACCTGTCTTATGTGACTTTGCAAGGGCCGATATAAAATAGGTCACATAAGACAGGTGGTCACTGAATACAGGTTCAAGCTGATCTGACTTTGACCAACAGAATTTTCGCAGTATAAGAGCAATACTATTAAATTAATCACTGCATATATCAATTCGTGTATTTATTGATTAATCGTATTGCACATATAAAATCACATTAGATTTTATTTATCATTGAAGATATATGATTATGAAAGACACTGATGAAGAGATTTCATGTAAAATATTATGTAGTTTGGGTCCTTTTCAACTCTAAAAGTCGTAATATACAGGTTCGGAATTCAGTACGGGACAAAAAAATCACGGTCGTTGTCGCGTTAGACAGGTTGTCGCTATACACAGGTTAATTTGATAGGAAGATTTCTCGGGAGGAATAAAAAAGGTCACATAAAGCAGGAAGTCGCTAAAAAGAGGGTCACTTTAAGACAGGTTTGACTGTAGTTTTTGGCCTGTCCGTCTGTCTGTTTGTCCGAAAAACTTTACATTGGGCATAACTTTTGATAGGAAGGTGATAGAGCTTTCATATTTCACATGTGTATTCCTTGTGACAATACCTTTCCATTGATACCAAAATTTTTGACCTCGTGGCCTTGACCTTGACCTTGACCTTTGACCTACTTTTCAAAAACTTTAACATTGGGCATAACTTTTGAATGGTTAGTGATAGGGCTTTCATATTGTACATGTGTATTCTTTGTGACAAGATCTTTCCATTGATACCAACATTACTCTGACCCTGACCTCTCACATACTTAACAGAAAATGGTGTTTATACCAACAAAGATGCCACCATGGGGCATTCGTGTTTCACAAACACAGGCTTTATTATTTTCTGGCATACTAGCTATTAATAATGAAAGGTTTGGTGTTCAATTTTGAATAAACTTAATTTATGAAATCATTTCATTGTTTTATTCTGTTTCTGTTGCACATTAATGTGGAATTTTACAAAATGATTTTATTTTTGATGTTGCATAATCGAACTATACTAGCTGGGCATATGACTTTGGATCGCATAATCCATCTTTTCAAATCAGTAAAAAAGTTGTTGTTTTGAAATGTGACTATTTTCTCTTGTTTGTACTTTTAAAGGTTGTCTGAAAAAAAACTTGTCTGCATCCGGCAAAAATCTTGTTAGAAAGGTTGTGGGCTAAAATCCAGGTACTGGCACTATCAGTATTCAATGTCAGTATGTCAATTAGAGCGTGCATGGGTATCAGGTGAGCGTTGTGCCCCCTGGGGCTCTTTTTTTTTTTTTTTTTTTTTTTTCGTTTTCACTTACAATGTCAATTGCTTACAATCATAAGTACGAAACAGATATTCGCCTAATTAAACTAAATGTCAAACATATTTCAAAATTTCTCGGACAAGGGATGTGTCCCAAGACGCTTTACTTTGCTATCATAAACAAAATCATTGTTTTCCTTTTTTATGACACCAAAGAACGATATTCAGAATATATTTATAATAATTAAACAAAATGCTGATTAACTTCCTGATTTAATAGCCATTCTCCCTAAGGACCAAAATCGTTCGGCACGGCATGTCATGGATTTTGATGATTTTCGGTGTAATGGGTATATATTAAGTACTGACCATGAAAATAACAACTTTCAGCCAATGTGACCTCTGGTTGCCATGGTAACGAGGTCATTCTATTTACAGCACTTTTGGGACCATGAAAAAAGCCAGCTCCGGAGACTTCGTTGCCATGGATACCACTGTAACAGCTTGTTCATCTTTATATAATCTATTCTTCCTTACTTCCATTCTTGCTTAGTACACTTAGATATGTGATATTAATTACAAGAAACTTATTGTATTAAGCCAAAATAAGTCAAAATAAAGCGAAAAATAGAGGTGAAAATAAGGACCAATTTAGTGATTTTTGACCATTTTCAATCTTTTAAATATCACAAAAGGCACCAATAGGAGACTAGTGATTTTCATCAATGGAAATGTCTGTTTATTGACAAATAAAATGAACGAAAAATTGGAGTGGGTATTTTAGAGTTTTATCTAAATTCTGTCGTCAAAGTCCGTTGCTATGGCAACATTGGACTTTTTTGTTTGTTTCATATTATCTTTGAAATTGATTTTATTCCTCTTTAGAGTTACATAAGATTGTCAAAATGCATGCATGTATAGATATGACTTATATCTTTTACATAAGAACAATTAAAATGTTCAAGGTCATTGGCTTGATGTTCAAGGTCATTTATACTTTGAGACTCAAATTTTGCATAAAATATTGATTTTTTAATTTTTTTGTTAACGATTTTAGTGATTTGTTTATTTAAATATTTTCATAGGTCATATATATTATGAAAGCACAAATCTTAGAATTTATTGAATTGTAGCAATTCAGTAGGAAAATATTTTTCCGTCAAAAAACAAGAAAAATACAGATTTCGTCCCTTTTTTATCAAAATACTCACCAAGAATTTAGATATTCGAAGATGTGAAGAAACGTAATCAATAGTTCTAAGAAATAAGTGATACATTTATCATTTTATGGCAAATAACTGTTAAGTTCAACATTTCAAGGTTTCTAAAATATTGACACCTTCATTTTATGAAAAATCAGGATTTTTCGTCAAATCTGGTCACTTAAAGTTTAATGACCTTGAAAATTCAGTTGGTGACCTTGAAATATTTTCAAGGTCATTTCTTTATTAAAACGCCTCTGATAGATGTATACATGAATTTCTGTTTCAATATCATGCGTAGATAGTTTGATAGAGGTTGTGTTTAAATTCATCGTATTGAAACCTTTCAGCCGATTGTTGCCATAGCAACTAAATTTGATGCTGCTTTGCATATAAAAGGACAAATTAGCCCAACTAATTTTTTATATACATGTAGAGTTCAAGGATGATACTAATAGGATACCTAGAATTTGGACTTCAAAAATTGGTGCTTTTATGAAATTTTCAACCTTGTAAAACAATAAAACATGCAAAAAGGTGTCTTTGATTGCCCAAAACAAAGCCTTTTGATACCCTGTTTTGGCCCAATTTTTCATCTTGTATACATAAGGCATCCGAGATGAATGTAAAAAACTTTACAAATATGCATAATAATAAGGATTAAAAGAAAATAATCAAGGCAATTTAAGATTTAAAATGTACCAGTTTCCATAGTAACAAAGCCTACAAATATGCCTTGTCCTATAGATTTTCCCGATTTTTGAAACTTCAGACACGGTTACCATGGCAACGACAACCTTTTTGAAAAAACTGGGGTTGATTTACATACTAGTACTTCATATTGAACTTCCATACCAAAAATCTCAAAAATCCATGACATGCCGTGCCAACATGTTTTGAAATTCTTTGGTTCTTACAGAGAATTTCTGTTAAAAAAAAACAACATGTGTTTCTGAAACACAAATGCCACCGTTGGCATTTTTGTCGGTAAAACAGCTGAAAAGTAGTTCACATTTTGAGGTCAAGGTCAAATTTGGTATCCATGAAAAGGTCTTGTCACAAGGAATACACATGTGAAATATGAAAGCACTATCACTCACCATTCAAAAGTTCTGGCCAAGATTAAAGTTTTTCAAAAGTAGGTCAAACCCCAAGGTCAAGGTCACAAAGTCAAACATTTTGTTATCCATGGAAAGGTCTTGTCACAAGGAATGCACATATTAACTACGAAAGCCCTTAGCAATCATTTACCATTCAAAAGTTATGGCCAAGATTAAAGTTTTTGCGGACAAACAGATAAACAGACAGAGAGAGATATATAGAGACGGACGGACGGACAGACCAAAAACTATATGTCCCCGAATCTTCGATTACGGGTGCATAAAAAAGAAGGGATCTCCAGCCAGACAAGGTTTCAGCACTCACAACAGAGCACCAAAACACCTATGCAAAAATACAGAGAAGAGAAATGAGTCAAAGAAGATACTGACGATAATCTCATTAGCACTCACAATAGAGCATAAAATTAAGAATCGACGGACCCCTAACAAGCTAGAGGTGGGATCAAGCGCCCTGTTGGCTAGCCGCATCCGTCGTCGTTGTTTAAGCACGAAAATGAAAACAATGTCTAAAATACAGCACGAGACGTAAAAGAGGCACACGACATAGAAATATTAAACACAAAAGCCATCATATAAACCAAGGAGACTAATGAGCAACTAAAATTGACTTAGAACGGTCATCTTCCACGCCAGTAACAAATGATGTGATTATCTGAATATCGTGCGCACAACCCTCCAATAATTTTCTCTGGCTATCCAACGGTCTCGATAAACGCACAATTGTAGTATAAATTAAAAAATTATTCCCAATGTAAGATGACCACACAAACAAGACTGGTGTCAAAATTATGTCTGCCGGCTGTAGCAAGCTCATGCATGTTATCTCCGAAGGATTCCGACCGACATTCAGAGAGGAGAGATGGTCGAGGCTCTGTCTTCTCTAAAGAGCTATGGGAGGGTGCGTTATGGAGTCCCGTCGTCACAATCAGTCAGTAAAATTCTTGCGAATGCGATGGTACGAGTCTGTAGATTGGTCCAGTTCCAAGCCGAATGTCCGTCTAGTAATTTTTAAGTGGATTCTTACGCATTTTCGATGATGTTTTAAAGTACATAAAGAGCTTCGAAAAATATCCCATCTTCCATTTCATCTTTCCGTTTTTTTTTTCAGGTATTATCGTTACAAATGACAATGACATTGTTGCTTTATTCGGTAATGACAAAATGGTGTCTGTTTACACGATGGATGAAAATGGAATTCCGTCCCAAGTAGGCTGCAATGTTAGGAGGAACTGGATCCACCCCGTAGATGCTACAGCAGTGTTTGACATTGCAAGAAAGAAAACTACTATATACGTGACGGATTCGGGTAAATATATATATGATATTTTGAAATCAATCAGAAGTGTAAGTTCAGCTACGGTCGAAAATGGAAACGCGTCATACACTATAATGTCCCACATTCCAGAACGGTGGATGATATTCTGTCATAGACCATGTATACCGTCTAATAAAAGATTATACTTTATATCTTCCAAAATGGAAGTAACCGGATGTGACAATTCTACCGAATTGAAGCGACGGGTGTTGCATGCAGGCAGGAGATGCTGACTCTTCCTTGGCACCTGGTCTCACTCCCATTTTGGGAGTTCGCTTCTTTTTAAGTGGTGGAGGTTTTTGTTTGTTTGCTTTGGTTCCTGTTTTATCCTGGTTTCTGATTTTCTGAATTATCGATTTTGTGCTGTGTATAGGGATATGGTCATTATCCATATTTGTCATTTGCAACAGTCACAGCGTCCCCATACTGTCAACCAGGGCATGGAGGTCAAACACATATCCCGAAATCTGAATAAAAATCACATTCAACAGGCCTACAAATTGTTGAAAAATATAAAACAGAATTTTCTTGCGAGAAAAAAATCGAACAATTAAACGTATGTTCACAATAAATGATAATAACATTAGTGTGATTGAGAACTAAACCTCCATGACAAGTATAGAAAATTACATAATTAGCGTATTTCTCTCTTTCTATTCATTATTTTATTTACCCAAAATCAAAATGAAAAAAATAAATAAATTGACGTCTCTTATATATATTATATTATGATCTTGAAGTCATCAAAAGAACATTAGGTATGGCACTGAACCAATCTTAAATTTTGCACAAGAAGCATTTCTAACGTTGTATACTAACAAACATACTGCAAAGTACGCCATAAAAATGTCGTCTAAGACCAGATCCCTTGTCGTATAAATAAAAGTTTGTGTGATTTTCGGTTGAACGCTCTGAATGACAAATATGGACAAAGCCATATCCCTATTAAGAAGTACAAAATCGTTGATAGACGCTTTAAGACGAAAGCATATATTCTTTCGCATATGTAACGGGTTTTTTATATTTTTTGTCAGAAAGTAAAGAAATTATGCGCAAGGGGAAGGGGGGATCAATAAATACATACATGTACATTTACCTCTGCCTTGTAAACAAGACAGAGCCCAAACAAGTTGAGCTAGGAACTCCAACTTAACCATGTGAATGAAGCATATAAACCCTATTGACTTTGGCTGTCAAAGGTCACTGTGGTATTAGACTTTGGGGTGAAAATATTTTGAAAATTCATTTGAAATATATTTCCGGTCAAAATGTTTTGAAACTTCATTTGGGAAGAGAGTATAATCATTCATATTTTTCAAAGGTTTTTATATCTTTTGACAGAGAATAGAGAAGTATGCCTAAGTGATATGTGCTTTGTTCTTCCTTGTAAACAAGATACAGCCGAAACCACTTGAGCTAGGAACTTAAGTCGATATGGGGAACTCGTCATACTCTATGATGTCCCACTTTCCAGAATGGTGGATGATATTCTGTCATAAACCATTTGTACCGTCCAACCAAAGATTATACTATATGCTGATTCTTCCTGGGCACCTGGTCTCACTCCCATTTCGGGAGTTCGCTTCCTTTCATGGAGGGGTTTTTTTTTGTTTACTTTGGTTTTTTGGATTATCCTGATATGGTCATTATCCATATTTGTCATTAATAAGACAAAGAACCTTATTGATTTTCAAGTCAATGTCATTTTGAAATTTTTCATGCTATTAATGATCATGATAGAATATAGGGGGTGCCAACTTTCGAATTTCATGATAACCAATTCATCATTACAAAAATAAGCAACCTAGATTTTTCTTCAATGAATTTAATAATGACAAATTAATCCCGACGGGATAAGCGTAGGCTTTATTTTTTTTTTATTTTTTTCGTTTGGAGATTCTGTTAATATTTTTTCAAGAATTTCTGGGCCTTTTGTACGGTGTTCATTAGGGGACATCGCTTCTTCAAATCTTCGCCCTACTATATATCACCAGTCGAGGAATTGAAGAATTAAATTAATGATGCGAAGAATTGAAGTAATGATGCGAAGATTTGAAGAAATGATGCGAAGAAACGATTATTTCTTCAAATCTTCGCATCATTCCTTCAAATCTTCACATCATTCCTTCAATTCTTCGCATCATTTCTTCAAATTTTAAAATCTTCGCATCATTTCTTCAATTCTTCAAATCTTTAAATCTTCGCATCATTACTTCAAATCTTCGAAACCTTCGCATCATTACTTTAAATCTTCAAATCTTCGCATCATTACTTTAAATCTTCGCATCATTACTTTAAATCTTCAAATCTTCGCATCATTACTTTAAATCTTCAAATCTTCGCATCATTACTTTAAATCTTCCAATCTTTGCATCATTACTTTAAATCTTCCAATCTTCGCATCATTACTTCAAATCTTTAAATCTTCGCATTATTACTTCAAATCTTTAAATCGTCGCAACATTACTTCAAATCTTAAAATCTTCGCATCATTACTTTTAATCTTCAAATCTTCGCATCATTACTTTAAATCTTCAAATCTTCGCATCATTTCTTCAAATCTTCGCATCATTACTTCAAATCTTCAATTCTTCGCATCATTACTTAAATTCTTCAAATCTTCAATTCTTCGCAATTTGACTTTGTCAGAAATAATCATTTTTGCACTATATCTTTCAATAATTCAGTGGTATATAAATATATATGATTTTATGAATGATTTACTGTATATTAATCATTTTTAAGTAACTTAATGCTTAAATATATATCTTATGCTAGAATTTTATTCATTTTTAATCTCAATGAATTATTTCCTTAATGTAAAAATGGAGGGGTGATTTTCAATTTGCAAATTTTTAAGGAGGTTGACACGCCCGTATGTAAACCCGATTCAAAATCTTGAATAGAAAAAATATTGGATTTCTGGCGTAAAACATTTCTTTTTCAATGTCCCATATATAACAAAAGAAGAAAAAGCTACCAAAATGAATGAAAATAACAATACAAAATCACTCAGAAACATATTTATAAAAACAAAGACTATGGGTCAATCATTTCGAAAATATCTCAATTTTTAAAATAATTAACTTATACTTAAAAAGCATCGACTTACAACACGTTATTGTACATGTGATGCAAAAGAATTCTGGGTTCCCCCTCTTCCGAGTGTTTGTGGAAAAGAAGATGAAAATGCAATTCTAGCATAAAATATATATTTAAGCATTAAGTTACTTAAAATGATTAAGATACAGTAAATCAGTTTATAAAATCATATATATTATTGAGTTATTGAAAGATTTAGTTCAAAAGTGATTATTTCTGACAAAGTCAAAATGCGAAGAATTGAAGATTTTAAGAATTTAAGTAAAGATGCGACGAATTGAAGATTTGAAGTAATGATGCAAAGATTTGAAGTAATGATGCAAAGATTTGAAGATTTAAAGTAATGATGCGAAGATTTTAAGATTTAAAGTAATGATGCGCAGATTTTCAGTAATGATGCGAAGATTTAAAGATTTGATGTAATGAAACGAAGATTTAAAGGTTTGAAGTAATGATGCGAAGATTTGAAGATTGAAAGTAATGATGCGAAGATGTGAAGATTTAAAGTAATGATGCGAAGATTTGAAGATTTAAAGTGATGATGCGAAGATTTGAAGATTTAAAGTAATGATGCGAAGATTTGAAGACTTGATGTAATGATGCGAAGATTAAAAGATTTGAAGAAATGATGCGAAGATTTGAAGAAATAATGCGAAGAATTGAATTAATGATGCGAAGATTTGAAGGAAAGATGCGAAGATTTGAAGAAATAATCGTTTTTTCGCATCTTTTCTTCAAATCTTCGCATCATTACTTCAATTCTTCGCATCATTACTTCAATTCTTCGCATCATTACTTCAATTCTTCAATTCTTCGACTGGTGATATATAGTAGGGCGAAGATTTGAAGGAGCGATGTCCCCTTATGAACACCGTACTTTTGAGTGTAATTTTTCGAATATGATTTCCTGTTTTGTAACTTTGAATCTGATTTCGTGTTTTGAAACTTTTTACTGTGAAACTGTCATGAACAGGAATGGTGTAAACTTCATTTGGTCTATTAAAAATTCAAGGGGATGTGATTGACAAAATGAAATCAACAAAGGGGTAGGGCAACGAAACCCCTAAATCGGCCCTGTTTCTTAACATTTGATTTGATTGAATATTTTTTGTGACTTGATACTTTGTTAACTTCTTTACTAAATCATATGTTTAGATTTTGTAAATAATGCATGTATCAGCAAGTATGAGCCCTGTGAAAACCCCAAAATCGGCCATTTTCAATCAAATTGCTGCTAAATCTGCTACATCCCAAAATCGGCCATTTTCAGTCAAATTGCTGCTAAATCTAAAGCATTGGCAACATGCATAGAGAAACATGAAAAATTTACAAATGAAAGATAACAATTAATAAAATATATCTTCTTGTCATGAAAGTTTTATGTTTCTCGAAGAATGTGTCCACGTCCAAATTCTCCACGAAAGACACATTTTCGAGCATTCTTTTTACCATATTCTGTCAATAATGTCGAAATGACGTCATAAGTCTTCTTATGGTGCTTCGGTCCATGATATGTTCTTTTTATTAAACGCGGGAAACATTTATTATATTTCATGTGATATATCAAGTATTTATCATCGATTTGATTTTAAGGAAAATTGCAGGGTCGTTTTAGGGGCTTCATGGCCCTACCCCTTTTCATGCAAATACGATTTCTTCATACTACTTATCTAATATGTACACCACGCTTCCTCACGACAAAATAAATGATCGATTGTCCAAACTCATTACATGTAAATGGTGTTTTGATCGAGAGGGGAAAACTTATATGTGAACATCTGAATCAAATGGTTTCTTTTCAACTACAGAATACAAATTATACAAATCATGGACATGTGGTGACCTGTGTATTGCTTTGTCCTTCCTTTTGGACAACATTATGTAAGATTTGCTGAGAAACTCTACAAGCTGGTTGTAGGAATTCCTAAGGGTACTTATTGTGCGCCTCTTCTTTCAGATTTATTTTTAAACACGTATAAAAAGATTTCATCCAAAATCTTCAAAAGCAAAGAAAAGATGATGATATGAAATGTTTCATCGGTACATCTAGGTACCTGGATTATATTCGTACTATCGACAATCCTATTTTTGAAAAGTATAAAAATGTTTTTTTTTTATTTCGTTTGCTGTTCCTAGCTCATGCTGTGTGTGTGTCTTCTCTGTGTTGCCACTTGGGGTGTTTGATGTGGTGCTACAACTGAGTCTTGTTGGATATCCCCTCCTTTCTTATCCACAAGAATTGATTCTAAACAAGGCAAACGTTACAAATACAGAAACACCATTTTTGGACCTAAATATCAAAATTGTTAATGGAGAGATCCATACAATTATGTATGACAAAAGAGATAATTTTGGATTCAAAAAAGTAAATATCCCCTGGCTCGAAGATGGTGTTCCTAGATAACCGTCCAATGGTATCTACATTTCACAGCTCATCCGGTATGCTTGAGGATGCACTGATGTTTTGGATTTTCAAAGTAGAAATTTACAAGTTACCAAGAAACTTTTTGGTCAAGGTTTTCGCTTTCACAGACTAGTAAAGAATTTCTGGAAATTTTACAAAAATTATAGTCAAATTCTTTTGTAATTCGGACCAATATCGGACCAATACAAGTAACAGAGTATACTACTTTGGGTATTTCAAAACCTGCATTTCATGGTGACATAATTAACAAAATAAGAAGGATCAAAGATAGACAACATAACCATTGAAAATGCTTCAAAATCATCAAACACCGTCTATATGATGCTAATGTCACCAGATGGACACTAGGCTTGGTACTTGACCAATCAACAGTCTTGTACCAGCCTATTCTTAAAACTAGCACTCTGACTGACTGTGACGACGGGACTCCATGACGGGCCCTGACCAAACCTCTTTAGAGAAGACAGGGCCCTGACCACCTGTCCTCCTGAATGTCAGTCGGTCTCCTCTGGTTAAAACATACATGAGCTCGCTAAAGCCGTCAGAGCACCGATTGTTTTACGTAAGCCCTCTTTTTATATCCATTTACATATACATCTGTGTTGCATGAGCCCCTGCGTTTTGCGGTCTTGTTTATATGTGGTCATCTGACAGTGAGGAGGTTGTTTTACACTACAATTTTACGTTCTTCGAAAACCTCTGAGAAATCGGAAAAGTGGGAGGGTTGTGCGCACGTAATCCAGGATAACCACATCTTCTGCTATTTTCGTGGCAGATGGCCGTCTTAAGTCGGCACCAGTTGTCCATTGGTCCCGTTGGTTTATTTGTAGTCCTCTGTGTTTGATGTTTCTGAGTTGTGAGTTGGTGTTCCTTGTCCCTTTTGCGTCTCTTTCTGTTCTTGTCTGCTCTGTGTATTGCATTGGGTGTTTTGTGGGTTTTGTTGTGGGTGCTGCAACCTGGTGTTGTTGGAGATCCCCTCATTTGTTTTGTGTGTTTTAATTAAAGAGGGCGCTACTGAAACTATTTATGGTGGCGCCACTGAAAGCATCACTGATGAGAATTTAATAGTCGAAACACGTGTCTGGTGCATGTAAATTGATTTGGAATTTTCTTCAAGAAGGTAGAGAGTTGGAACCCTTCGACATTATTACTTTCATTCACTTATTCATTTCTTACTCATAATATTTTCATTGAAAAACGTCTCCAACATTTGTTTACTGCAACGTGCTAAGAAAATTCACGATTTATTATTTGATTCGCTATCTCTGTTCATACACTAAAGGAGATGAAGAATTAAATGTTTTATCATACAACAAGTACATATCGGATGCGTTCGGTATAAGCTATTCTGGTTTAGAATTATTTATTCCCAGTGTTATATTAATAAGACTGTCTGAATTGGTACAGGATGATAATAGGGAAATAATGCCCAGGAAAGTCATATAACAGTCATTAAATTCCTCAGTACCATTTGATTCCCTAATATTGGAATAATAAGATCAATATGATATAAACTAAAAAGAACCTTAGAATCACTACTGTGTACCAATGATTTCCTTTACCTTCGAGCAAAATTGCATCTATTTATGAATACATTCAAAATTAGTTACAAAACTTATTCAGCATTTTATTTTTCTTACCATTTCAGGAAAGCAGTTTAAAGATGAATAAAATGCTGAATAAGTTAAACGTCTTCAAATTCATTAGCATTATAAACAGAAAAATTCGCAGCATGGACCAGACATGCACGTATCGGGTACTGAACCCTCGTCAATGATCCTCAATCTAAACAATGTAATATGGCCAAAGAGTGTCAAAATTATTTTGTCAAAAAATGTATCGAAAGAGGAAGCAGGATGGGTGGGAAATGATGCTACAGGACCCACGTTTTAGAAATTTCAAGAATTTTGGTAACATAATTTTTTAAATGCGTTGAAGAGACAGACGATCAGCCGATCGAACTGTGCTACATGTGCTATACCTGAAAAGTCTATAGATTCTGCAAACACTTCAAGGGTTCCGCTAGGTAAGGAACGTTTCTGTCGTCTACAATTTATTAAAGTGTTTGCAAAAAGTATGCAATTTTCATATACATAAACGATGTGGATTCATTAATTAGGCATTGTCTCACTTCAACGGATCATCAGTTTTGTAAACTTTAACCTAGAAAATGAAAAGAATATGAATAAAAAAAAATGTTTAAGAAATCAGAACACCATACGTTTCAATCTCACGCGGTGAATTGGCGTAATACAAAAATATGTAATGACTTAAACTTAATATCATCGTTAGTGTTTGTTTCAATAAACTTCATCCGGCTATCAAAAGTATTTAACCGACAAGAAGATTCATTAAAATTGAGTTCATAAACAGACGATTTGGGCTTGGCACCATAAACTTAGAATTTACTTCAGTCGAATTCTAAAAATACGGTATATAACAAATCAGTGAAAATTTGACGATATATTTTCAATTACAATAAAGTCACCTCTGATGTCAACGTAACTTAGGCATGTCCTACTTCATGTGAATGCGCTAGCTTTCCATAATCACTGGGGACCTGTTAATCATTCAAGACTCGAGGCTTCGTAGTCTTTTAAAGAAAGGGTCAAAGTATAGAATTTCTTCCAAGATAGATCATGCATTAAATGTCGGGAAGTGCTAAATAATGCGTTGAAATGTTTAACGTCTTCAAATTCAATAGCATCATTTAAGAACAGAAGAATTTTCAGCATGGACCAGACATGCGCGTTTCGGGCACTTAACACTCGACAGTGATCCTCCTCAATCAAAACAATGTAATATGGTCAAAGAGTATGAAAGTTGTTATGTCGAAAATATACCAAATGACGTAACAGGATGGGTGGGATATGACGCTGCAGGACCCATGTTTTAGAAATTTCAAGAAATTTTCATCACAGAAATTTTCGAATGCGTTGAAGAAACGATCAACCGAAGTTGATCGAACTTGGCTACATGTGCCCTCGGGGACTCCTGGTCCACCAGCAGTGACAATAAGTGGTTCGAATGTTTAACGTCTTCAAATTCAAAAGCATCATTTAAGAATAGAGGAATTTACAGCATGGACCATACATGCACGTTTCGGGTTCTTAACCCTCGTCATTGATCCTCAATCTAAACAATGTAATATGGTTAAATAGTATGAAAGTTATTACGTCCAAAATGTACCGAAAGACAAAGAAGGATGGGTGAGATATGATGCTGCAGGACCTACGTTTTAAAAATATCAAGAAATTTTCATAACAGGAATTTTTGAATGCGTTGAAGACACGATCAACCGAAGTTGATCGAACTTGGCTACACGTGCCTTCGGGACTCCTGGTCCACCGGCAGTGACACTCACCAAGTGGTTCAAATGTTTAACGTCTTCAAATTCAATAGCATCATTCAATAACGATTTAAAATTCAATAGCATAAAAGTTTGTATACGAAAATGGTGTAAGTTAGAAGGAGTCGAACCACACTCTCTCAATGACTGGAAATCGTTTTTTTTAGACATTGTAGATATCCGAATTTACAATTTCAAAAAAAAACCTCATTTTTATTCGTAAAAAGAAGGGAGGAGATCTGCAACAAGACCCCGTTGCAGCATCAACAGTAAAACACCAAAAACACCCGATGCAAAAACACAAAAGACGAGTACAGCACGAGACGGAAAAGAGACACACGACATGTAAACATCAAACACAAAAGACTACACATAAACCGACGAGACCAATGGGTAATCGGTGCCGACTTTGGACGGCCATCTGTCACGCAAGTAGCAAATGGTGTGGTTATCCTGGATTACGTGCACACAACCCTCTCACTTCTCCAATTACCCAGAGGTCTCGAAGAACGTACAATTGTGGTGTAAAACAACCTCCTCACTGTAAGATGACATTACACAAACAAGACCGCGAAACCCCGAGGCCCCAGAGACACAGATGAATATGTAAATGGATATAAAAAGAGGGCATGCGTAATACAGTCCGTGCTCTGCCGGCTGTAGCGAGCTCATATATGTAATCACCCGAGGAGTCCGACTGACATTCAGAGAGGACAGGTGGTCGGGGCCCTGTCTTCTCTAAAGAGGTTTGGACAGGGCCCGTCATGGAGTCCCGTCGTCACAGTCAGTTAGAGTGCAAGTCTCAAGGATGCGCTTGTACAAGACTGTAGATTGGTCAAGTACCAAGCCTAGTGTCCGTCTGGTGACATTAGGATCATATCCACGGTATAAAAGACGCTTGATGATTCTGACGCATTTTCGATGGTTATGCTGCCTACCTTTGATCCTTTTTATTTTGTTTATCATATCACCATAAAAATCAGGTTGTGTAATACCCATAGTAATGTACTCTGTTGCATGCATAGATCCGAATTTTAAAAGAAGTTGACTGTAATTTTTGTAAAATTTCCAGAAAGTCTTAACTAGTTTAGGAAAGCGGAAACCTTGAACTAAAAGTTTCTTGGTAATTTGTAAATTTCTACTGTGAAAATCCAAAATATCAGTACATGCTCTAGCGTACCGGATGAGCTGTGATATGTAAATGCCGTATGACGGTAATCTTGGAACATCACCGTCAAGCAAAGGGAAATTTACTATGTTGAATCCAAAATCATCCCGTTTGTCATATACACTTGTATGAATCTTTCCGTTTACAATTTTGATATTTAGGTCCAAAAAGGGTGTTTCTGTATTTGAAAGGTTTGCTTTGTTTTAAGGGTTAATTCTTGTGGATAAATTTCATTCTTATATAATTCAAAAGCAGGATTGTCAATGGTTAGAATATCATCCAGATACCTAGAAGTATTATTGAAACATTTCAGCTCATCAAATTTTTTTTGCTTTTGAAGATTTTGGATAAATTCTTTTTCATAAGTGTATAAAAATAAATCTGCAACAAGAGGCGCACAGTTAGTACCCATAGGAATTCCTACAACCTGCTTGTATAGATCCTCACCAAATCTAACATAAATATTGTCCAGGAGGAAGGACAAGGCATTACACAGGTCACTACATGTCCATGATTTGTATGATTTGTAGTCTGTCGTAAGTTCCTTCAAGATCGTCTAAATTTAATAAATATCAACTTCTGTAAGTATATCTTTGTTCCGGCAGACAAGACATCAAACAACACTATAATCATTTGAAAGCGCTTTTATATACCCATATTACTTTCGGAACCTTCTATCACCAACACTTATATAATGGACATTATCATTGATCGATGGATTAATGATACCGCAGCTGGGCATATGTTGCATATACGCTACTGAAACAATGACTATACATATGGAAGTTTTCAAGGGCATAACTCTGCACATAATTGAGCAACGTTAACATGACCTATATTTAGAATTGTCCTCCTACTCTTGGTATAAAGTATATAACAATGAATTGATTTCTGCAGTAGTTGTCCTTTCACATGTTTAAATGTCTGGTAACTACAAAGTATTGAGTCAAGGGACGTAACACCTCACGTAATTGAGCAACATAGCCCATATACAAACTTGACCTGAACTTCTGAGTGTAAAATCTTAATCTTTATTCCCTGTGAGGTTTTCTTTTAAATGTCTGGAAAAGACAAAATATTTCTTGGTTTAAAAGCTATATCCAACAAATAAAATTTATTCTCCGTAATAATTTTCCCTTAAATGTCTGGAAACCTCAGAATATTGAATTTTTCTTAGTTTCAAGGGACATAACTCTGCACATAATTGAGCGACATGACCCATATTTAAAATTGATCTGTATTTTTTTTTACGTAAAAGATACATCCAAGAAATAAATTGAATATCTATAACAGTTTTGCTTTAAATATCCGGAAACCAAATGTGGGACGGACGGACGCACGGACGTACATGTGCATAACTATATACCCCAAAAAGCAGAATGGTGTAAAAAGAAATGAAACCATCCCTTAGATTTTACTAAAGCATCAGAATAAAAGAGGTAGGGGCAAAAGTGACCATTTTGGCCCCAATCAAAATTTTCCAAAAGGTTCTATTTTCGTATTCATTATGCATCTTCTAAACCAAGAAGGAAAACTTTATGTAATTTCTCGAAAACCCTACCTTTTAGAACAAAATGTTACTGAAGTTGTAAGCCCCAGAGCAAGGGCGTGTAACAAGTTCGAACTGATATAGGACATTCTTTTTTATATTCTGAATGCATATGAAAGTATAACTCTGTTACATGCGTTTGCGCTATGTTAAACGTCTTTAAATTCAATAGCATCATTTAAAACCTAATTGACCATGGACCAGACATGCACGTTTCGGGTACTAAACCCTCGTCAGTGATCCTCAGTCTAAACAATGTCATATGGCCAAAAAGTATGAAAATTATTATGTCCAAAATGTACCAAAAGACGTAGCAGAATGGGTGGGATATGATGCTACAAGACCCACATTTTAGAAATTTCAAGAAATTTGTAACAGAAAATTTCAAATGCGTTGAAGAGACAGACGATCAACCAAAGTTGATCGAACTTGGCTACATGCGCCATATATACTATAAACCATTATGTTGAAATCTAGTTATTATCATTTTATCACTCATTTCGGTACTTAGCGGGCAATTTGGGCGGGAAATAACACTCATGTTAATTGAGCTCGTAAAAAAGTTCCCCGCGAGGGGTTTGACAGAAAGTGTTTTGAATATTTTCCCTGACATGGTCGCCAAAACACTATCTATATAGACATAACCTCAGACAATGCATGCATTTTAGATATTGTTTTCGTTTTTTGTGCATGAACATCGACGGCGGGTGCGGCTAGCCAACAGGGGATGCTTACTCATCCCGGGCACCTGATCCCACCTCTAGCTTGCTAGGGGTCCATCTGTGCTC
The DNA here is from genome assembly GCA_028142955.1 of Pinctada fucata. Classification (NCBI taxonomy): domain Eukaryota; kingdom Metazoa; phylum Mollusca; class Bivalvia; order Pterioida; family Pteriidae; genus Pinctada; species Pinctada fucata. Next base: position 16,097,874 of record AP027110.1, on the reverse strand, counting down.
TATTGTGAGTGCTGTTGAGATTATCGTCAGGATCTTCTTTAACTCATTTGTAACACACTTATGCCCTTTGCCGTGTGGAGCTCGTAAAAAAAAATCCCCACGAGGGGTTTGACAGTAAGTGTTTTGAATATTTTCCCTGACATGGTCGCCACAACACTTTATATATAGACATAACTTCAGACAATGCATGCATTTTAAATATTGTTTTCGTTTTTTGTGCATGAACATCGACGGCGGGTGCGGCTAGCCAACAGGGGATGCTTACTCCTCCCGGGCACCTGATCCCACCTCTAGCTTGTTAGGGGTCCGTCTGTGCTCTATTGTGAGTGCTAATGAGATTATCGCCAGGATCTTCTTAACTCATTGATAATAATATTTTCTATTTTCGATTCAGTTTCAATAAGCAACAATATCTCCACCCTTATTTGACAAATAGAAAGCAGTAAGAAAACTTTTTTTTTAAAATAGCTAAAAATGGGACCAAAAACGGCAGATTTTGCCTCTACCCCTTTTGCTTCACTTCAAATCTCTATTTTGAAATTAGACGAATCAATTATTTACTGTCTGCCCAAATTTCACAAATCTCCTTACACGTTTTAATTTATTGCAAACTCAATTGTACTACTGCAGTATTATCTAAGAATTCGACATTAGTGTTAACAGCAATTAATCATCATGTATCAAAATATTGTGAAACTGCATTCAATAATAGCGACATCAATTTTTGAGGGGCAATAATGAATTATGGTGATTTGATCAACAAATTTAAATCATTTCATTTAAAGCCTAATCTATCTAATCCTACGACTTCTCTAATATGTACACCACCCTCCCTCATAGGAAGATTAAAGATCGTTTATCAAAACTTATTTAATGGTGTTTTGATAGAGAGAGTAAAACATTCATATGTACTTCTGACACAAAACGGTTCTATTCCTCAGAAGAATGCACATCTTACAAATCATTGACTCGATCTTAGTTGTGCGAGGCCTTGTCCTTTCTTTAAGACATCATTTTTGTAAGATTTGGTGACACTCTACAAAGGCAAGTTTTTGAAATTCCTATGGGTACTGAATGTGTGCCTCTGGTTGCAGTTTTGTTTTATACGCATACGAAAAATAATCCATGCACAATCTGCAAAAAGTCAAGACTACTTGAAGTGAAACGGCACCTCTTGGTATCTTGATGATATTTTGAATATTGATAACCCACATTCTGACCATTACAAAAATCAAATTTATCGACCGGAGTTAACATTGAATAAAGCAAACACAGATGATGTACATATTTGTAGCTTCACCATTTTTGGATTATTGATATCAAAATCAATTACAGAGAAACTCGGACAAATATATAGATATGTACTTTAGGGGTCATATGAAAGAAATATTGTGCAATTAGAAAAGACAATTGTTGACAATGTACGAAATGAACTGTAACATTCAAAATGTGAATTTTCGAACATGAAAATGAATTAATTCCTCACATCATTGGAATATAAAAAAACATTTATACTTATGTCACACAGTCCCTTCGAGCCGAAGTGCAAATCCGCGCACATGAAAAATGTCTTATTAGATATTTTCGATCAAAATTTTTTTTATAGAAAACACAATAATGCAGAATTAGTAATTTGTAAAACGGATCCCCTTGAATCTGTATTTGATTGCGAGGACTTTCAACTCAGGTTTTTTAAATAGTTATTTATTTGACCGATTTCAATGGAGTTGTTGCGACGGGTGATGCATGCAGGAGACGCTGACTCACCTCGGGTACCTGGTCTCGCTTCTGAATGTTGTTCATCCCGGGGTTCGCAACCGTTCCGATGGGAATTCTTACGATATAGCCTTGCCTTCTCGACTTTGAGACTGAATAAGTGTTACTTACTTCTTTGATGTTTATTCATAATTTTCGAACATTGGACTTGACGTAATTACGGAATTACCATCCATATTTCAGATAGCAACAATGGCTACATTTTGTATTTCGATATCAAAAGAAGAGAACCAGGCAAATGCAAGCAGTTTGTTTCATTACTGGCGCAACAACCAAAAGGGATAACAACCAACAACAACGAGATCTATGTGTGCTTCCCAGAGCAAAAGGTCCATTTTCGTCTACCATAACAGCGGCAAACTGAAGCAAAAGATCGACTTGAGGACAATGTGCACATATCCAATACATATGTGCCGTACTAGGAGCGAAAATGAAGAAGTGCTCATGGTGACTGACGACAAAACAGTGACAAATGGACAAAGTTCCGTTATTCTCATGAAGAACAATGGAGACTTCATCTCTGAAATCAAACTAGATTCCAATCACATTTCACAGATAGATGTGGATGATAAACATACCATTTTTGTTGGTGACTCAAGATCCCCTGTAATATATGCAATCATTCGAGACAGGACGTACACAGTCGATGGTGACTTCACAAATATTTTGGAAACCAGTGCAATCGCAATAGACAGACGACAGAGGCTCATAGTTGGCCATAGAAAAGGCATTGACATGACAAATATGGATACTTCGTGTAGATTACAGATATGAGGGCGACAATCGAATGTCTCCTTAGAATTAAAATGTTATTTCTGAATTATTGAAACTTTCAGTGATACTAAGGCTGATTGATATGTTGTTAGACTTGGTTTTCTTGTTTGCAGAAGGTAATCTGCAGATAGATTATCTCCAAAAAGGACAAACAATCAATGTCACATACTATGCTTCACTTCTGACACAGTTATGGTAAAATATGAAACTTAAGCACCGCTGAAAGCTCACTAGTTAAAGGTGTGTTGTTCCATCAGGACAATGCTCGTGTTCATAAGTCTATCACTGTCATGGCTGTCATTCATAACAGTGCCTTAGATTGGATTGAACATCCGCCTTATTTACCTGATTTTGTTTAATAAGACTTTCATGAATTTACAAAACTGAAAGCAGCTGTTTCTGGCAACCGCTTTAAATCCGATGATGACATCATACTTGCAATGGATGGCTTTCTGACCAGTCAGATAAGAAGTTCTTTACAAAATGGTATTGAGGCCCTTGAACACCGGTGGTTAAAGTGTATAGATACTGAAGGGTGTTATGTATAAAAATAATGCAAAATGTCTCATAAAATTCTAATCCTTGAATACGAGGCTCACAACATATCAATCGGCCCTTGTAGCTTACCACTCGAAACCTGAACTTAACTGACGTTAATATTCTACGATTTTATTATGACAATTTGTGGATATAGAAAGGATCAGAGATGTTATGTTTTCCATAAAGATGAAATTGAAGTAATGAGGTATTCTATTTAGGTAGTAATATTTGAAACTAATTGTCAAACAAACATCAACAAGATTAGAAACTCAACGACATACTGATCTTCGGTTCTGAGTGTAAACAACCTCTTTTCCTTTTTGTGTCGTCTGCGAAGCATAGTGTGACATTGACATATATATTTGACCTACTTTTCAAGAAAGGAAAGATTGACTATATCTTTTGAGTGGTAATTGGTATGTTTCTGATATTTCATATATATATTCCTTGCAACAAGAGCTTTCTTCACATATAATTTTTTTTACCTTGACCAAGATATTTGACCACTTTAAAAAAAATTAAGATTGGCTCTATTGTTTGAATGGTAAGTCATAGGGCTTCGTTATTTCACATATGTATTCCTTGTAACAAGACCTTTCTCACAAATACCATGATTTTTAAATAAGTGATCTTGATCCAGATATTTGACCTACTTTTCAAAGAAATTGTGCCTGGATTAATATTTTGATTGGTAAGTGATACGGCTATTTTACACTAATATTTCTTATTATGAGACCTTTATTGTTTACGTAGTGACCTTAACCAAGATAATTGACCCTCTTTTCTGCAAATGTCAGATTGACCATACCTTTAAATCGGTAAAGAAGATATCTGATATTTCACATGTGAATTTCATTTGACAAGACTTTTCTATTGATACAAATAATTTGGACCAAGTGACCTTGTCCTACATATTTGCTCTTATTGAAAGAGTAGGTTCTGAAGCGTGATAATGGTCTTTTCTGAAATGTGCCATGCCCCCTCCCCAAAATGGTTTATGTTCTCATTTTTGTTGATGAAGTTGTCTAAACGACGGAATAGAACAGCTCTTTTTTCCCTGTACAAGACTCCACCATATTGAAAATAATCCTATCCACCTGTCTGAGGTTATCTATCCCTTCTTCCATGAATTCTCTAAAATGAACTTTTGCATGTAATATTTATTTCGCCAATTTTCAATTTTGAATCTTGAACCCTCTAGGCACTAGAACTGATGGATTAAATAACTAAACATGCAGATGTTGTCTTAGATTTTCGTTCTCGACCATTTTTCCTCTAGGCCTATATGGGTTTTTTTTTCTTTTCTCTATCACATCAAGGTTTTTTATTTATTTCTTGTCTATCTGTTTCTATTTGTTGTGTCTCTTTTTGTTTCCTTCTTTTTACTTTTTGGTATTTTTTTTTATTTGTTTCGGTTCGTTTTGGTTTCCATCCGGTCTTTACAGGTTTTTATTTTACTCTTTATTGATTAAACTCCATGTATATCATGTAATAAAAAGAATTGATTTTAACACGGTATTTATAAGAATTGTTGTTGAATTTAATGATAATTATTATATACTGCTCAAGAGAAGTTTATAATGACGTGAACAGTTTCCTATTTCTATCGAATGTTCACATTTTTCACTATACATTCTTACAAACATATGATTTATTCATTTTCAATTTAACTCATCTGAATAACATATTCCTGAGTGAAACCTCAGTATCATTTGTTTGAAAAAGTACTCTGGTAATATATTGTATCTTTTTATGTAATGAGTTAAAGAAGATCCTGACAATAATCTCAACGGCACTCACAATAGAGCACTATGTAGAGCATCAACGGACCCCTAGCAAGCTAGAGGTGGGATCATGTGCCCGGGAGGAGTAAGCATCCCCTGATGGCTAGCCGCACCCGCCGTCGATGTTAATGTAAGTTTCGCTGCATCTAATGCTTTAAAAATCCAGTTTATTTTTCCTCAAAGGAATGTACTCTTTCCTTAACGGTGCACATGGATTACGTAAGAAATGTATATAATAATTCTCTGTTTCATGAATGAAGAAAAAAAAAAATCAAATGACAATTTTAGGTAAAATGGAACATTGAAAAAAGATAAATATGCGTCGTAAAATAAGAATCGTGATCTCCCATGAGAACAAATCAATTTTCCACTGATGTTATAAATTTGAAACAGTGAACGATCCATATGCATGTCTTTTTTATTAGAAGAAATGACCATAATATCTTCGCAATGACAAGTTCGACACCAGCTGAATAAATCTATGATCTTCCAAAATATGTTTATCAGTAATACAATGTATAAAGAAACCCTACATATGTTTATTCATATATCCAGATCATGTGCATGAATATATTGTTAGCTTTATTGTTTTTCGCTTTTTAGCTCACCTGAGCCAATGGCTCAAGGAAGCTATTGTCATAGCGTTTTGTCCGTCGTCCGTCCGTCATTTGTTCGTCCGTATTCATTCTGAAAATTTACCTTTTTGTACTTCTCCCCCAAAACCGTTTGGATGATTTTAATGAAACGTGGTATGCATAAAGTTAATTAAATTGATTTCGACCGATCCCTTCGGGGATGGATCAAGAGCTGTGTCGATCCCAGATGGTACCTCTCTAAAATTTTCTCCTGAACTGCTGTATAGATTTGAAAACTAATGCTATTTTGGTTTTTTTTTAATGATTTTTTTAACGATTGTAAACAGAAAATTGGTGCCTAATTTGTTACTAGTATGCAGCACACCCGAACCGTAACAAAACACAAATTATGACATTTATTCTATACATATGGACCACAATTGTCAGTTTCATTCCTGTTTCTGAAATCGGGGTTTTCCAGGTAAAAGGGAGACGTCAAAATTGAGGTCACCTGAGGGCCAGTTGGCAGCTTAGAACAACTGTAGTGGCATGTTTCTGTAGAAATTATGTGATGTGACGTCACGAGTGTTTACATGAAGATCAACATGTTCTTTTTAATAGTTTTATCTCGCGGAATATGTTCTCCATTCGCAATGGTCTCAATGGTAGTGGGTTCAAATAACTGCGGGACCAAAAATTGTTTTCTTCCTTTTTTTCAATTTCCTGAGCTTCTTTTGCATTTTTATATTATCTTATATATTTTAATTTTCCATTTCTGTACAGGATTTTGTCCTTCAACATTTGTATTCAAGTTATCTTTTTTCCCATACGTTTTCTTTAAGTTAATAATAATATACGTTTAGAGGTGTTCTAGTAGAAGTTCATAAATGAAAGTTTTTTGTGTATGTATTTTGCATAAGGACTTTAAAATTTTGAATTTATCAAAATCCTTTCACTCTTTTTAGCTCAACTTTGACTCAAAGTGAGGTGTTATCATTCTGGTTATCACAATGCGAATGAATGCCATATTTAAGTTACCTGCTTTCATGAAATATTTAGTACCTAATATATAATATATACCTTTTATTTCTTAAAAAGTTCATAAATATAATTTTTATGAAAACCATAGAATAATCCAAAATTACATAGCTCGCCGTAGCAGGTTTTTGAAAAAAAACCTTTCTATGGCGAGTAGGGCTTTAACGGTTAATGAAATTTTCAATTCGGTTAGGTTCAAATCGTGAACCTCGGTTTTTTTGGTTTTCATATCAGTTTAAAGCATAAAACATACTTGTTATTGTTATTACCAGTTTTGTTAGGTATTTTCCTCTATTGTGTTTATGTGTAATAATCCTTTAGATATGACAAAACTATCTTCCTTATCATACATAAATGTTAAAGGAAAATCATATTTATATTGAATTAGAATTCTCACGATTAAATAAGGTTAAGGTATGGGTTAATAGTCACGTCAGCCGCACGTGACTTATACAATTACCTTCCTGACGAGACCTTTACAATCCAGTGCATTCGCAACTCCCTTAGGAGTATACAAGCAGAGCTGCAATGTAGGCGCTGATGCTTTTCAATCATATTACAAGATTGCCGCATGTACTAAGTACCCGGTTTACTCCTGGATGGAGAGAGTGCAACGTAGTGTAAAGTAACTTGCCCAAGGTTACAATGGTTTTGCGATGAACGGCGAAGTTCAGATTCGAACCTACGCCACCAGCACTACAAGTGCACTGGAATTGATTTCAAATTTTATAATTCGCTCTGTAAATTCCACGAGAACACTCCAAATTTGAGGTAGTATAAACTTTGTTAAAATGTAAGTGATACATAAAAATATGTTACGAATTCCTGATTGTGGCTTTAATTTGATTGAACATCCGCCTTATTCACCTGATCTTGCTCCATCAGACTTTCGTCTATACCCAAAACCGAAAGCAGCAAATTCTGGTACCAACTTTCAGTGCGATGATGACGTCATACATGCAGTGGATGACTTTCTGACCAGTCAACATAAGGAGTTCTTTCAAAATGGTATTGAGACCATTAAACGCCTTTGGCAAATGTATATGGATGCTGAAGGGGATATTGTAGAAATATAATGCAAAATATCTGATAAAATTCAAATCGTTCATTGCGATGCTCACAACATATCAATCAGCCCTCGTAATAGACATGTTCAGGCAGACGGCTTGCAAGTAAGCCACTTGTTTAGGGTTATATTACACAACGGCTGAAATCATCATTAAGGAAGTTCTTCGATCACTGCGGAGGAACATCCAGTCAGGGGTTTTGAGTGACAAATATGGATAATGACCATATCCCTGTATACAACTGGTTTGTTTGTCAACAAACTCATTTCCACTGTCATCTTGGCATTTTGAGCTCATTCTAGGCTAAAACTTCAAGATGGCCGCCAAATTTCAACCTCATTATGGTTAAATGTGTAGATTTTAATAATAAGTTCGTGTTGCACATCCTATTTGTAGTTGCAATGATCCTTGAATACATTAATTCTAACTTTTTTTTCATAAGTAAAAGTCAGGACAACTCATCGTATTAGTAAGTTGAGGGTGTTAGTATTCCTTCGCAGGAATCTTGCTACGATTTGAGCTAATATACATGTATGCTTATTTCAAGATTACCATCTTAGTTGGGAACTTAGAATAATACGGAAGAAAAAATAAGTAAACATAATTAATCAATGTGTGAATATTGTATTTTTCTAAAAAGAAATATCACAAGCTAGTATCTTATAAGACTTACTTGCGTGACAGATGGCCGTCCAAAGTCGGCACCGGTTATCCATTGGTCTCGTCGGTTTATGTGTAGTCTTTTGTGTTTGATGTGTACATGTCGTGTGTCTCTTTTCCGTCTCATGCTGTACTCGTCTTTTGTGTTTTTGCATCGGGTGTTTTGGTGTTTTACTGTTGATGCTGCAACGGGGTCTTGTTGGAGATCTCCTCCCTTCTTTTTACAATATGATGAAAAATATATAAGATAGACATTTAAGATTGGATGGTTTCAACTTAAACAGACTAAGATCTGTCAAAATGTAATGCAAAGATGAACATTTCATTTGTTTGATTAAAATGGTACTCAGAGGACAAAAATAAAGTTTCCCTATTGATCACATAAGACCAGTTTGTTTTACGCAGGGCATTCTAGGGTAAGCAAGTAGACTTGAGGTAACTTGGCTATTTTGGCTCTTTTGACCATCATGGTAATTTCTTTGCTTGGCCTGTATAGTTTTTTTTCAACACTCGCTTACACAAATTTTCGACCAATTGGCATTTATCAAGTGTAAAAACGACAAGTATACAAAAAAAACCAAAGTAAAAACTATCCTTGTTCCTCTGGTGTTTATTGCAATAGAAAGCCCTCGGTGTAATATATTTTGAGTTAAGCTCTCTATTATATTTAGGTATAACGTTTATGATGACAACGACCATTCTTAAAGCTGAACTAAGTCTTTAAAAACCCCCATGACGTAGTAAATTCTTTTTAGGGAACGGAAATTGTTAGAAGTGAAACTAACAATCTCCGTCCCCTAGCTAAAAATACACTTGGTCATGTGTTGATTTGAACTTTCCCCCTGATGACGTTTTGCATACTAATGTATCGTGACCCAAAATCCACTACCTCGAGTACTCGAGCGGTATATAAAGAAGCCTGGACGTGTGGACATTGTCATTTGTATGAGATGTCGTCTACCTGTAAAGATGAGTTAAGAAATTAGTAAATTGCATAGAGAATCATACATTAAAATATATAATTTTCAAATAAGATTAAAATTATTTTCTCATATATAGTTATAATGAATGAGATCTGCCCCGGGTACGTGATAGAGGGAGGGGAACTCGGGGGACGGGAGTTGGGGGGGGGGGGGGGTTTCCGGTACATGTTTCACATATACAGCACCTCCAAAAGAAATTATGGCGTATGCATTATGATATATACAAGTACTATGTTTAAAAATCAAAATTAAGGTACAGATTGGAAAAGTTTGGGGGGGGGAGAGAGAGATTTGCTACAAGTAAATCATCATGAAATGTAGTAAATAACAAATGATTATTTACAAAAATAACATGATCACAAACTTATCACAATGCATATGCATGTAGGGAACTCAATATTTCAAAATTTGGACAGATCAAGAGGGTTTGGGGTTCGGGGGGGGTGATCGAATGGTAGCCCAAAATCAAAGCGTTGAAATAAAATATATGAAGCGAAATATTATTTGCTTGTAATTTACATAATAGATCCGGACGAAAAAAGATCTGGGAAAAAGAAGCGTTGTGAGGTTTCGAGTTCGCGGGTGGGGGAGGGGGAGGTGCGCGTTACAGGGAGGAAGTAATGCATATACTCCAAATGTAATTCAAAATTACACTCTTTTACATAGTGAAATGCTTCTTAGCTATGTCTGCCTATAAAATAGTCATTTTCAGTATAGCTGTATCTTACACAATTACATAAACACACCTAGTGACCCACATTATATATTTACATTGTACCTGTTTACTAAACGTCTAAAATACAAAAATTTCCTAATTTCAAAATTTATTTTTAACAAGTCTATTGTCTCAATCTTCTAACATTATATCAGAATAAAAAACTGCACATTGCATGGTTTTACTTACATGTTACAATCCTATATTACAAATGATCGGTACACATGTTACCATTTTACACGCATGTGAAAAAACCGCGTGTTCGATTACAGCTTTAGTAATACTTGTCTTGTAAATAATAAGTAAGATCACAATTTCGTTATCCTAATGTTCTATGTTTGGAATAAGGAGTGATACATCTAAATCAAAATGGCTCATATTTTGATGAATTAAAGCGATCTATACATTTTCCAGGGGGGGGGGGGTTGTTTCCAAGTCGTCGCTGTCAGTGTAGGGGTGGGGTGTCCCCATATGGGCATATATATGGTTATTAGCAAAATTCAACTTGAAAACGGAAAAAAACCAGCAATTTTAGACAAATCACAAGAATGAGGGGGAGGGCCCCCATAGTTTGTGGGATTTGAAAGTATTTTCTGAAAGTATAAAGGCCCTACTCAAGAATGAATTTGATTTACATGTACACTTTACCAACTCAGGTATTTCGTGGAAATTTTGGATTAAAAATAACAAATTTTATAAAAATGCTGAATTATTTTATTCAATTTTTTGGAGTCTTTACATACTTTGGACAATTATTCATATCAAAAGTAGTGAATGAATGTTTTCAGTCATCACATTTCAATTTTGCAAATTGAATCAAATTAAGCAATTCCAACTCAGAGGTATCTTGAAGAAATCGGATCTATATGGGGATATCATATTTCCAAAAAAAAAAAAAAAATTCCAAAGATAAGTGCAAATATCAAACTTTAACTTTCAAATTACGTTAGTCTACCATATTTTACACATATCTAAAGCTTCAGAATCTGATGTGAATTTGTCCAAAAGACGGTGAAATTATTGAGTTATTCCTTTTTCAGCGATTTTTGATAAAAATTAATATAGTTTTTACCTCCATTTTTTTTTCTCGTAACAACGAGTTTTTTTTTTTTTCGTAATGTCCTATGACATATTAAAATCAAAATTTTAAACATGCATGTTTAAAATTTTAATTTTAATATGTCATAGGACAGTAACTTCGAAATTTGTTTCTCGTAACTACGAATTTTTTTTCTCGTAACTACCACAATTTTTCTCGCAACTACGAATTGTGACATGGTACGAAATGGCTTCTGTAGGAAATACACGCTCATGGACTAGAATATTTTATACATATTGGGAGTATTTTATTTTTACTTAGAACCAACAACCTTTTTTTTTCGTAAAGCGATACAAATCCCCTACCGGTATAAATCTGAGACCAATACTGAACTCAATGCATGCGAAGACAAGTACCAGTTCGGTATCTGTAATAGTATTATGCCCTGTTCACACGAGTGCGCATTAAATCTAATTCGCATTAGATTTGATGCGCTTTGATTCTAATGCGAATTAGATTCGCATTGCGTTCACACGACACATTCTAATGCGCATTAGATTTTGGTACATTTGCACTAAGAGCCGTATACTTTAGAAAGTAAGAGGGTCGAATGCATGCCTGTATGTTGTTTTGCTCATAATAATTTACCTCTTCGTAAGTTGGGCTTATGCATGCATTGCATGACGTCATTGTGAGATAAAATGACGTCATAATATAATGTTACTCTACGTAAGTTAAGAGACGCAGTACAGTTACTTAGAGGGTTCATTGTGAATGAAATCAAGTATTTTTACCTCTTATTCTATGTTTCGAGGTCCATGGGTGATTAAAAGTGCCCAGTTATGATGGAAATGTACTGTAGAATTCTAGTAAATCATATACGCATGCACCAGATTTAATGCGAATAAGATTCGCTTTGCGTTCACACAGCAAAATCTAATGCACATTAAATCTAATGCGAATTAAACTAATGCGCATTAGATTCCTCGTGTGAACGCAGCTAAAATCTAATGCGCATTCAACTCGATTTAATGCGCATTAAACCCGTCGTGTAAACAGGGCATTAATAAAGAAAAGACAAGAAATCTGAAACTGTAATGAAAATAACAAAGTCAAAGGGTAATAACTCTATTAAAACTAGGTCAGCTTCAGCAAATATTGAACATGATCTATCACAAACCAAAACACAGTTCAACATTTGCGATACATGTAACATTAAAGAAAGTCTGAATTCTTAAATCTAGGAAAAACTTGAATTTTACTAAGTCCAAGAACAAGAACTCTTGTACAAATAGGTCAATTGAAACTAATTTGAACTTCCTCTGAATTTATTACACCGACATATATATTCACATACTAGTACCAAAAAGTAGTACAATAGATTCAATAATGAAGAAAAAAAGTCCAGAAAAGTTAAAATATTATGAATGTAATATGTACTCTTCGACGTGCAAAAAGGAATCAAGACTAAAACTCTATCTTTATAAATCTAAGATATACTCACATATCAAAACTTATTACAATATATACAATAAAAGTTTCATAAAATTCGAAAAACTAAGGCACGGTCCATTTGATATTGGGGGGGGATGGGCTTTGGGTTTTTTTCGAAAAAAATAATTTTGCTCTGAATTTTGATGGAAAAATTAATTTGCTTATGGTGTGTCAGAAAAAAAATAATCTTGTTTTCACAAGTAGTCTAAATTTGAAGAATTACCTTAAAATTTCGCTAAAAATTCCTGAAAATTTTCCGGCTCGCTTCGTTCGTCACAGTTTTCAATTTATATAAAAAAAATTTTGGCTCGCTTCGCTCGCTGTAGTTTTCTATCAAAACATTAATTTTTAATGGCAAAGATTATATTTGAAAATATCAAAAGAATGCATGTTAATGGGGGAAAAGGGCTTCCTTAGAGGCTTATAAATATACCATGAATATAATGCCTTACTATTACATGCAATAGATGCATGTTTCACCATAGAGTCTAATTTCATATACAAGCTTCGAAGGAGAACTTCAGTTTTCCCCTAATTTACAATTCTAAATTCGAAAATTTGTCTAGAAAATTCTCCCCTCAGACCCTCTTACAAGATATAAATTTTGTTTACTGAGGATTATATTGTAAATACTTCTATCTCTCTGTTTATAAGTGAATTAAATTTTTCATAAAAATAAAGTAATATTTTATTAGAGTTTTGAATAAAAATCAAGAATTTCTATTAAAACACAAACATCACTTATTATAAAAAAAATTCCTTGCTCCAACTTTGCAAGAAAAAATAATTTTGCTCCGGTATAGGGCGAAAAAAAAATAATCATGCCCCGACAAAAAAATCCAAAGCCCCCCCCCCCTAATATTAAATGGACCATGCCTACAGACAGACATACCTCGCTGAGAACGAGACGTTCAGTAGTTTTGGGGAACTCATGCATTCGAAAATCATTGATAAAAGGGAAAAAAGGAATAGCTATTCAAAAATGAAACTATGTGAATGCATGTATAAAAGCTTTGATGAGTTTCAGATGAAATTAATTTTAAATTCCAATTCCTATACTTTTAATGTGGATTTTTAAAAAAATCACAGAAATTCAAAGTAAATTTTATTTTTTCTTCCAACATTTCTGCTCCAGAGTAGTGCATATGATGATCGTTCATGGATGATTTAGACCAAACAAAACCCCTCCAACTCGCCACTTTTAATTGGCCGGATTGCAAAGCAATTCCGGTCTATAGATTGACGATGTCTGTCTGTCTGTCTGTCTGTCTGTCTGTCTGTCTGTCTGTCTGTCTGTCTGTCCGTCTGTCGTCAACATTTTGGTTAAAGTTAACATTACGCAGTAGAAACTTTATATCATACATGAAGGTTGCCCGTTACAAGACCTTTCAATTTATGCCTTAACATTTGACCTAGTGACCTTGACCTGGAGCTTTGACCTAGTCATGGTTATGGTATCGGGAAAGTGTGTAGACTGTAAGGCCACTATGTTCCCCATTCCCTCAACATAAATTTTGGACCCGGCCCTGAAAAGAAAGGGCTATACAGAATATGATTGGGGGGGGGAGGTAGTTATTGAGATGGGGATATCGGGAGGAAACGGATCCAAGACATGGTCCAGGTAGAGTTGTTCGACGAAAAATAGTTTCAACACAAAGGAAACCTATAAACTATTGATTAATAGGATTGTCAAGAATTCTATAAATTGTTTCTTTCCCATTTCCGATGCGAATTCCATCTGTTGCATCCCAAGGTCTCCACGTTCACGCCCCCCCCCCCCCTTAACACATCAATGGAAATAATCATACAAACGATCATAAATATAAATTCCAATGAATAATGAAGCTTATTCAAATATTCGGTAACTAGTATACATGTATATTTTAATTGATATGAATTTATAAAAGCCCATTTTCATTATGCGATTAATCTAATCGAACACGCGATTTTCACATGTGTCTACACAATGAGGTCCTGTTTGTTGTAGAAAATTGTATACCGACCATAGGCCTGTATTGGATTGTATTTTCTAAAATATCATGTAAGTAAAACACTATAATTATCATGCAGTTTTGTATTCTCAAAATTTAGCTGATTAATTACATTTTCTAAAAGAAATTTTGAAATGAGGAAAATGCAGAGAAACAGCTATGTACTTGCCTTTCACAGTATACACTGATACAGGTATATGTAACAAAATCGTATGTAATGAAAATAGAATATTATAGAAGAATTTAACTATCGTATTTTAGTATGTTAATGTATGTACTTTTATTGTACTTTTTTGCATGACAATGATTCGATATAACATCCCCTCCCCCCCCCCCTACACACACACACACACACACCGGCATCCCCCTCCCAACTACTCTTCCGTCTAATAAATTGCATGCCATTCTTTGATGTAAACTTTTAGCAGTAAACACTGATCAATATACTATTTCACTTCAGATAATATAAATTTTCAATAACTTAACCGCCTCTCCCCCCCCCCCCCCCTTTCCGGCCCAACATTTCTTGGTTGATCATAAACATTGGGCTCCCTCTTCATCACTATGTATATTTGATCTCCTTTGCTTGTGATAAATCATTTCAATTTACTTTCATGTCTGTTGGTTTGAATGATATACTTGAATCCAACAACATCCCACCCCACCACTATTTCACATATGTACCAAATTTTGATCAATGTAAACCGTAGCATATAATTTTTTGACATTGTAAATAAATGTAACTATGGATATTTTGAATTCATCTTTTTGGTTCGCAGTATTTCATATAAAACATATGAAAAATCCTACCCACCCCGTCCCGTCCCTATCCCGTTCTAGAACAACCCCCTTCCATCCATCCCCTTCCACAAGTTCCCAAGATTACGTACCCGTTTTTTAATTATTTTAGTAAAACTGAAGATTTCATGATTACTTTATCCATTTTCTATTTCAATGTATGGTTTTCTATGATATTTTCTAATTTCTGAACTCATCTTTACAGGTAGACGACAGCTCATACAAATGACAATGTCCACGCGTCCAGGCTTCTTTATATACCGCTCGAGTACTCGAGGTAGTGGATTTTGGGTCACGATACATTAGTATGCAAAACGTCATAAGGGGGAAAGTTCAAATCAACACATGACCAAGTGTATTTTTAGCTAGGGGACGGAGATTGTTAGTTTCACTTCTAACAATTTCCGTTCCCTAAAAAAATTTACTACGTCATGGGGTTTTTTAAAGACTTAGTTCAGCTTTAACCTTGCATCTTTATCCTATTTATACTTAAAATGGAACTTTGTAAGAATAAAATATCTTCAGATGTGGCAAAACAAAATTAATTATTTATGATTCTTTGATTTTTTTCCCTGACATTGTCGCCATAGCACTTTCTATATAGATAGAACCATAGACAGTGCATGTATTCAATATATTTTCATTTTCGTGCGTGAACATCGACGGCGGGTGCGGCTAGCCAACAGGGGATGCTTACTCCTCCCGGGCACCTGATTCCACCTCTAGCTTGCTAGAGGTCCGTCGATGCTCCATTTGGTGCTCTATTGTGAGTGCTGTTGAGATTATCGTCAGGATCTTCTTTAACTCATTTGAATCATTTTGGCTGGAAGTAACACTAATGAGCATTTATTGTCCGAATCATGCATGCATGGTGCATAGAATGTATTCTTCTATGTAGAGAAGGCTGCTAAATAGACTTTAGTAACAGCGTTAGCACACTCCTTTTTCTTCATAAGCTAGTTAAGTTTGTAGATTAACAGGCCTTTCAAAATTTCATCTGCTATGATTACATCTAAGGATAATTTTTACTTCTGGTTGGAGATTCCCTCCGTTTTCCTCTACAGTGATTCAAAATTAATATTGAATCTGAGGAGTCTTCAGTTGTGGAAAGATGAAATGGTACTACGTATGTTTTGGCATGATAAAACTCAAGACGGTGAAATCTTGAAAGCAATTGTCTTGAATATCTTTGTTCCGTACAGTTTGAAGGTTGTTTCTATATCACATCTTTAAACAGGTTTTCATTCCAAATGTTTTCTTATAACACAGAGGGTATTTGGTTGAAGAGTAAGACGTAGTCAGATGACCAGCTTGAAATGAAGCTAGAACAGAACAGCATTATGTAAGTCAAAAGAACAGTGACAGGGAAAATGATCTATGTCAAGAATACAGATCATGTAGCAATCCTGGATGGACTTTACTCCTTTGAATTCCTTTTGCAGACTTTCAAATAGGACAATCACTTAAGTATTTGACATGATATTTTGACATAGCCCTATTATGTAGATTCTTGCTTCAGGTCGACTCTTATCCCCCTTTCTTAAAACATACAATATTTGCAATCTATGTAAAAAAAAGCATGTTTAAGCTCATATCGACAAAAGGACATTAGACACAATTAATACCATCTTTGGGATCACAAATAAGATGCACCACAATTATTCGTAACGGAATTTGAATATATAAGTGAGGAGTCATTTAATGTTTAGCCTTGAATGAACTAATAAGTAAAACGACACCAGAAATGGATTTCTTGGTCCTTAGAAGCCATGATAATCGATATATCAAGTAATTATTACATTTTACACAGTAGGAGAATACTATTTGGTGGCCATTTTGAATTTCCCTCTATAAGCAGGATTGTCCCAGAAGCATGTGTCAGCTGAAACAAGTAAAACAGAAAAATAAATGTATCCTATGACCATTGCAACTACAGATAAGACATGTTACACGAACGTTTTATTGAAATATTCACATTGTACCATACGGAGGTAGAAATTTGGCGGCCGTCTAGAGTTTTTAGTCCTGAATCAACTCAAATTGTAGAAATGACATCGGAAATGGGTTTGTTTACCCTCATAACCCCTGATTTGATGTGCCACACTAAATATATAAAAAAATATTTTATTTCATCTATTGGCGGAAGGCATTTAACGGCCATTTTGAATTTCCGCCGATATAAAGAGTTGCCCAAGGTTGCCAGAGTTTCAACCAAGCTAGAATCGTTCAGTACTATCCCATAGATGAGAATCATAAAAAAAAATTCATAGGAAAGGAAATTTCTAGGTTCAGAAATTTTCAAATCGACTATACAAAAGCATATCAGGTCCCCCCTTTCCAGAATGATCAGTGTCATACTGCATTGGGATTGAATGGCTGTCCTTTATTTACTGCTATTTACCTGATATGTACATCAAATGTACATCAAGACGACCATTGAAGTTGGCAGGTTTCCATGGAGCTGTTGCGATGTGTGTTGCATGCAATCAGGAGACGCTGAATCTCCCCGGGCACCTGTTCTCACTTCGGAATATTGTTCATTCCGGGATTCGCAACCATTCCTATGGGAATTCTCACGATTTTGCCTAGACTTCTCGAATTATTATTCTGTCTGCCTTTGATTCTTCTTTTGTTTATCATGTCACCATAAAAGGCAAGTTGTGAAATACCCAGAGTAATATGCTCTGTAATACCATAAATCGTCACAATGTTTAAAAAAATATTAAGACAATTTTGTTGTTCCAGCTACTTCATCCTTATGGTACCATTTTTTAAACAAAAACTAAGCCATCGACGGCGGGTGCGGCTAGCATACAGGGGATGCTTACTCCTCCCGGGCACCTGGTCCCACCTCTGGCTTGCTAGGGGTCCGTCGATGCTCAATTTGGTGCTCTATTGTGAGTGCTGTTGAGATAATCGTCAGGATCTTCTTTAACTCATTTGTGTCACACTTATGCCCTTTGCCGTGTGGAGCTCGTAAAAAAGTTCCCCGCGAGGGGTTTGACAGTAAGTGTTTTGAATAATTTTCCCTGACATTGTCGCCATAGCACTTTCTATATAGACGTGGCCTCAGACAGTGCATGTATTTTATAAATTCTTTTCATTTCCGTGCATGAACATCGATGGCGGGTGCGGCTAGCCAACAGGGGATGCTTACTCATCCCGGGCACCTGGTCCCACCTCTGGCTTGCTAGGGGTCCGTCGATGCTCAATTTGGTGCTCTATTGTGAGTGCTGTTGAGATAATCGTTAGGATCTTCTTTAACTCATTTGTGTCACACTTATGCCCTTTGCCGTGTGGAGCTCGTAAGAAGTTCCCCGCGAGGGGTTTGACATTAAGTGTTTTGAATAATTGTCCCTGACATTGTCGCCATAGCACTTTCTAAATAGACGTGGCCTCAGACAGTGCATGTATTTTATAAATTCTTTTCATTTCCGTGCATGAACATCGACGGCGGGTGCGGCTAGCCAACAGGGGATGCTTACTCCTCCCAGGCACCTGGTCCCACCTCTGGCTTGCCAGGGGTCCGTCGATGCTCAATTTGGTGCTCTATTGTGAGTGCTGTTGAGATAATCGTCAGGATCTTCTTTAACTCATTCTATTGTTTGACCATAAAGGGATTATTGTTACTTTTAAATTAAAGAAGAAGGCGTATTTAATTTACAACGTCTAAGCAATTGGAGGGCTTAAAATCCATGACACTCGGGCTAATAATGAACATTTTTGATTGCGATATTCCCTTGATGTGGTTTTGGTGTTTTGCTGTCGGTACTGCAACATGGTCTGGTTGGAGATCCCCTCCCACCTTTAAATGTTTAACGTCTTCAAATTCATTAGCATCATTTCAGAGCAGATACATTTACAGCATGGACTAGACATGCATGTTTCGGATGTTTAGCCCTAGTCAGTGATCATAAACATAAGGAAGACTACAGTATCCATACCTGGCTTGCTCTAAGATGCAGTTTAGGAATGAGTGAAATTGTGCGGTATTCAAGAAAACAATTGACGTTTTGTCTTCGACATTTTCAGTACCTATCAGACTTTAGGTTATACTGAAGGACGGTTTTGATATTTTGGTGAAATTATGTAAATGCCTGAGTACAGGCATGTAAGGAAGCTTCACCCCTTCAAATATAGCGTTGAAATGTAAATTTGTGTTACCTTTCTTTTTCTTTTAGTAGTTCCTTTCAACAGTCTCATTTCAGGAAATTACATCGGTTGCGCATATATAATAAGATGATATCACTTTTATTATGCAAAGTTGTAGTGTACTTTTGACAAGATTTCGTTCAGGCTTAAAGATAATCAAGAAATGATTGTAGGAAAATAAACACGTTTTAGCACCTACAGATCTGGATTTGTTTGTCAAATAGGATTAAAAAGAGGAGGGTGTGTGTGCGAAGCCAACTATGATGAAAATAAATGTAAAAAAAATAAATAAATAAATAATTTGGACAATTTCAAGGAGTTGGGGGTCATGTGCGGGTATTTAGATGAGCGCTTGACTTACAAGCAGTCGAAAAGGCTAACATTATTGTTAATATCCACATTTTAAGCTACTCGCTCATTATTTATCTTAATGGTTTGAATCCAAGTCATCTAATATTAAAGAGGTAATGTTTACAACCTCAATTAGGTGTATTTCGCTAAGGTATTTTTAACACACAATGAATGTATCAAATGATACGTTTTTCTAAGTAAGAGGATCTTAGCAGAAAGAGTTTTTCGATTTAGGCTTTTAAATATATCATGACCATTAGAAATGGTGTACTTTTTAATGACTTCAAGTACTTTCCCTCTTTCTGTCTTGAAGTACGAAGAGAAATAAGAAACATACAAAATTTATGTCAAAATTATAGTCTCACTGTACACAACTCATTCAAGAATAAAAAAAATGACCCCTCTAACTCTTCTCTTGAATTAAAAAATAGAAATATATATCTCGAAGAATATACCAATAACTTTTACAAGTAGGTTTACAAAACAAAGTAAAATTATAAAATATTTTGATACACAATTATAAAGGACTTATTTAATAGCTACCCTTTTTGTCAGTGTTATCGCATGCATATCCACCATCAAAGCTGATTTTTTCAATTCCTTCGGTGTGATAACTTTGAAATTAAAGATGAGATTTTAGAAAGTATTTCGCTATTTCGGAACCTTGTCATTTCATCCAAAAGTATTATCGAAATTAAAACATCTTAGCACCATCCCCTAAATGTTATTTTGAACATAGATTTGATTTGGGTATGCGACTGAATTGACCCTACAGGAAATTTGGAGCCACGCACTCTCTGTAAAGTAAATGCACAGATTTGAATTCAAAAAATAAAGTCAGAGGGCGCTACTGAAATGAATTTTGGCGGCTTCTGAAAATCACTTAGGCTAGAAGCATCACGGATGAGGATTTAATTTCCGAAATACGTTTCTGGTGCATAATGAATTCGTTTGAAAGGTTCTTGAAGAATGTATAGAGTTGGAACCCCTACGTATTATTCATATTACCGCACCAACGTGTTTTTCATTCAGGATTTCACAAAGACTCTTAAAATTGATCTTTGCGAGAGAAGGTTTTCGGTTTAAAATTTGATTTCATGATCATATAAGAAAACTTCGATAATGCACTTTTCATTCTATGATTTGAAAAAGAAGGGAGGAGATCTCCAACAAGACTCCGTTGCAGCATCAACAGTAAAACACCAAAACACCCGATGCAAAAACACAAAAGACGAGTACAGCACGAGACGGAATAGAGGCACACGACATGTAAACATCAAACACAAAAGACTACACAAAAACCGACGAGACCAATAGGTAACCGGTGCCGACTTTGGACGGCCATTTGTCACGCAAGTAGCAAATGGTGTGGTTATCCTGGATTACGTGCGCACAACCCTCTCACTTCTCCAATTACCCAGAGGTCTCGAAAAACGTATAATTGTGGTGTAAAACAACCTCCTCATTGTAAGATGACATCATACAAACAAGACCGCGAAACGCAGAAGCCCCAGAGACACAGATGAATATGTAAATAGATATAAAAAGAGGGCATGCTTAATACAGTCCGTGCTCTGCCGGCTGTAGCGAGATCATGTATGTAATCACCCGAGGAGTCAGACTGCCATTCAGAGAGGACAGGTGGTCGGGGCCCTGTCTTCTCTAAAGAGGTTTGGACAGGGCCCGTCATGGAGTCCCGTCGTCACAGTCAGAGTGCAAGTCTCAAGCATGCGCTTGTACAAGACTGTAGATTGGTCAAGTACCAAGCCTAGTGTCCGTCTGGTGACATTAGGATCATATCCACGGTATAAAAGGCGTTTGATGATTCTGACGCATTTTCGATGGTTATGCTGCCTACCTTTGATCCTTTTTATTTTGTTTATCATATCACCATAAAAGACAGGTTGTGTAATACCCATAGTAATGTACTCTGTTGCATGTATAGATCCGAATTTTAAAAGAAGTTGACTGTAATTTTTGTAAAATTTCCAGAAAGTCTTAATTACTGTTATTTATGAAAGCGGAAACCTTAAAGTAATCCTTAAAGTACAGAGAGAATGACTTAAAACATGACAAATCTATGTCAATATTAAAGATTCGCATTTTTGTTTCATTTCAAAACTCCTTCAATGACAAATATGGATAATGACCATATCCCTGTACACAGCACAAAATCGATAATTCAGAAAATCAGAAACCGAAGGCATACAATTCAGGACAATAACATGCATTCAGACTCTTATTACTTTTCTCTAATACTATATATGAAATTCAACCTTCTATTTTTCAATAACATGACAAAATCCCCTAATTTTATACAGTTTTATAGTACAAGTACTTTAAGAATAAAAACAAAATATGAAAGAATTACAAAAAAGAAAAAGAAAATATTGTGGGGAAAATATTTTGATTCAAAGTTTGTTTGGACCCTTGTCTTTTGTATGCTGAATAGATAAATGATGCTTCATTTAGATGGAAATAAGGACCTACTTCGTAATTACGGGCATAAACTTCAACGCAGTGCAATTCATAAACGATCTCGATTGCTTTTTATCGTTGCGAAGGCTAGTAATAATGACAATCAGGCCCCATTTTGAACATTTTGCATATGATAGTTGATGATGTGTCTCTTTTCCGTCTCGTGCTGTACTCGTCTTTTGTGTTTTTATATCGGGTGTTTTGGTGTTTTACTGTTGATGCTGCAACGGGGTCTTGTTGGAGATCTCCTCCCTTCTTTGAATATAACGGTATCATGGGGATATACTATCCAAATAAAATGCATTCAAAGTTAAAAAAAAACTGCAGTAGCTATTTTCTGACTACCTCTGCTATGCTGATACGAATGGTGAGTTGAACTGTGAGTCGTTCAATAAAAGAAAATCTACATTTACAGTACCTATAACGATTAATAATACACAGATAAACGCTTTTTGATATTTTGGTGAAAATTATGTGAATTCCCGAGTACACATTTAAGGTATACGACAGCATCGCCCATGCAAACTATTAAAAATTGTGTATTCGTATACGTTTAATTGTCTTTTCTTTTCTATTTTATTTATTTTTTTTTTTTTTTTGTCCATGGTTTTATTAGGGGGAGGGGTGTTTTTTAATTCACTTATAAGAGTACAAAACACGCTATTTAGAGTTAAACTCATACTGAAAAGTGTAAAATTTATCCAAAATAAACATAAATGTAAAAAAACTACACATAAAAGAGTAAACTCTACAGATAAAGGATGTAGAATTTACACTTCAAAATGTAACATTTTCACATGAATGAGTACAATTTATAAAACAAAATTGATGAAATTTACACCGAAATTTTTAAAATTTACGCATCAAAGTGTGAATGGATAAATGTCATTAAAATGCAAATTTGAGTTATCTTTCTTTGGCTGTAAGTAAACTACTTAATTCATAAAGGACACCCCTTTAAAAGAATTTGAAAATCTGAAAAAGTTTAAATTGTCATAAGTCTTTGTATCGGTTTAATTCAAGTACAGATCAAAAGGGGTTGATTTAGCCCTTTGACCCTCTGTCGAATGCAAAGAAAATCCTTATTTTCCTTATTTTCTTTGCTCTTAAGTAGTGATGAACCAAATGTCGCCGACAATCGATTGTCGATCGCTAAAACTCTTTCGATTCCGATTATCGATTTCATTTTCTTACAATCGATTGTCGCTGAAAGAAAGGTATTTTGTGTAAAGGTATTTAATTTCCTCTTTTCACATGTAACATAAACCGTTACTTGTTGTCTTGCATGTAAACAGGCAGACACTTTGAAATTGAATGCTTTATATTTTGTTTTCAGCAAAGTTTTCTTAATTTAATGCAGGAAAATACAATTTTTCTATCTTTTATGCTCCATTTTTCATGGACTTTTGTCTTCCGATTTAAATCGATCGGTTTACTCTTTCCGATTATTTTCCGATAATCGATTCTTAAAAGTCTTCCGATGTACAACACTACTCTTAAGTATAATTCTCTTTAACAATATCAGTCGTCGATTAAGGCTTTCAATTCACACTTAAATAAGACTTATGATCTGCGACTTAGGCTTTAGCTTATGATAATATGAAAACGTACAAGAAAAGTACTTCTCCTCCTCTCTCCTTTAAAGTACGAGCGAATGACTAAGCCAAGAATATCTATAGTTTTACTTACATTACAAAACCCATTCAATAATAAAAATGAATATTTCTTTCTATTCAAATAAATGTCAAACTTATTTCTTTTGAAATAACAAAAAAAAAAAAGAAAAAAGAAAACAAATATCAAAAACTATTTTCATGATTCTTTTCTTCTATATTTTACAAAGACCAATACTTATTTTAAGCTTTGCGACAAAAAGTCTTCGATTTACGATTTATGATCAAAAGAGCAATTCGATAATGTACTTTTTAATGGTATCAAAGTTAAGCGTCTTCAAATTCAATGGCATCATTTAAGAGCAGATAAAGATGCAGCATGGAACAGACATGCACGTTTCGGGTACTTAACCCTCCGTGATCCACAATCTAAACAAAGAAATATGGCCGAAGACTGTGAAAGATATTATGTCCAAAAATGTACCGAAAGGACCCACGTTTTAGAAATTTCAAGAAATTTTGATAACAGACAATTTCGAATGCGTTGAAGAATCGATTAACCGAAGTTGATCGAACTTGGCTACATGTGCCCTCGGGGACTTTTGGTTCACCAGCAGTGACACTCACCAATTGGCTCTAATGTTAAACGTCTTCAAATTCGATAGCATCTTATAAAAAGTGATAAATTTGCAGCATGGACCAGACATGCACGTTTCGGGTGCTTAACCCTCGTTAGTTATCCTCAATCAAGTAACGTCTTAAAGAAACAAGAGAATGATTAAATCAAGACAAATGTAAGTCAATATCATAGTCACGCATATGGCAGACATTACACATCATACTCAATAAAATGAATTCAGAATCGTATTAATTGTCCCTCTTATTCCAAAAATAAAAAATACAAGTAAATAATAATAAAAAGGTGTAAATGGAATGCAAAAGATAAAAATTAAAAAAGAAAATATTTGGGTCATGAAGTTTAACAATCATCGAATTTGACAGGTGTTCATGGAGCTGTTAGGACGGGCATTGCATGCACACAGGAGACGCTGAGTCTCCCCAGGTACCTTGTCACACTCGTAGAACTGTTTATTCCGAAGTTCGCAACTGTTCCAGTGGAAATTCTGATATTTTGCCTTACCTTCTCGACTTTATAACTGATCGGCACTTCTTAGATGTTTATTGATACTCAGTTCATTCAGCTCCTTGTCTTATGTTTCCTCACTAAGAACTAAAGGAAAGGACTTATATTGTGAATAGCTAATCATAAAAATGAAACAAGGTACATAAATACCAACCATCTAAGTAACTCGTTAGTTCTTGAAAAATCAAAAATATGATTTAATACATAAATGTAACTTCACTAATGTGTATTTTATTCAAGACTTTTATTATTTCACTTAAGTTTATCACAATATCAGGTGGTGCAATTTCAAATTTTGATTTGTCGATATTATCAAAAGAAAACTTCAAAAACATTCTTTTCAATGGTTTGAATTAATTTCTTAAAGTACGGAAAGAGTGACTAAAACAATAATAATTTATGTCAATAGCATAGTCTCCTTTTTGTGACGTTACAAAACTCATTCAATAACATGAATTCAGACTCTTATTACTTTTCTATCAATTCATATGTGAAATTCAAATTTCTATTTCTTTCAAATAAAATGACAAATTAAAGAAAAAAAAAAGAAGTACAAGTACAAAATGTACCAGTCTGCAGTTATTGAAAAAAATGCGAAAGGACTGCATTACAAAGCATACTGGTAAAATGTTTTTGAAACAAAAGAAAGTTTGACCTCTTGCCTCATGTATGCCCATTTAAGGATTATTGCTGCACTTGAAGTACGTATTTTGTAACTTTAACTTTAAAAGTTTATAGTGGGACGATTGAGAATTCCTTTCGGGACGAGGTTGAGGGTCTAGCACGTAAAAAGTGCCTCTAGATAATGCTTTAAGAAACAAATATACATGAAGACGGGGAACCAAGAATCATTTTGCAAATTCAAGGGACTGGATAGGATGTCCCTAAACCGACCCCACTCCTCTAGACGTACGCCTGTTGTTGATTTCAATGATATATCCCTATCGAATACTTTAAAGGGATTCAGTTAAGAAATCAAAACGTTAAGATGAAAGCATATTTTGGGCTTGGAGATGCATTAAAGTACAAAATGTCCCTTTACATCCCCACCTGTACGCCGTTATACACGTTTGAAGTGTATCTTTTACAATTGTGCAATTATTTTTTCTTCCATTCTTCGGAGTCATTTTACGACCTACCGTATTATTCATGGGGTTGTTTCGTTTAATTGTAACGCCGAGTTAATTGTTTTCTGAAGCAAGAGTGCAAGAGAAAAGGACGAACAACATTTTTGAAATTGTCTTGATCATGCAGCAAAATACAGATAATAGTACACTGTCAAAGAAGAATTTTGATTTTATTCTATAGCCTACTTTTCATTTTCCCTTAATCTATTATGGTGTCGTTTGATCCATGCAGGCAAGCAAGATAGGAGGCAATATAATGAAGAAGGAGGGAAATAGGGGATTTATCACCTTCTAATATTTACCAAAAAAATGTTTACGAAGTTTAAATGTAAAATTTTCTATAATGATATATTCCTATCCTTACTTCAAAATATTGTCTATTCCGGGGTTCTCAAGTGTTCCAATGGAAAATCTAATAATTTTGCCTTATCTTCTCGACTTTGGGGCTATGTAAATGATAAGTACTTCTTACATGAATTCCGTTAGCTAAATTTGTCGAGAAAACAAACGCCCTTAACCTGACAAGAGTGTTGTTGAAAAAAAGAGTGCGGTTGGAGATCCCCTCCTTTCTTTTTAAGTTTTTAAGTAAGTCATTCGATTATGAATGATGATACTGGTTCACGGTGTTTTACTTTCGCGATATCGTATGTACGTATCTTACTACACACATATAACGACATATTCACAGCGTTTTACTTTCGCGACATCGTATGTACGTATCTTACTACACATATATAAGGACATATTCACGTTATAATTGTGCGACATCGTATGTACGTATCTTACTACACATATATAACGACATATCTCACCTGGTCCCACCTCTAGCTTGCTAGGGGTCCGTCGATGCTCAGTTTGGTGCTCTATTGTGAGTGCTGTTGAGATTATCGTCAGGATCTTCTTTAACTCATTACTACACATATATAACGACATATTCACAGCGTTTTACTTTCGCGAAATTGTATATACGTATCTTACTACACATGTATAAGGACGTATTCACGACGGTTTACTTTTGCAACATCGTATGTACGTATATTACTACACATGTATAAGGACATATATTCACGACTTTTTACTTTTCCGACATCGTAGGTACGTATCGTACTTCACAGATATAATGAAATATTCACGACGTTCTACTTTCGCGACATCGTATGTACGAATCTTACTACATATACATAAGGACATATTCACTGCGTTTTATATTTGTTAATCGAAGGACCTCGCGAATATCGCGAAATTACTATGTACACAAATAAAAGACGGGTTACAGTAGCACTACATTCTAAGCACCTCTCTTGAACCATGAGTTGCTGCAAAACACATGTTTTACAAAATGTCGCCTCGTTATGAAGAACAAGACTAAATAACTATGACATATCCCGTTTTGGGGAGAAGAATATTTCTGTAAACTCTGCTGTCGGAGGGTGACATCCAGGGAATAAGAATCAAAATTACGTGAATCGACAATTGTTTTAAATCAGGAAAATGTTATAGTTGACATTCCTCGGACACTAGTATGAAATATTTTAATGAAGCACAGGGGAATATCTCCAACTTGAAAATGGTGGAGAACCAAAGGAAAAAACACCGAGATACAGAAATATGATGGAATAGATATATCAAGAGACAAAAGGGAGACAAAAATGTCAAAGATGTTGTTAAACAATTCAGAATAACGTACACATTAAACACCGAGACCAAGTGGAAAACCAATGCCAAATAAGGGCAGCCATTTGCTACTATAGTAATTCCATGTCGTATTTTATGTTCCCTCTCGCTTTTGCGTCTCTTGCTTGTGTGTGTGTGTAGTCATCTAACAGTTAGGAGGTAGTTTAACACCATTATCGTACGTTCTTTGAGACCTCTGGGTGATGGGAACAGTGAGAGGGTTGTACGCACGTAATCCAGAATAACCACCCCGTCTGCTACTTACGTGGCGAATGGCCGTCCTAAGTCGGTACCGGTTGTCCATAGGTTTCGATGGTGTATTTGTGGTCTTTTATGTTTCATGTCTCTATGGTGTGAGTTGGAGTTCCTTGTCTCTTTTGCGTCTTTTTTCTGTGGAAGTCTGCTCTGTGATTTTTGCATGGGGTGTTTTGAAGTTTTGCTTTGGGTTCTTCCGCGGAGTCTTGTTGGAGATCCTCTGGTCTTAGCAAATAATGTGCATGTTCACCTTGGCTGACTTCATGGGTGACCTATCTTGTGATCCTTTTCCTGATTACTTGAGCTCTTTGTGTCACATGTTGTTTTCGAATGATTGATATAATACCAATTTACGGATTTTTTTTTCTCAATTTTAAGTGTGACCTTCCAAATATCTGTCATATGTAAAATGGAGACGCAGATTCAAATTGTTGTTGAAATAATAATTGATTTAAATATTCAATTATTATTTCTAAAGTTCTAAAAAAAAGTTCTAAACAAAATTGAAATATTTTTCTCTTTACGCACAGATCAAAAGCGTAGCAGACGACTTTTAGGTCATGGTGTGGTTCGCCTCTAGTTCTCAGAATCATTGATTTCACGGTCCAAATAAACATTTCTTGGCAGAATCATGTGATAAAAAGAATCTCAAATGAATTTTCATTTCTTATGATGTATTATGAAACTTGTTGGCTCGGGGATATAAAACACACAAATCGTTTCATAACACATGGTATGAAATGAAACTTCATTTTAGATCCTAATATATCAATCAATCTTTTAGGCTGAAGCTGAAACATTGATGATTTTCGGATTTTCTATCCGAAACATGACCTCCTAGTGCAGCTTTGTAAAAAAGGGCTGCTCTTTCTGGTAGCAATGTTTAACGTCTTCAAATTCATTAGCATCATTTTAGAGCAAATACATTTACAGCATGGAAAACAATGTAATATACCAAAATCTGTGAAAATTATGCCCTAAATTCACCGAAAGACGTAGCAAGATGGCTGGGATATGATGCTACAGGACCCAGGTTTCAGAAATTTGAGAAAATTTTGTAAACAGAAATTTTGATATGTGTTTGAAGAAACGACCAACCGAAATTGGTCGAACTTGGCTACATGTGCCCTCGGGGACTCTTGGTCCACCAGCATTGACACTCACCAAGTGGTACAAATGTTTAACGTCTTCAAATTCATTAGCACCATTTTAGAACAGATAAATTTACAGCATGGACCAGACACTCACGTTTCGGGTATTAAACCCTCGTCAGTGATCCTCAATCTAAACAATGTAATGTAGCAAAATCTGTGAAAGTTATGCCCTAAATACACCGAAAGACGTAGCAAGATGGCTGGGATATGATGCTACAGGACCCAGGTTTCAGAAATTTGAGAAAATTTTGTAAACAGAAATTTTGATATGTGTTTGAAGAAACGACCAACCGAAATTGGTCGAACTTGGCTACATGTGCCCTCGGGGACTCTTGGTCCACCAGCATTGACACTCACCAAGTGGTACAAATGTTTAACGTCTTCAAACTCATTAGCACCATTTTAGAACAGATAAATTTACAGCATGGACCAGACACTCACGTTTCGGGTATTAAACCCTCGTCAGTGATCCTCAATCTAAACAATGTAATGTAGCAAAATCTGTGAAAATTATGCCCAAAATATACCGAAAGACGTAGCAAGATGGCTGGAATATGATGCTACATAATGAAGTTCATAATAAGGCTTAATAATTCACGTTATATTTTGTTATTGAATTCAAAACTTCAAAATAACAAAAAAAGGACTATATGATATGAGTCATATCAATTGACGAATAATCAGAATGTCGAATGATATGACGGCTGACCTGATCACAAGGCACCCCACGAGCAAACTCGGAAGGGTATTTCGTACGTCATCCGACACTTTGCTGTCCAATGATCTTTTGAAAATAAGTTTAGACAAGTCAATGACCGACCTTCAAAAGATAAAATACTATATACGTAACCATTGTATAATACGAATATCTCCATCATTACCACAATGAAATCATCACAAATCATCACATAGGAGCACACCCAAAAACGAGAAAACGGAGCTCTCTATTTATACCTTCTGCATGTTAAAATAAAGTTCGCATTTGAATGTAAGCTTGATATTACTTAGAACCTCCTTGGAGAGAAATACAACTCTTAAGGTATTTGTTGCAGCGACAGAGAGATACTTCCATTTTCAATGCGTGTGACGATTGAAACTACCTAAACATGTATTTGAATGTTCTCATTTCAGAAAAAACATGTTTATTTCAAAAGTAAACTCTGATAGCAATAATAAATCATTTTCGTATTAATTCTGCTCACCGACACGATCAGAAAAAGACGCAAAAGGGACAAGGAGCACCAAAACATTGAACACAAAATACCACACATAAACCAACTAGGCCACATGGTGTAATTATCCGGATAACTTAAGCACAAGAAATATCAATATCAATGATTCAAATTGTTGTTGAAATAATAATTGCATTAAAGTTCTAAACAAGATTGAAATAATTTTTCTCTTTAAGCACAGGTCAAAAGCGTAGCAGACGACTTCTAGGTCATGGTGTGGTTCGCCTCTAGTTATCAGAATAAACATTTCTTGGCAGAATCATGTGATAAAAAGAATCTCAAATGAATTTTCATTTCATATGATGTATTATGAAACTCGTTGTGCGATATATATCCCGTCGTCAAGGCTCGGGGATATAAAACCCACAACTCGATCTCCATCAATGAGTTAAAGTAGATCCTGACGATAATCTTAACATCACTCACAATACAGCGCCAAATTGAGCATCGACGGACCCTAGCAAACTAGAGGTGGGACCAGGTTGCAGTACCTGCAGCAAATCACACAACTTGTTTCAGGATACATGATATGAAATGAAACTTCATTTTAGATCCTATATCAATCAATTTTTAGGCTGAAGCTGAAACACTGATAAGGATTTTCTAACCGAAACATGACCTCCTAGTGCAGCTTTGTCAAAAAGGGCTGCTCTTTCTGGTAGCAATGTTTAACGTCTTCATTAGCATCATATTAGAGCAGATACATTTACAGCATGGAAAACAATGTAATATAGCAAAATCTGTGAAAATTATGCCCTAAATATACCGAAAGACGTAGCAAGATGGCTGGGATATGATGCTACAGGGCCCAGGTTTCAGAAATTTGAGAAAATTTTGTAAACCGAAGTTTTGAAATGCGTTTGAAGAAACGACCAACGAAAATTGGTCGAACTTGGCTACATTATGAAGTTCAAAATAAGTTCATAGGTCTTAAAGGGACAGTGTCCCTGAAAATTAATTAATTTTACAAAATTTTGTAATGCAAAATCTTTCTTTTTATATGAAAGTATACATTCTCATATGTACAAATTCAAATTTTCAGGCCAATCTAACGCATACGTTCGCAGTTTAAACCTTTAAAAACGTCATCTTGAGTTTGGGGTGCGCAGTTCTAATTCATTCCACTAGCGCCAACTACAATGTATTGAGTTATTACTATAGAGGTATACGGAGATTTAATTATTACAAAATCGACAATATTAGAGTGGTTACTGCATATTTTCAAATAAATTTTTTTCTGGCTCATTTTTTCCTGTATCTAGACCGTTCGGAGTAAAATTTACATTTTCAATAAAAAAATATTTTCAGGGACACTGCATCTTTAATATTTCACGTTATATTTTGTTATTGAATTCAAAAATTCAAAATAACAAAAAAAGGACTATATGATATGAGTCATATCAATTGACGAATAATCAGAATGTCGAATGATATGACGGCTGACCTGATCACAAGGCACCCCACGAGCAAACTCTGTAGGGTATTTCATACGTCATCTGACAATCTGTCCAATGCTCTTTTGAAAATAAGTTAAGACAAGTCAATGGCCGACCTTCAAAAGATATAACACTATATACGTAACCATCGTTTAATACAAAGATCTCCATCATTGCCACATTGTAATTATCGCGTAGGTGCACACCCACAAACGAGGAAAAGGATTTTCTTATTTGTACCTTCTGCTTGTTACATTGAAATACGTATTTGAATGTAAACTTGATGTTACTAAGAACCTCCTTGATGAGAAATACAACTCTTAAGGTATGTGTGGTCTTAAGGTATGTGTGGTCCATGTTGTGTAAGGTATGTGTGGTTATATGTAAGGTTGTATGTAAGGTATGTGTGGTTATATGTAAGGTTGTATGTAAGGTATGTGTGGTTATATGTAAGGTATGTGTGGTCTTAAGGTATGTGTGGTCCATGTTGTGTAAGGTATGTGTGGTTATATGTAAGATTGTATGTAAAGTATATGTGGTTATATGTAAGGTTGTATGTAAGGTATATGTGGTTATATGTAAGATTGTATGTAAAGTATGTGTGGTTATATGTAAGGTACGTGTGGTCCATGTACTCATGAGGTATGTGTGGTCCATCTTGCCAATTTATCTGTTAAATGATGCCATTCCATTTGAAGACGTTTACATTGCAACGACAGAGAGATGCTTCCATTTTCAAAATCGTGTGACGATTGAAACTAACTTAACATGTATTTGAATGCTCTCATTTCAGAAAAAAAAAACTCTCTTTTTTTGTTGCTTAATCTGTTATGGGAAAAACATGTTTATTTCAAACGTAAACTCTGATAGCAGGAATAAATCATTTTCGTATTTATTCTGCACACAGACACGCTCAGAAAGAGACGCAAAAGGGACAAGGAGCACCAAAACAACACAGAAACATTGAACACAAAAGACCACACATATACCAACGAGATAACTTGGCAACCGGTGTAATTATCCGGATAACGTAAGCACAAGATATATGCTTGCTTGCTTAGAATTTAGAATTGAAATGCGGATTATGTGCATGTTCACCTTGGCTGACTTCATGGATGACATTGTCTTGCGATCTTTATTCTTGATTACTTAAGCTCTTTCTGTCACTTGTTGTTTTCGAATGATTGATATAATACCTATTTATGGATTATGTTTTTTTCAATCACCTAACACTAAAAGACACCACTGATCCTTATATCGACTCTTAATGATAATTTACAACATTTTTATTTTACGTCACCTCTGTTGCCTTGGCAATGGAGACTTACACTATTTTGCCGTAATTATTTTCAATTTCTATTATTTACACAGTTATTGAATATATACTTTGAGGAGGTATGAGTGTGAACCGCATTTTCAGGGAATAATAGAAATTGAAAATAATTGTCTACATATAAAAGAATATCCCATCCTTCATCGATTGCAATATTTCATGAAAAAAGAGTGTAGCCGTTTGTCCCCTATATACCGACAAAAAAAGGAGGTAACTCTGCACTTTTTTTTCTAAAAAAAATGTCCCAACTTTATTTTAAAAATCAACATAACATAGTACGAAGTAAATTTTTATCCATTGACGTACATGTAGCAAATGAAGTAAACTTATCATTTTCGAAAAAATATTTTTGTTGCCATGGTAACCATGCTGGAGAGGGACATTTATTTCATCTCATTCTTGACATTAAAAATTCTATGAAAAGTTTAAAAACATTAGTTTTCGAAGTAGTTGGCATAATAGAATTTTGATAAAATGTTTCTTTTATCATCTAGTGATACATGTAAACGTCTTCAAATTGAATAGCATCATTTAAGAACAGATAAATTGGCAACATGGACCAGACATGCAGGTTTCGGGTACTCAACCCTCGTCAGTGATCCTAAAATCTAAACAATGAAATAAAAAGTATGAAAGTTACTATGTCGAAAAAGCGTACCGAAAGACGTAGCACGGTGGGTGGGATATGATGCTACAGGACCCACGTTTTAGAAATTTCAGGAAATTTTGATAACAGAAATTTTAGAATTCGTTGAAGAAACGATCAACAGAAATTGATCGAACTTGGCTACATGTTCCCTCGGGGACTCCTGGTCCACCAGCAGTGACACTCACCAAGTGGAAAAAATGTAAACGTCTTCAAATTGAATAGCATCATTTAAGAACAGATAAATTGGCAACATGGACCAGACATGCACGTTTCGGGTACTCAACCCTCGTCAGTGATCCTAAAAATCTAAACAATGTAATATGCCAAAAAAGTATGAAAGTTACTATGTCGAAAAAGCGTACCGAAAGACGTAGCACGGTGGGTGGGATATGATGCTACAGGACCCACGTTTTAGAAATTTCAGGAAATTTTGATAACAGAAATTTTAGAATTCGTTGAAGAAACGATCAACAGAAATTGATCGAACTTGGCTACATGTGCCCTCGGGGACTCCTGGTCCACCAGCAGAGACACTCACCAAGTGGTATAAATGTAAACGTCTTCAAATTGAATAGCATCATTTAAGAACAGATAAATTGGCAACATGGACCAGACATGCACATGCTAAAGATAAAAAAAAATCATTTATAGAAAAAAAAGTGAAGCCGTTTTGAAGATATTTAGCTTAGAATTCCTCTTACCAAGCCTCTGGCTATGATAAATTCGTTGCTTATGAATGAAAATGGAAAGTTGTTATAGATCTATACATTTTATCTGAGATTTCTTACAATCTGGACTTCAGACTTAAAATTTCAGTCATATTCTGATCAATTTCTTATTCATTTTCCCAACACTTAGCGCTTTTAAGCACCGACAATGTAACGTGACGTAGCGCACATCTTGACGCTCACTTTAGGTAATGCTCGGCGATATTGTATACTGTTAATCTCAGTGAATGAGAAAAAATTGATGTTTTAGATTCCTATCTGTATGCTTCTTCTGTATATCATTTTTGTCAAAATTGATTTTGCGGCATCTACACGTATCTTTTTACATTTTTTTGTATTCATGTCATGTAGTTTTGACATTCGTACATATTGTACCAAATTAAAAAAGAATGAAGCAACTTTAGTAGAACAACGAAACGAAGGACCTACGAAACGAAGGACCTCTTAAACTCTTGATAAGTTTGCTTTGACAAAATTGATCTAAAGTTAGTTGAGGCACATTTCTAGTTTCACTTTACTAAGTGCTGGGATTAGAAGGGGGGGGTGTCGGTTTGATAGGAAAGGCAGTAAACGCATACCCTGTCTTCCGCATTTATCTCCTGCACATGTTCTCGTCAATGAATGTCGTTATATCATAGATAAGTAAAATTGAAACAGAATAATTTCCTTTTCAACAGGGCGTACAATGGGAAGTGTGTTTACGGAGGCCTTCGGATCCATTTATCTCACAACGTACATGTACGTGATCTGTGGTCCTTTTGATGATTTGACAGTCGGTCGTCATGCTCACTTATTACAACTACTAATCAATAGGTCTCGTGATGTAAATTCTAGCTAAATCAGTATAACACATACCTTTTGTAAATGAAAGAAAAGTACTTACAAGATATATTCGTTTTACATGTTTTCAATATTTGAGGTAAATTGCGTGGTCAGGAACGCCACATCGTCAACTTGTACTATAAAATATGATTATTCTTTTGAATTTATTTGTGTCTTTTTATGCAAGAATAAATATGAAGTATTAACTTACTCAATTTAATCGCAATCAAATTATTTCGCTCCGTAAAGTTGTCATGGCGTGAAATAATATAAGACAAACTGAATTACCGGACTTCTAAAGAACAAGCACAAAACGCTTTCATAATAATTCGAGGAAAAATATTACAACGTCATAATTCAGTATGACGTCAAATGAACTCCCGTTGATGACGTAAACTATATGCCAAGGGTAAAACGATGTCGTGACAGAAGCGTATTATAGATGTAAAAAAGGATATATACTGCTCATCATTCGAAATATATTGCTCTTTAATCTAGAGGTATATTCAACCATTAGTTCAATAAGCTTTCAGATTTGTTTTCTTTACGACATCGATACGGTTTACGTTTGATTTGTTCACGCTCATACTCTCTTAAATAAGGAAATTATATAATTTCTTTTTCAAAGTTATATAATCATTTTTTATCACATGATACAACCGTTATGCAGTTTCATAAAGACCTTTCATAATCAAATGTTATGATTACACGTTACATATCGCTCTGCTTGAATGTGATTGGTCATGTTTGGAGCCTTATCACTTGCACCGTGACAAGTGTGACCTTTCAAATATCTGTCATATGTTAAATTAAGACGTAAATTTAATATCAATGATTCAAATTGTTGTTGAAATAATAACTGCATTAAAGTTCTAAACAAAATTGAAATATTTTTCTCTTTACGCACATGACAAAAGCGTAGTAGACGACTTCTAGGTCATGGTGTGGTTCGCCTCTAGCTCTCAGAATCGTTGATTTCACGTTCGAAATAAACATTTCTTGGCAGAATCATGTGATAAAAAGAATCTCAAATGAATTTTCATTTCATATGTTGTGTTATGAAACTCGTTGTGCGATTTATATTCCCTCGCCATAACTTGGGGATATAAAACACACAACTCGTTTCATAACACATGGTATGAAATGAAACTTCATTTCAGAACCTATATCAATCAATTTTTTTAGGCTGAAGCTCAAACACTGATGAGGATTTTCTATCCCAAACATGACCGTCTAGTGCAGCTTTGTCAAAAAGGTCGCTCTTTCTGGTAGCAATGTCGAAGGGTTCCAACTCTATACTTTTTTCAAAAAAAATTCCAAACCAATGTCCATGCACCAGACACGTGTTTCCAAAATTAAATTCTCATCAGTGATGCTTCTAGCGGATCCACCAAAAATCATTTCAGTAGCGCCCTCTTTAATTTTTTGAATTTAGATTTGTACATTTACATTAGAGAGAGTGCGCGGCTGCAAATTTCCTGTTCATAGTTGAATACTTTAAATTTCTTTATAATTTGCATTTTATTTTGTCATTCAATTAAAAAAAAATCAAAATAACAAAATTGGACTGTATGATATGAGTCATATCAATTGACAAGTATTCAGAAGAAAGGAGGGGATCTCCAACAACACTAGGTTGCAGCACCCACAGCAAAATCCCAAAACACCCATGCAAAAAACACAGAACAGATACCCACAGAAAGAGACGCAAAAGGGACAAGGAACACCAACTCACAACATAGAAACATGAAACACAAAAGACTACACATAAACCAACGAGACCAATGGGCAACCGGTGCCGACTTAGGACGGCCATCTGCCACGTAAATAGCAGACGGTGTGGTTATCCTGAATTACGTGCGC
Organism: Pinctada fucata; assembly: GCA_028142955.1. Classification (NCBI taxonomy): domain Eukaryota; kingdom Metazoa; phylum Mollusca; class Bivalvia; order Pterioida; family Pteriidae; genus Pinctada; species Pinctada fucata. The sequence goes on along the minus strand of AP027110.1, from coordinate 16,060,629 downwards.
ACAACCCTCCCACTATTCCGATTTCCCAGAGGTCTCGAAGAACGCACAGTTATGGTGTAAAACAACCTCCTCACTGTTAGGTGACCACACACAAACAAGACCGTAAAACACAGGGGTCCAAGCAACACAGATGAATATGTAAATGGATATAAAAAGAGGACGTGCGTAATACAGTCCGTGCTCTGCCGGCTGTAGCGAGCTCATATATGTTATCACCCGAGGAGTCCGACTGACATTCAGAGAGGACAGGTGGTCGGGGCCCTGTCTTCTCTAAAGAGGTTTGGACAGGGCCCGTCATGGAGTCCCGTCGTCACAGTCAGTCAGAGTGCAAGTCTTAAGAATGCGCTCGTACAAGACTGTATATTGGTCAAGTACCAAGCTTAGTGTCCGTCTGGTGACATTAGGATCATATCCACGGTATAAAAGGCGTTTGATGACTCTGACGCATTTTCGATACATATGCTGTCTACCTTTGATCCTTCTTATTTTGTTAATTATGTCACCATAAAATGCAGGTTGTGAAATACCCAAAGTAATATACTCCGTTGCTTGTATTGGTCCGAATTTCAAAAGAAGTTGATCATAATTTTTGTAAAATTTCCAGAAGGTCTTTACTAGTTTATGAAAGCGAAAACCTTGACCTAAAAGTTTCTTTGTAATTTGTAGATTTCTATTATGAAAATCCAAAACATCAGTACATGCTCTAGCATACCGGATGAGCTGTGAAATGTAGATACCGTATGACGGTAATCTAGGGACATCACCGTCAAGCCAGGGAAAATTTACTATGTTGAATCCAAAATCATCTCGTTTGTCATATACACTTGTATGAATTTCTCCATTGACAATTTTGATATTTAGGTCCAAAAATGGTGTTTCAGTGTCTGTAAAGTTTGCCTTGTTTAGAGTCAATTCTTGTGGATAAATAACATCTTTATACTTTTCAAAAACAGGATTATCGATAGTAAGAATATCATCCAGGTACCTAGAAGTACCAGTGAAGCATTTTACATCATCATGTTTTCTTTGCTTTTGAAGATTTGGAATAAATTCCTTTTCATATGTGTATAAAAATAAATCTGCAACAAGAGGCGCACAATTTGTACCCATAGGAATCCCTACAACCTGCTTGTAGAGATTCTCACCAAATCTGACATAAATGTTGTCCAAGAGGAAGGACAAGGCACTACACAGGTCGCTACATGTCCATGATTTGTATGATTTGTATTCTGTAGCGGAAAAGAAACCCTTTGATTCAGATGTACAAATATAAATTTTCCCCTCTCGATTATAGCACCATTTAATGAGTTTGGACAATTGATCATTGATCTTGTCGTGAGGAAGCGTGGTGTACATATTTGAAAAATCGTATGAAGCAATCGTATTGGCTTGAAAATTTCTAGATTTTATCTTGTCAATCACATCCTCGGAATTTTTTATAGACCAAAATAAATTTACATCATTCCTGTTAAGAACAGTTTCACAATATTTTGCAACGTGTTCCTTTACCGCCGTGAGGGCTGACGTCAGATGTCTAGACAAACTTGTAGTTGAGCAGTTGCTAGAATTAGCAATGTATCTAAATTTGTAAGGAGATTTGTGCAGTTTTGGTATGCAGTATATTGTAGGAAGATCCAATTTAGAAATAGGGATGTTGAATGAAGAAATTTCACTGCTATGTTTGCTCAAAATGTTAGGGACACTTTCATTGCTTTTGATATAAGTATTTGTAGACGAAAGTTCCGAAACTAAAGTTGATATATAGTAAAGTTTTCATATGATTATGGTGTTGTTGGCTGCTTTATCTGCAGGAGCGAAGACAAATTTTTCATGTAAATTACGTAATTTGGATTTAAAATATCTTTCAGATCTAGAACTTGGATTTTCAAAAAGATGAGGATTTTTGTGGAAGTTGTCTATTCGAATGTCAGTAATGTCCAAAATGAGGTTTTTCCAGTCATTCAGAGAATGCAATTCGACTCCTTCCGATTTACACCATCGTTTGGTATAGTTATCTAAGGCTTCCTTTAGTACTTCGCGACATTTAATAAAATCTATCTTGGATGGGATTCTATACTTAGGTCCTTTTTTGAGAAGACCACGGAGCTGCCTGTCTTGGATAATTGAAAAGTCACCTGTAATAATATGACCAGCTGGTTTATATAGATATTCAGATGTTGCACATTCTCAAGAAGCAGGACATGATTCAAGTATTTTAGGATCTGATGTAACTTTGTTGTAGTTAAAAACGAAATTTCGAATAGGTCTCTTATATTTGTAACAAATAAGAGGAGGTTCTAAATTTTCAAAATATTGAGGAATAGCACTTTGTACACGATGATCCCGAAAAATATTAGAGATGTTAAGAAGATCGAATCCTTTGTTAATAAATGAAATTTTTAAGAATCGTTTTTTAGGTGGGATGTTTTTAACAACTGGATAAAGTTTATTCTGTGCGAATGCAACAATGATATTAAGTCTGAATCAATCAGTATTTCTTAAGAATGCAACCAGTGCTTCATCCAAGATAGATTTCAATTGAACTGCTGGAATTGATGAGAGAGCATGAAGCAGTTCATGTCTGCCGCCGTTGCGAGCAATGATCAGAAGATCGTTGAGGGTACGGTGTAATCTAGATCTTATTCTGAGTTTTCGGTTTCTTCGTCTTCCGTGAGACCTATGCTTCCGTTTAGTGTTTGGGCGGATTGAAAATACATTAATATTAGTTGACGTCGAGGAAATATTTCCTTGTCCATAAATTTGATCGTTTAGACCAAGGGGGTACGCAGTTTGGAGTTTTGTGATCCAGGCAAGTTCAGCTTGTAGTCGGCGTTTTTTAATTTCCGTTTTACTAAGATTTTTAAGTTTAGAAAAAGACTGAACCGGTGTAATAGTTATATCCGAAATGGAATGATTGTATTTAACGAAGTGATTATAAAGGAAATTTCTTTGTTTTTTGTGATGTGAGTTTCTTATCTGATACGAATGACTTCTAAAACGAGATTTTAAGGCCTGACCTGTTTCTCCAACATATTGGGCGCCACATCCCCTAGCGTTTCATGTTATAACATAAATGACATCTTGGTACGATCAATCGATGTCGTTTTCAATCTCAATTTTAAAAGTCTGCCCGTTAACACTTGATTTAATTGTGGAATTGCAATTGATGAGCGGATACATACCGCATCTTTTCCCTTTGCACGTAGAAACTGCTGAGAACCCTCTATGTTTGTTGTTAAATGTAGAGCCTGCAGATGGAGAAGTAGGTGTAATACGTCTACGGGATTTAAATTTAAGAGGTGAAAGAAGTACTCTGGGTGAGGAAAAAAGTTTATTACTGTTAAAAGTCGATGATGGGAAAGCTACTGTAGTGATAGAGGGTAATCTCAAAGGAGTAAGTTTAATACGAGGCGACCTTAAAAATGCCATAGTGAGATGATCAAAGAAGGGTGAGTAGAGATCCTGCATGGAAGACACTACAACAAAGTCAAGTTAGAGAACGAAATGGAATTAAAACACTTCAAACATCGGGTCACGGGGAATTGTATTACCAACTCCACACTGCAACACGAAATAAGTGTAGATATAAAAGAAAGGAGGGGATCTCCAACAACACTAGGTTGCAGCACCCACAGCAAAATCCCAAAACACCCATGCAAAAAACACAGAACAGATACCCACAGAAAGAGACGCAAAAGGGACAAGGAACACCAACTCACAACATAGAAACATGAAACACAAAAGACTACACATAAACCAACGAGACCAATGGGCAACCGGTGCCGACTTAGGACGGCCATCTGCCACGTAAATAGCAGACGGTGTGGTTATCCTGGATTACGTGCGCACAACCCTCCCACTATTCCGATTTCCCAGAGGTCTCGAAGAACGCACAGTTATGGTGTAAAACAACCTCCTCACTGTTAGGTGACCACACACAAACAAGACCGTAAAACACAGGGGTCCAAGCAACACAGATGAATATGTAAATGGATATAAAAAGAGGACGTGCGTAATACAGTCCGTGCTCTGCCGGCTGTAGCGAGCTCATATATGTTATCACCCGAGGAGTCCGACTGACATTCAGAGAGGACAGGTGGTCGGGGCCCTGTCTTCTCTAAAGAGGTTTGGACAGGGCCCGTCATGGAGTCCCGTCGTCACAGTCAGTCAGAGTGCAAGTCTTAAGAATGCGCTCGTACAAGACTGTATATTGGTCAAGTACCAAGCTTAGTGTCCGTCTGGTGACATTAGGATCATATCCACGGTATAAAAGGCGTTTGATGACTCTGACGCATTTTCGATACATATGCTGTCTACCTTTGATCCTTCTTATTTTGTTAATTATGTCACCATAAAATGCAGGTTGTGAAATACCCAAAGTAATATACTCCGTTGCTTGTATTGGTCCGAATTTCAAAAGAAGTTGATCATAATTTTTGTAAAATTTCCAGAAGGTCTTTACTAGTTTATGAAAGCGAAAACCTTGACCTAAAAGTTTCTTTGTAATTTGTAGATTTCTATTATGAAAATCCAAAACATCAGTACATGCTCTAGCATACCGGATGAGCTGTGAAATGTAGATACCGTATGACGGTAATCTAGGGACATCACCGTCAAGCCAGGGAAAATTTACTATGTTGAATCCAAAATCATCTCGTTTGTCATATACACTTGTATGAATTTCTCCATTGACAATTTTGATATTTAGGTCCAAAAATGGTGTTTCAGTGTCTGTAAAGTTTGCCTTGTTTAGAGTCAATTCTTGTGGATAAATAACATCTTTATACTTTTCAAAAACAGGATTATCGATAGTAAGAATATCATCCAGGTACCTAGAAGTACCAGTGAAGCATTTTACATCATCATGTTTTCTTTGCTTTTGAAGATTTTGAATAAATTCCTTTTCATATGTGTATAAAAATAAATCTGCAACAAGAGGCGCACAATTTGTACCCATAGGAATCCCTACAACCTGCTTGTAGAGATTCTCACCAAATCTGACATAAATGTTGTCCAAGAGGAAGGACAAGGCACTACACAGGTCGCTACATGTCCATGATTTGTATGATTTGTATTCTGTAGCGGAAAAGAAACCCTTTGATTCAGATGTACAAATATAAATTTTCCCCTCTCGATTATAGCACCATTTAATGAGTTTGGACAATTGATCATTGATCTTGTCGTGAGGAAGCGTGGTGTACATATTTGAAAAATCGTATGAAGCAATCGTATTGGCTTGAAAATTTCTAGATTTTATCTTGTCAATCACATCCCCGGAATTTTTTATAGACCAAAATAAATTTACATCATTCCTGTTAAGAACAGTTTCACAATATTTTGCAACGTGTTCCTTTACCGCCGTGAGGGCTGACGTCAGATGTCTAGACAAACTTGTAGTTGAGCAGTTGCTAGAATTAGCAATGTATCTAAATTTGTAAGGAGATTTGTGCAGTTTTGGTATGCAGTATATTGTAGGAAGATCCAATTTAGAAATAGGGATGTTGAATGAAGAAATTTCACTGCTATGTTTGCTCAAAATGTTAGGGACACTTTCATTGCTTTTGATATAAGTATTTGTAGACGAAAGTTCCGAAACTAAAGTTGATATATAGTAAAGTTTTCATATGATTATGGTGTTGTTGGCTGCTTTATCTGCAGGAGCGAAGACAAATTTTTCATGTAAATTACGTAATTTGGATTTAAAATATCTTTCAGATCTAGAACTTGGATTTTCAAAAAGATGAGGATTTTTGTGGAAGTTGTCTATTCGAATGTCAGTAATGTCCAAAATGAGGTTTTTCCAGTCATTCAGAGAATGCAATTCGACTCCTTCCGATTTACACCATCGTTTGGTATAGTTATCTAAGGCTTCCTTTAGTACTTCGCGACATTTAATAAAATCTATCTTGGATGGGATTCTATACTTAGGTCCTTTTTTGAGAAGACCACGGAGCTGCCTGTCTTGGATAATTGAAAAGTCACCTGTAATAATATGACCAGCTGGTTTATATAGATATTCAGATGTTGCACATTCTCAAGAAGCAGGACATGATTCAAGTATTTTAGGATCTGATGTAACTTTGTTGTAGTTAAAAACGAAATTTCGAATAGGTCTCTTATATTTGTAACAAATAAGAGGAGGTTCTAAATTTTCAAAATATTGAGGAATAGCACTTTGTACACGATGATCCCGAAAAATATTAGAGATGTTAAGAAGATCGAATCCTTTGTTAATAAATGAAATTTTTAAGAATCGTTTTTTAGGTGGGATGTTTTTAACAACTGGATAAAGTTTATTCTGTGCGAATGCAACAATGATATTAAGTCTGAATCAATCAGTATTTCTTAAGAATGCAACCAGTGCTTCATCCAAGATAGATTTCAATTGAACTGCTGGAATTGATGAGAGAGCATGAAGCAGTTCATGTCTGCCGCCGTTGCGAGCAATGATCAGAAGATCGTTGAGGGTACGGTGTAATCTAGATCTTATTCTGAGTTTTCGGTTTCTTCGTCTTCCGTGAGACCTATGCTTCCGTTTAGTGTTTGAGCGGATTGAAAATACATTAATATTAGTTGACGTCGAGGAAATATTTCCTTGTCCATAAATTTGATCGTTTAGACCAAGGGGGTACGCAGTTTGGAGTTTTGTGATCCAGGCAAGTTCAGCTTGTAGTCGGCGTTTTTTAATTTCCGTTTTACTAAGATTTTTAAGTTTAGAAAAAGACTGAACCGGTGTAATAGTTATATCCGAAATGGAATGATTGTATTTAACGAAGTGATTATAAAGGAAATTTCTTTGTTTTTTGTGATGTGAGTTTCTTATCTGATACGAATGACTTCTAAAACGAGATTTTAAGGCCTGACCTGTTTCTCCAACATATTGGGCGCCACATCCCCTAGCGTTTCATGTTATAACATAAATGACATCTTGGTACGATCAATCGATGTCGTTTTCAATCTCAATTTTAAAAGTCTGCCCGTTAACACTTGATTTAATTGTGGAATTGCAATTGATGAGCGGACACATACCGCATCTTTTCCCTTTGCACGTAGAAACTGCTGAGAACCCTCTATGTTTGTTGTTAAATGTAGAGCCTGCAGATGGAGAAGTAGGTGTAATACGTCTACGGGATTTAAATTTAAGAGGTGAAAGAAGTACTCTGGGTGAGGAAAAAAGTTTATTACTGTTAAAAGTCGATGATGGGAAAGCTACTGTAGTGATAGAGGGTAATCTCAAAGGAGTAAGTTTAATACGAGGCGACCTTAAAAATGCCATAGTGAGATGATCAAAGAAGGGTGAGTAGAGATCCTGCATGGAAGACACTACAACAAAGTCAAGTTAGAGAACGAAATGGAATTAAAACACTTCAAACATCGGGTCACGGGGAATTGTATTACCAACTCCACACTGCAACACGAAATAAGTGTAGATATAAAAGAAAGGAGGGGATCTCCAACAACACTAGGTTGCAGCACCCACAGCAAAATCCCAAAACACCCATGCAAAAAACACAGAACAGATACCCACAGAAAGAGACGCAAAAGGGACAAGGAACACCAACTCACAACATAGAAACATGAAACACAAAAGACTACACATAAACCAACGAGACCAATGGGCAACCGGTGCCGACTTAGGACGGCCATCTGCCACGTAAATAGCAGACGGTGTGGTTATCCTGGATTACGTGCGCACAACCCTCCCACTATTCCGATTTCCCAGAGGTCTCGAAGAACGCACAGTTATGGTGTAAAACAACCTCCTCACTGTTAGGTGACCACACACAAACAAGACCGTAAAACACAGGGGTCCAAGCAACACAGATGAATATGTAAATGGATATAAAAAGAGGACGTGCGTAATACAGTCCGTGCTCTGCCGGCTGTAGCGAGCTCATATATGTTATCACCCGAGGAGTCCGACTGACATTCAGAGAGGACAGGTGGTCGGGGCCCTGTCTTCTCTAAAGAGGTTTGGACAGGGCCCGTCATGGATAGAAGACCGAATAATATTGCGGCTGACCTGACCACAAGGCACTTCACGAGCCAAATCTGATGGGTTTTCATACGTCAATTGATACTTTGCTGTAAAATGCTCTTTTGAAAATAAGGTAAGACAGGTAAATGGTATACCTTCTAATGGCGAAATACTATATACGTAACCATTGTATAACATAATACGACAATCTCTATGATTACCACAATGAAATTATCACATAGGAGCACACCCAAACACGAGAAAAGGGAGCTCTTTATTGTACCTTCTGAATGTTACAATGAAATTCGCATTTGAATGTAAGAAAGGAGGGGATCTCCAACAAGACTTGGCTGCAGCACCAACAGCAACACACCAAACACCCCAAGTGAAAACACAGAGAAGACGCATACAGCAAGAGACAAGGAACAGCAAACGAGACATCAAACATCGAACTCAAAAGACAACAAATAAATCAACGAGACCCATGGGCAATCGGTGCCGACTTAGGAAGGCACCGTTAAGCTTGATATATCTTGAATGAATTGGAAAGGATATGAAAGGATTTGATGGATTGGATTGGATACAATAGGATGATAGAGTCGACAAGACGTGGATGTAGGATGATGGATAGAATGGGATAGAATTGTAAAACATGTGATTTGCAGTACTGTAAGGCCAATGTAAAAGTTTAACAAAAACCAATGGGCCAATATTGCAAGGTAAAATAGTTTAGTATCCGTGGAAAGCTTACATGAAAATCACATGTGAAATATGACAGCTCAATCCCTTAACAATAAAAAGAAAGGGCCAATATTAAAGGTTTTGCGGCCAAACATAAGACAGACAAATGTACAGGACCCAAGTTTTAGACGTTTCAAGAAAGTACAGGACAAAAACTATATGCCCTAGAATCTCTGATTCTTTAGCATTAAAAGATACCTACATGCCGATATTTAAAATTGCCGAGCCTCACTGTAACCGCGATTCGGCTGACATAAAATGTGTGGCACATGTAGCCAAGGTCGATCAACTTCGGTTGATCGTTTGTCTCTTCAACGCTTTTCAAATTTTCTGTTACGAAATTTCTTGAAACTTCTAAAACGTGGGTCATGTAGCATAATATCCCACCCATTCTGCTGGGCGTCTTTTGGTATATTTTGGACATAATAATTTTCACACTTTTTGGCCATATTACATTGTTTAGATTGAGGATCACTAACGAGGGTTGAGTACCTGAAACGTGCATGGCTGGTCCATGCTGCAAATTTATATGTTCTTAAATGATACTATTGAATTTGAAGACGTCTAACATACAAACATGCCCTTGTCTGTATTAATCATGGAAACAGAACTATTAAATGTATGCTAGCTGAGGGAGTACCAACTTAATTCATATATAAAATCTCTGTTTTATTCCTCCTTGTTCATACGACAAAGGGGGTATATAGCGATTTTTTCTTCCGTCCGTCCATATGTTCGCCTCGCGTTGAAAAAAAGATATAACGTATGAAGAAGAGATGTCCCATATCGGGAGTTCGCTTCTTTTCATATGGTGGAGGTTTTTGTTTGTTTGCTTTTATTTTCGAAAAAGAGATTTACTTCCTATTTGTGCAGGTATCTGACGTCAACGCATTGTGACGTCATCAAATTCTCTGGAATCCAGCATGAAATTGAGGGAAACAGGGTAACAGATATAATGACATTTTCAAAGAAATTTAATGACGACACAATGCTTTTACGTCAGATATATACCTGCACAAACCGAACATACGACTGTAAAATCGAAAAGACGGAATTGTTATCAAAACAAAGTTTGATTTTGTTTATCTCTTCTAATTAGCTTGTTACTTCTGCAGGGGTCTTAGGTACACAAGTCTTAGAGATCATGCATTTCCTATCCTGGTTGTCGATAGAAAGAATGAATAAAACTGTCAAAGATAACTGTTTGCAAATATGATTTGAATCAATTGTAACAAAATTAGGTTGGAGAGACTTAATTTATCTGGTCTTAGATGATGCTTTCGACTTTGAAGACGTGTAACATTAATGATAAAGACAAGATCAAAATGTGCATTGCACATCAATGATTTCTCAGGGAACATTAAGAAGACATCATACTGTAGAAAGATTATTGTCCTGCAATTTGTCGCATTTTGTCAGAGACTTGAAATACCTTTTCGACATAGTTATCAAAATAATATTCTAAAAATAAACTCATTAAGAGAAATGAAATTTGTAATCTAAATATCTCACTCCCATATCGGGAGTTCGCTTCTTTTCATATGGTGGAGGTTTTTTGTTTGTTTGCTTTGGTTTCTGTTTTATCCTGATTTTGTATGCCTTCGGTTTCTGATTTCTGAATTATCGATTTTGTGCTGTATACGGGGATATGGTCATTATTCATATTTGTCATCTACATTTGCAATGTACTTGTATAAAATGCAAAAATAATTGGCAATGTAATGTGTAATGTAGTTATTTACATTGAAATGTAATTGACCCCATCCCTGATCTTAGCGAAAGGAAGGGAGTCAAACTAATATTAGTAGAGCAACCAAGTCGCTAAATTTGAAATTTTAATCAACCCACCTAACACGGGGCTAATTTTTATATCAAACGAAAGAATATAACATGGGACATCAGATTTGACCTGTCGTAAAAAAATTCGTATGGTAAGAATTACTGTAAATTCAGAGAAAAGCGGAAAATAAGTAAAATTCAAAATCATAGATATTTTAACAAAAATTATCATCATTTAATAAATGAATAGTCAAACTGACCGAAATCAATATCAATTTGCTAAATGAAGTCAAAAGAAAATTTTTGGATCAAATTGATTTTTCTAATTTCAACTTCATGGATGAATGAGCACAAATTCTAAGATAAATTGGTATAATTGAAATTTTCAATTCTTTCACTTCAATATTGAGAATGTTTATTCGAAGATAAAAATTAACTTTCAGAAACGATATTTTGATATATGAATGTGTTTTTATGAAAGTTTGATAGAGATCGATTAAAAAACTTAAGAGTATCAGGCAAATAAAGTGCCCCCCCCCCCCCCCAACTTTGTTATTAGCGATTCACTGCAATATATACTAGGAGATGTTATCTCGATAATACGGAGTAAAACTAAATAATTACGGCTACATTAAGTTTAAGTATCGCTTTATTTCAAAGAAGATGACAAATTTACATGAATAATTTTAAATAATATTTTTTTTCTGTACTATCTATGTTCTGGTAATTTCAAACATTGTGATATGGACGCATTTTGTCAGCCGAACTTTAGAAATAATTAAGTATAACAAAGATTTTATGATCAACAAAACATGGAATTATGCAATGCATTTTAGTTCTATAAGTAAGTAGCGTAGCTGCCTATACGACCCAATCACATTCAAGGCAATCATGGCATTTTCTTTCTCTGTTTGACCTTGTGACAACAGTTGCCGCTAAAATGTAGCTTAAAGGCATCGTTCTACAGGTATTGTCGTATCAAACTGACCTAACCGGGCGGAGCTTATTTTCACCTGGTCATCGGAAGAGTTTACTTCTGACCAGGTGATAAAAGCCATATAAAATTGCAGGTAATGAGTATTTACTCTAATTACGATTTGCAATTCATAATTTATCTTCCCTTAAATTGTATCAATTTAATTAGCTCTGCCCGGTCAGGTTAGTTTGCTACGACAACTGATAATGGGGGATAGCCTCTGATTTCCAGTTTAGGTTCTATAGTTTCTGATTAGTTGATCGTTGATGGCCATTATACAATATCAACGATATTGTATGTTTTTGTTGAGTTTGTTTTTTTACCGTCTGTTTATCGTTTTCATGCTTCATCCTTGTCTATAATGGACTTTTTTTTATTTCTCTGCAATTGTTTCTACATAAATGAAACGGAAAAAGATACAAACAAATAGTGAACATCAAACAACCACATTTACAAGAATCAAAGACGCTCACATAAAACTACCAACCGAGAAGCAAATCTTTAGCAATATTGAAATAGAAATGACAACACAATATATTTAAGGGTGCTCTATTCTCTGAGGTCCCACGCTGAGCTGTCAACATATCAGTCTCGTCGTTATAAAAGTTAGATTTTACTATGTTGTATCGCATCTTGGACTCTTTAATATCCATCGTTGAAGATCGATGCTTTGCTGTTGGAATAGTTTCTTCTTGGACACATTTCACTGACTATTCTTTGCGTCATACATTTAACACCTTTTCAGTTCTATTTCTTTATTCGAACCTCTTTGGGAAATACGGCCATTGACGCGCCAACATTCTAGGCTCCTGTTGCGGCGAATTTTCCGTTGTCAACAGACGGTTCCTCTTCGTGATATAGCCTTTATTTGTTGTATTGTAGACGTATGTAGTCCTTATTGATGTAGGAACTGTCCAATTAAATTACCAATAGTACATATATATGACAATGAGGTGTTTGTGCTTATGTACAGCAATATGAATTAAAGCCCCCCCCCCGTGATCCTTGAGGACTTTCCATTGGATCTCACGGAGACATCAAAGGGGTTCTCTGACTCAGTATATCTTGAAACGCATCCAATAAATTTTGTAATAGTTACAAATCTGAACGAAGAGTAATATAAGTGCGGATGCTAAAAGGGATAAATTGCATATCGTAATGTTTAAAACACAGATAACGAAGAGCCCAAACTCTGACCAATGTACTTTACATGTATATGCACATCTCTGTGGTACTAAAATAAACGTCAAAAGATACTTTTCATAACTTTATGTAAACTTAATGCATTTTTCTTCAATTCACTTATTTTCATTTCAACTTGTCACGAATGGGTTTCCATACACGGTCGTACCACGACATATCAAAAAGAAGTATTTTTCATTAATTTTTAACCAGTATGATGTAATTCCACTTTCTGCATTTAACTTTTATCAAATATATGTTTTTATACCGGTTGATAGGTACGATTTGATAGAAACTGTAACACGTGGTAGACCGAATCTTCATTTACGGAAACTAATTGGTGAAATGACGCTTAAATCAAAAGTATATACGCTTTAGGTTTTTACATTTATTTACAGCCCTTTCGAAAAATGATCGATAAAAAGGCATTGAAAATAATAAACATATATTTGTCGATATGTTTCGAGACAAAAATTTAGTCTCTGTGCTTTAGAGAAAACATTAACACGGATTCTTCATATTTCACAGAAATTTGCATAAAACTGCAATTTTTCGAGAGAGGAGAAAATATTCTTCCTCCAAAACAATTATATAACATGTGTATATATCTAATGCATTGATTGAAACGACTTTCTTTACAAAAGAGAACAAAATATAGGAATACCGAGGATATAAACGATAAATATTTCGTTTTAATTTTTCACCATTTTATCGCTTTTTACCCAATTTAAACAAAATTTGACCGTGGCATATACTTTACGACAGCTGTATTTGAAAGTAGGGGTATTCAGCAAAAAGTTCAGACCAAAATCAGGCCTGTGTTAGGTGTGTTGATTAAACTCGAAAACTAAGCTTCTTTTTTAAATTCGTCGCTCTACTATATGTTTTAAACTTGAATATATGTCTTGCACTGTAAGTGGTAAGGCTTTTAATATTTAACCTGTAGATATCGTACATGTATGACAATACCTTTCATTTCAGATCATGGCCTTTTACAATGTTAACTTGACCTTCAATTTGACCTAAATTTATCAAACTTTGAGCTCGGATCTAACTTTAAATGGTATTTGGTAGGGTTTATATGTTTCATTTAAGTATTTATTTTGGAATACCTTGCCATAGGTATCAAACTTTGACCTTTGAGATCTTGACTTATGATTTTGACCTCCTGAATGGATATCAGTGACAAATATGGATAATCATCATATCCCTATATATAGCACAAAATCGATAATCAGAAAATCAGAAACCGAAGGCATACAATGTTAAACGTCTTTAAATTTCAATAGCATCATTTAAAACCTGATAAATTTACAGCATGGACCAGACATGCACGTTTCGGGTACTAAACCTTCGTCCATGATCCTCAGTCTAAACAATGCAATATGGCCTAAAACAGGAACCAAAACAAAAACCTCCACCACATGAAAAGAAGCGAGATCTTGCAAGAACAATATAGAATATTTTTCAGAGTAACTCTCAAATAATGAATCCCCAAGAGGCGTAAGGTCAACCTTCAAGCAACTCATATGAAAATGTCAATTATTATGGGAAAATGTCTGTTGAAAGGTCAATATAAGGTAGGGGAGAACAATGATAATGAGAGAAAGGGTAAATATTGAAAATAACAAAAATATTTTTGATGGAAGGACAACCACCTCTGCAAATAAATTATGAATTAAATCAACTTCTGTATATGGAAGAAAGGAGAAGATCACCGCAACATCCGGTTGCAACACCCACTGCAGAACCCCAAAACAACTTATGCAAAAACTCAGAGTAGACACACACAGAAAGAGGCGAAAAAGGGACTAGGAACACCAACTCACACCAAAAAAACACAGAAGACCAACGGGACCAATGGGCTACCGGAGCAAAATGAGGACTGTCATTTGTCACGCAAGTTGCAGATGGTGTGTTCATCCATATTTCGTGCACACAACCCTCCCACTTTTCCGATTACCCAGAGGTCTCAAAGAACACACAATTGTGGTGTTAAATAACATCATCACTGTACCCGAAACGTGCATACCTGGGCCATGCTGCAAATTTATCTATTCTTTAATGATGCGATTGAATTTGAAGACGTTTATATACAAACTTACAGCATGTCGTAGTGACCCGAGATACACACAGATGACAATGTAAATGGATATAAAAATGAAAATATGATGCGCTTTTGTACCTCCGCCATGTTCGATTTTTTGTGAAGCATGGGTTTCAAAAGTTTATAGAAAAAAAATATCACAAGACTCCCGAAATGAAATAATCAATCAACCCATTTAATATGTGCTATTTAATCTGTCTCGCACAAGGGGCGCTCTCATAAGACAAGTCTATTGTATGCGCGCTCTTTTTCTCAGCATTTGTGATGTTTGTATGTGTTTTTGTTTTATATGTTGTACATTGTATGCGTCTTTCCAGGAGTGTTCAGCTGATGTTTTCACTCGAGAATCTAGTTGGAGATCTATTCCATCGCACCTTTGAACTTAAGCGCCATGTCGTACTATTTGTATCGCTTGTTTTCCTATATTAATTCTTTGTTTTCTTTATCACTGGAGATCCGTTGGTATGTTTTGACTAAACTATAAAAAAACGAAAACAATATTTTGCGGGATCGACCTACACGCATTGCGTTATCTTCAACATGGTGACCTACACGCATTACGTTAACTTCAACATGGCAACATTTCTTCGGATAGAAGCGCCATGTTGAAGTGAAGAGTGGCACGCGACAAATGATTACAACTTCTTTGAATGATGCATTCTATCACAAATATTTTTTTTGTTTTTCTGTATTTTATTTTAATATCACCTCCTTATCTTTTTTTTATTTTGTATTCATATAGGTTTTGGTAATGATATAGTGTACCTCATATGTACATAGATATAATCATCGAATATGACAAGTTTTGCATGCAAGCAGGAGATGCTGGTGTTGCATGCAAGCAGGAGATGATTACTCTTCCTGGGCACCTGGTTCCACTTCCATTTTAGGAGTTCGCTTCTTTTCATATGGTGGAAGTTTTTCTTTGTTTGCTTTGGTTCCTGTTTTATCCTGACTTTGTATGTCTTCGGTTTATGATTTTCTGAATTATCGATTTTGTACTGTGTATTGGGATATGGTCATTATCCATAATTGTCATTTCAAGGAGCTGCTGTAATGGGTGTTGCATGCGAACAGGAGACGCTGACTCTCCCTGGGTACCTGGTCTTACTTCGGAATATTGTATATCCCGGGGTTCGCAACTGTTCTTATGAAAATTCTCCTATGCTATTTTGAACATAGATTTTATTTGAATATGCTTCTGAATCGACCCTACAGGAAATTTGGAGCCGCGCACTCTCCTTTATGTAAATATATAAATCTAAATTCAAAAAATTAAAGAGGGCGATATTTGATATTATTTGATATATGATATTTGTTGGCTCCACTGCAAGCATCACTGATGAGAATTTAATATTCGAAACACGTGTCTGGTGCATGGAGATTGATTTGGATTTTTTTTTAAGAAGGTATAGAGTTGGACCCTTCGACATTATTCTAATGATTTTGCCTTACCTTCGCGACTCCAAGAATGAATAAGTGATGTTTATTCTGATTTCTGCTTTGTGTTTGAGTGTTACTCAATTGTATTTCTAGATTTCAAATTATACAACCTGGGACATTTATGTCTCAAAGACAACATTTCTAAAGGGTACCCGTCGGCGTTCATGTACAGTGAAAAGTTCTAAAATGTTCACAATATTAGGATTGTGACAGGACAGTGACATGCATCTTAATACCTTGATATATTTATTTTTCTTTATTTTTGTAACTTCAAAAGTCGTGAATTCTACACTCCTATTCACTCCTCCATGGCTAGGCTACTAACGACTCATTTACGTACATCAGTGGTGAGAAAATGGCCGCTAAGGACCTTGACCAATATATATTTCTATTTTTTTTTATTCTACTTTTTCTTTCCACTCCTCTTTTCATATACCTCAAGTTCATTCAACTCTTGAAGTATTGAAAATATTTTTCTCCATTATTTTTATAATATTGAATGCCCTCTTAAATATTCATTTATAATTCATTTACTTTGACCTTTAACTGCTGTAACAGTTTTTTTTTTTCAAAACTCATTTAATAATTGGAATTATCTTTTTTGTTACTGTTGTTATTTACATATTAAAACTTTATTTTTAATTTTATGGCAATTATATTTTTTCAATGATTTTTAGGTCAATACCCATGCGCTCCCTTTTTATAATATATTTTATTGTGTTTTTAATCTGGGTTACCTTTGTAACGCTGCAGATACATTCATTATATGCTTTCAAGATGACTTATTGTGGTAAGCCAAACATGGGATGCTTACTCCTCCCTGGCACCTGGTCCCACCTCTAGCTTGCTAGGGGTCCGTCGATGCTCAAATTGGCGCACTATTGTGAGTTATGTTGAGATTATCGTCAGGATCTTCTTAATCTGATAAAAAATGAATAGATGGTCAGCATCACGGATTTAACTGTGATATTGAAATAGATCATCTATAATTTATAACATCATATGAATATTTTAACAAATAATGTATCATCAGTGTTGCTTGAAGCTAAAAAAAGAGTGAGTATAAAAAGGACAGAATATTACACATGATCAAGAATGTATGCCAAGGGCCAGCTAAGGACAAAACTCTACCTGAGGGAGGGAAATCCTCCTTAGTTTCAGAATAATTTATCAATGTTAGATATGGACAATGATCATATCCTAATACACAGTACAAAATCGATAGTTCAGGAAATCACAAACCGAAAGCATACAAAACCAGGATAAAACAGGAACCAAAGCAAACAAACAATAAAATAAAAATAACAGCCCCCCCCCCCCCTCCCCCAGCAGTGATCAAACCTAGTGATTGAAATGTTCATATTGGAATATATGTTTATCGTAAGAATTATGTTCAAGATATTCGCATTTCAATAGGCTTAATCATAACACGAACTCAATCATTCGAATACTTATGCTTCATATCCTCGGATGAAAGTGCCATTCTGTAGTTAATGTTATGTTTGAAGGTCGATCCCGCAACATCTTTTTTTCGGGTTGTTGTTTTATTTTATAATTTTAGTCAAAACATAACAGTGATATAGAAAATAAGAGTACGAAATTAATACAAGCTATACAAAAAGAACGACATGGTGCTTACATTCAAAGGAACGATGGAATAGATCTCCAACTAGATCCTGAAGGGAAACATCAGCTGAACACTCCTGGAAAGCCGCATAAAATGAACAGCATACAAAAAATAAAGCTTGTGTTTGTGAAACACGAATGCCCCCGGTGGCATCTTTGTAAGTATAAACACTATTTTCTGTTTGGTACATGTATGTGAAAAGTCAAGGTCATGGTCATTTCGTTAAAATTTTTTGGTAACGATGAAAAAAAAAATCTTGTTAAAATTAGGAATACACATGTGAAATATCAAAGCTCTATCACGTACCATTCAAAAGTCATTCCCAATGTTAAAGTTTTGTAAAGTAGGCCAAATGTCCAGGTCCAGGTCACGAGGTCAAAAATGTTGGTATCAATGGAAGGGTCTCGTCACAAGGAATACACATGTGAAATATGAAAGCCCTATCACTTACCATTCAAAATGTATGCCCAATGTAAAAGTTTTTGAAAAGTAGGTCAAAGGTCAAGGTCATGATGTCAAAAATTTTGGTATCAATGAAAAGGTATTGTGACAAGAAATATACATGTTAAATAAGAAAGCTCTATCACCTACCATTCAAAATTTATGCCCAATGTTAAAGTTTTTGAAAAGTAGGTCAAAGGTCAAGATCAAGGTCACGAGGTCAAAAATTTTGGTATCAATGGAAAGGTCTTGTCCCAAGAAATACACATGTGAAATATGAAAGCCATATCACCTCCCATTCAAAAGTTATGTCCAATGTTAAAGTTTTTCGGACAAACAGACAGACAAACAGACAGACAGACCAAAAACTATAAGACATACAAACATCACAATTACTAAGAAAAAAGAGCTTCTTTTTCGACATAGTAACTTTCATACTTTTTTGACATATAACATTGTTTAGATTTAGGATCACTGATGAGGGTTATGTACCCGAAACGTGCATGTCTGGTCCACGTTGCCAATTTATCTGTTTTTAAATGATGCTATTCAATTTGAAGACGTTTACATTTGTTTAACGAGAGTGCCCCATGTGCAACAATGATTTCAAAATGAAAAACAAGCACATAATTTCATGAATTATTTAATTTCGGATGCTTTGTGATATTTTTTTCTGTAGACTTTTTCAGCCCATGCTTCCAAAGTAATCAAACATGGCGGAGCTACAAATGCGAATCATATTTCCATTTTTACATCCATTTTCATATCCATCTGTGTGCCACTACGACATGCTGTCTATTTGTATGTTCATCTTACAGTGAGGCAGTTATTATACACCATAATTCTTCATTCTTTGAGACCTTTGGGTAATCAATTTGAAAAATGGGAGGGTTGTGCGCACGGAATCCGGAAAACGACACCATCTTCTACTTTCGTGGCATTGACCGTCCTCAGTAGGCACCGGTTGTCCATTGGTCCCGTTGGTTTTTGTGTTTCATGTTTATATGGTGTTAGTTGGTGTTCCTTGTCCTTTTTTCGTGTCTTTCTGTGCGTGTCTCCTCTGTGGTTTTGCATTGGGTGTTTTGAGATTTTGCTGTGGGTGCTGCAACCGGATGTTGTTGGAGATCCCCTGTTTTCTTCCATGTACAGAAGTTGATTTATTTCTTAATTTTGTTTTTGAAGAGGTAGTTATCCTTCTTTCAAAAACATTTTTGTTATATTAGATATTTTACTTTTTCTCTTATTATCATTTTTCTCGCCTACGATTACATGACCTTTCAACAGACATTTACCCATAATTATTAAAAGCAATAGACATTTTTATATCAGCTGTTTGAAGGTTGACGGTTGACCTTACATCTTTTGAAGGCTTCATTATTTGTGAGATCATAGGAACGAAATCCGTGATTGCTCTTGCTCATGAATCTAAATTGGTTCTTCTTTGTTTCATTAGTCTCTTCTAGTGTATATCTACTGTGTGTTTCCGCTTGGACTGTTTCGGTGTTTCGCTGTGGGTGCTGTTGGGGATCACCTCCTTTCCTATAAGTACTTTTTGGAGCTCGTAAAAAAAATCCGCGCGAGGGGTTTTACAGTAAGTGTTTTGAATATTTTTCCCTGACATGGTCGCCATAATACTTTCTTTATAGCCATAACCTCAGACAGTGCATGTATTTTATATGTTGTTTTCATTTTCGTGCATGAACATCGACGGCGGGTGTGGGTAGCCAACAGGGGATGCTTTCAACTCCCGGGCACCTGGTCCCACCTCTAGCTTGCTAGGGGTCCGGCGATGCTCAGTTTGGTTCTCTATTGTGAGTGCTGTTGAGATTATCGTCAGGATCTTCTTTAAATCATTTGTATCATGTACAACTCTTCTGGCAATGCCAAAAGTTTGATATCCCCTCTAAAAAGAGGTGTCTAACCTCTTCTCTGAAAACAATTCTAGGGGCCTTTAATACGTACCCATAGCAATTCAAACAAAATACCTGAAGAGGGTGTCGCTAAGTCGTACTAAAATGATGTACAAGTCGAGTTACTTCTCGAAAGAACATTTTCTTTGGAGGTATGGTTTATTCAATTGAACAAATATTTTTTTCGTCTTTCTATATACTATTTTCATAACATTTGATTTAGTATCAATCGTTATTTTCCAATCCCAATTCCAATTACGAATAATTATACGCCTATTTTACTTTTAAAATACTGTTAACAGGGCAACGGCTTATAATTGCACTGTTAGACGGATAGTATTTACTATTCAGAAATGCTATTCTTTATTAGTTTCTTTTTTAGAATTCGTAATGTTTTTTTTTCTATATTATACATGTACTGATGGCAAATAAAGAATTCTTCATATATAGCCTAGATAATGATGATAGCCTCGTGTTAACAAGAACATCCCCACTCTATGAGGAGGGATCTCAAACGAGACTCGGTTGAAGCACCAACAAAAACACAAAACACCAAATACGTCATAAAAGCACAACAAACATACCATATGGTCAAATTAATATTTAGGTTTATAATTCTTAATTTCAGTATGTATTACACTGCAAAAAAAAAAGAGAATCTAGTAATAATCAGTTATAGATTTCTGAATATAAATTCCTAACAACTAGATGTCAAGAGAGAATACACTCTGTGCTTCACACTTGCCTAAAAGCTTCATGTAAAATGCATCACAATAAGATTCAGTTTGTATCAAGAACAACTGGTTGTTAATGCAGAAATGCTTTTTGACTGTAGAACTACATGATGGGCAAACTCTTTGACAATCAGTTGTTGAAATTCAGAATCTAACATGCAACATTTAACATGCCACATTTAACATTTCCTTTACTCGTACGAAGCTGAATTCATTCAATCTTTGGCCTCTGAATGGAAAAGATACTTTGCTCTGAATGACTGGAAAAAGGAGGAGATCTCCAACAAGACCCCGTTGCAGCATCAACATTAAAACACCAAAACACCCGATGCAAAACGCAAAAGACGAGTACAGCACGAGACGGAAAAGAGACACACGACATGCAAACATCAAACACAAAAGACTACACATAAACCGACGAGACCAATGGGTAACCGGTGCCGACTTTGGACGGCCATTTGTCACGCAAGTAGCAAATGGTGTGGTTATCCTGGATTACGTGCGCACAACCCTCTCACTACTCCAATTACCCAGAGGTCTCGAAGAACGTACAATTGTGGTGTAAAACAACCTCCTCACTGTAAGATGACATCGCACAAACAAGACCGCGAAACGTAGAGGCCCCAGAGACACAGATGAATATGTAAATGGATATAAAAAGAGGGCATGCGTAATACAGTCCGTGCTCTGTCGGCTGTAGCGAGCTCATGTATGTAATCACCCGAGGAGTCCGACTGACATTCAGAGAGGACAGGTGGTCGGGGCCCTGTCTTCTCTAAAGAGGTTTGGACAGGCCCCGTCATGGAGTCCCGTCGTCACAGTCTGTCAGAGTGCAAGTCTCAAGGATGCGCTTGTACAAGACTGTAGATTGGTCAAGTACCAAGCCTAGTGTCCGTCTGGTGACATTAGGATCATATAAAAGGCGTTTGATGATTCTGACGCATTTTCGATGGTTATGCTGCCTACCTTTGATCCTTTTTATTTTGTTTATCATATCACCATAAAAGACAGGTTGTGTAATACCCATAGTAATGTACTCTGTTGCATGTATAGATCCGAATTTTAAAGAAGTTGACTGTAATTTGTGTTTCCAGAAAGTCTTAACTAGTTTATGAAAGCGGAAACCTTGACCCAAAAGTTTTTTGGTAATTTGTAAATTTCTACTGTTAAAATCCAAAATATCAGTACATGCTCTAGCGTACCGGATGAGCTGTGATACGTAAATGCCGTATGACGGTAATCTTGGAACATCACCGTCAAGCCAAGGGAAATTTACTATGTTGAATCCAAAATCATCCCTTTTGTCATATACACTTGTATGAATCTTTCCGTTTACAATTTTGATATATAGGTCCAAAAAGGGTGTTTCTGTATTTGAAAAGTTTGCCTTGTTAAGGGTTAATTCTTGTGGATAAATTTCATTCTTATATAATTCAAAAGCAGGATTGTTAATGGTTAGAATAACATCCAGATACCTAGAAGTATTATTGAAACATTTCAGCTCATCAAATTTTCTTTGCATTTGAAGATTTTGGATAAATTCTTTTTCATAAGTGTATATAAATAAATCTGCAACAAGAGGCGCACAGTTAGTACCCATAGGAATTCCTACAACCTGCTTGTATAGATCCTCACCAAATCTAACATAAATATTGTCCAAGAGGAAGGACAAGGCATTACACAGGTCACTACATGTCCATGATTTGTATGATTTGTAGTCTGTCGAGGAAAAGAAACCCTTCGATTCAGATGTACAAATGTAAGTTTTTCGCTCTCGAAACACCATTTAAGGAGATTAGATAATCGATCATTAATTTTGTCATGAGGAAGTGTGGTGTACATATTAGAGAAGTCGTATGAAGAAATCGTATTGGCTTGGAAATTTCCAGATTTCATTTTTTCAATCACATCCCCTGAATTCTAAATAGACCAAAATAAATTTACATCGTTCCTGTTTAGAACCGTTTCACAATATCTAGTTTTGTGTTCTTTAATAGCAGTAAGTGCTGACGTCAGATTTCTAGACAAAATTGTAGTGGAGCAATTACTAGAATTAGCAATAAATCGAAATTTGTAAGGAGACTTGTGTAGTTTCGGTATGCAATATAGTGTTGAGACATCCAATTTAGAAATAGAGATATTGAAGACAGTTCACTGTTATGCTTGCTTAAAATGTTAGATGCACTTTCATTGCTTTTGATATATGTATTAGTAGACGAAAGTTCCGAAACCAAAGTTGATATGTAGTAACGTTTTCAAATGATAATGGTGTTGTTGGCTGCTTTATCAGCTGGTGCAAAGACATATTTTTCATGTAATTTACTTAGTTCTGATTTGAAATATCTTTCTGATTTGGAACGTGGATTTTGAAAAAGATGAGGGTTTTTATGGAAGTTATCTATTCGAATATCCGTTATATCTAAAATGAGGTTTTTCAGATTTATTTTTATACACCTATGAAAAAGAATTTATCCAAAATCTCCAAAAGCAAAGAAAATTTGATGAGCTGAAATGTTTCAATAATACTTCTAGGTATCTGGATGATATTCTAACCATTAACAATCCTGTTTTTGAATTATATAAGAATGAAATTTATCCACAAGAATTAACCCTTAACAAGGCAAACCTTTCAAATACAGAAACACCCTTTTTGGACCTAAATATCAAAATTGTAAACGGAAAGATTCATACAAGTGTATATGACAAAAGGGATGATTTTGGATTCAACATAGTAAATTTCCCTTGGCTTGACGGTGATGTTCCAAGATTACCGTCATACGGCATTTACATATCACAGCTCATCCGGTACGCTAGAGCATGTACTGATATTTTGGATTTTCACAGTAGAAATTTACAAATTACCAAAAAACTTTTAGGTCAAGGTTTCCGCTTTCATAAACTAGTTAAGACTTTCTGGAAATTTTACAAAAATTACAGTCAACTTCTTTTAAAATTCGGATCTATACATGCAACAGAGTACATTACTATGGGTATTACACAACCTGTCTTTTATGGTGATATGATAAACAAAATAAAAAGGATCAAAGGTAGGCAGCATAGCCATCGAAAATGCGTCAGAATCATCAAACGCCTTTTATACCGTGGATATGATCCTAATGTCACCAGACGGACACTAGGCTTGGTACTTGACCAATCTACAGTCTTGTACAAGCGCATCCTTGAGACTTGCACTCTGACTGACTGTGACGACGGGACTCCATGACGGGCCCTGTCCAAACCTCTTTAGAGAAGACAGGGCCCCGACCACCTGTCCTCTCTGAATGTCAGTCGGACTCCTCGGGTGATTACATACATATACTCGCTACAGCCGACAGAGCACGGACTGTATTACGCATGCCCTCTTTTTATATCCATTTACA
Organism: Pinctada fucata; assembly: GCA_028142955.1. Taxonomy (NCBI): domain Eukaryota; kingdom Metazoa; phylum Mollusca; class Bivalvia; order Pterioida; family Pteriidae; genus Pinctada; species Pinctada fucata. Next base: position 16,036,331 of record AP027110.1, on the reverse strand, counting down.
TATTCATCTGTGTCTCTGGGGCTTCTGCGTTTTGCGGTCTTGTTTGTGTGATGTCATCTTACAGTGAGGAGGTTGTTTTACACCACAATTGTACGTTCTTCGAGACCTCTGGATAATTGGGGAAGTGAGAGGGTTGTGCGCACGTAATCCAGGATAACCACACCATTTGCTACTTGCGTGACAGATGGCCGTCTAAAGTCGGCACCGGTTACCCATTGGTCTTGTCGGTTTATGTGTAGTCTATTGTGGTTGATGTTTACATGTTGTGTGTCTCTTTTCCGCCTCGTGCTGTACTCGTATTTTGTGTTTTTGCATCGGGTGTTTTGGTGTTTTACTGTTGATGCTGCAACGGGGTCTTGTTGGAGATTTCCTCCCTTCTTTTTCCAGTCATTCAGAGCTAAGTATCTTTTCCCTTTAGAGGCCAAAGATTGAATGAATTCAGCTTCGTACGAGTAAAGGAAATGTTAAATGTGGCATGTTAAATGTTGCATGTTAGATTCTGAATTTCAACAACTGATTGTCAAAGAGTTTGCCCATCATGTAGTTCTACAGTCAAAAAGCATTTCTGCATTAACAACCAGTTGTTCTTGATACAAACTGAATCTTATTGTGATGCATTTTGCATGAAGCTTTTAGGCAAGTGTGAAGCACAGAGTGTATTCTCTCTTGACATCTAGTTGTTAGGAACTTATATTCAGAAATCTATAACTGATTATTACTAGATTCTCTTTTTTTTTTGCAGTGTAATACATACTGAAATTAAGAATTATAAACCTAAATATTAATTTGACCATATGGTATGTTTGTTGTGCTTTTATGACGTATTTGGTGTTTTGTGTTTTTGTTGGTGCTTCAACCGAGTCTCGTTTGAGATCCCTCCTCATAGAGTGGGGATGTTCTTGTTAACACGAGGCTATCATCATTATCTAGGCTATATATGAAGAATTCTTTATTTGCCATCAGTACATGTATAATATAGAAAAAAAAACATTACGAATTCTAAAAAAGAAACTAATAAAGAATAGCATTTCTGAATAGTAAATACTATCCGTCTAACAGTGCAATTATAAGCCGTTGCCCTGTTAACAGTATTTTAAAAGTAAAATAGGCGTATAATTATTCGTAATTGGAATTGGGATTGGAAAATAACGATTGATACTAAATCAAATGTTATGAAAATAGTATATAGAAAGACGAAAAAAATATTTGTTCAATTGAATAAACCATACCTCCAAAGAAAATGTTCTTTCGAGAAGTAACTCGACTTGTACATCATTTTAGTACGACTTAGCGACACCCTCTTCAGGTATTTTGTTTGAATTGCTATGGGTACGTATTAAAGGCCCCTAGAATTGTTTTCAGAGAAGAGGTTAGACACCTCTTATTAGAGGGGATGTCAAACTTTTGGCATTGCCAGAAGAGTTGTACATGATACAAATGATTTAAAGAAGATCCTGACGATAATCTCAACAGCACTCACAATAGAGAACCAAATTGAGCATCGCCGGACCCCTAGCAAGCTAGAGGTGGGACCAGGTGCCCGGGAGTTGAAAGCATCCCCTGTTGGCTACCCACACCCGCCGTCGATGTTCATGCACGAAAATGAAAACAACATATAAAATGCATGCACTGTCTGAGGTTATGGCTATAAAGAAAGTATTATGGCGACCATGTCAGGGAAAAATATTCAAAACACTTACTGAAAAACCCCTCGCGCGGATTTTTTTTACGAGCTCCAAAAAGTACTTATAGGAAAGGAGGTGATCCCAAACAGCACCCACAGCAAAACACCGAAACAGTCCAATCGGAAACACACAGTAGATATACACTAGAAGAGACTAAAGAAACAAAGAAGAACCAATTTAGATTCATGAGCAAGAGCAATCACGGATTTCGTTCCTATGATCTCACAAATAATGAAGCCTTCAAAAGATGTAAGGTCAACCGTCAACCTTCAAACAGCTGATATAAAAATGTCTATTGCTTTTAATAATTATGGGTAAATGTCCGTTGAAAGGTCATGTAAACGTAGGCGAGAAAAATAATAATAAGAGAAAAAGTAAAATATCTAATATAACAAAAATGTTTTTGAAAGAAGGATAACTACCTCTTCAAAAACAAAATTAAGAAATAAATCAACTTCTGTACATGGAAGAAAACAGGGGATCTCCAACAACATCCGGTTACAGCACCCACAGCAAAATCTCAAAACACCCAATGCAAAACCACAGAGGAGACACGCACAGAAAGACACGAAAAAAGGACAAGGAACACCAACTAACACCATATAAACATGAAACACAAAAGGCCATACATGAACCAACGGGACCAATGGACAACCGGTGCCTACTGAGGACGGTCAATGCCACGAAAGTAGAAGATGGTGTCGTTTTCCGGATTCCGTGCGCACAACCCTCCCATTTTTCAAATTGATTACCCAAAGGTCTCAAAGAATGAAGAATTATGGTGTATAATAACTGCCTCACTGTAAGATGAACATACAAATAGACAGCATGTCGTAGTGGCACACAGATGGATATGAAAATGGATGTAAAAATGGAAATATGATTCGCATTTGTAGCTCCGCCATGTTTGATTCCTTTGGGAAGCATGGGCTGAAAAAGTCTACAGAAAAAAATATCACAAAGCATCCGAAATTAAATAATTCATGAAATTATGTGCTTGTTTTTCATTTTGAAATCATTGTTGCACATGGGGCACTCTCGTTAAACAAGGCTCTTTTATCTCAGTAATTGTGATGTTTGTATGTCTTATAGTTTTTGGTCTGTCTGTCTGTTTGTCTGTCTGTTTGTCCGAAAAACTTTAACATTGGACATAACTTTTGAATGGAGGTGATATGGCTTTCATATTTCACATGTGTATTCCTTGGGACAAGACCTTTCCATTGATACCAAAATTTTTGACCTCGTGACCTTGATCTGACCTTTGACCTACTTTTCAAAAACTTTAACATTGGGCATAAATTTTGAATGGTAGGTGATAGAGCTTTCATATTTAACATGTATATTTCTTGTCACAATACCTTTCCATTGATACCAAAATTTTTGACATCATGACTTTGACCTTTGACCTACTTTTCAAAAACTTTTACATTGGGCATACATTTTGAATGGAAAGTGATAGGGCTTTCTTATTTCACATGTGTATTCCTTGTGACGAGACCCTTCCATTGATACCAACATTTTTGACCTCGTGACCTGGACCTGGACATTTGGCCTACTTTACAAAACTTTAACATTGGGAATAACTTTTGAATGGTACGTGATAGAGCTTTGATATTTCACATGTGTATTCCTTATTTTAACAAGATTTTTTTTCATCGTTACCAAAAAATTTTAACGAAGTGACCCTGACCTTGACTTTTCACATACATGTACCAAACAGAAAATAGTGTTTATACTTACAAAGATGCCACCGGGGGCATTCATGTTTCACAAACACAGGCTTTATTTTTTGTATGCTGTTCATTTTATGCGGCTTTCCAGGAGTGTTCAGCTGATGTTTCCCTTCAGGATCTAGTTGGAGATCTATTCCATCGTTCCTTTGAATGTAAGCACCATGTCGTTCTTTTTGTATAGCTTGTATTAATTTCGTACTCTTATTTTCTATATCACTGTTATGTTTTGACTAAAATTATAAAATAAAACAACAACCCGAAAACAAGATGTTGCGGGATCGACCTTCAAACATAACATTAACTACAGAATGGCACTTTCATCCGAGGATATGAAGCATAAGTATTCGAATGATTGAGTTCGTGTTATGATTAAGCCTATTGAAATGCGAATATCTTGAACATAATTCTTACGATAAACATATATTCCAATATGAAAATTTCAATCACTAGGTTTGATCACTGCTGGGGGAGGGGGGGGGCTGTTATTTTTATTTTATTGTTTGTTTGCTTTGGTTCCTGTTTTATCCTGGTTTTGTATGCTTTCGGTTTGTGATTTCCTGAACTATCGATTTTGTACTGTGTATTAGGATATGATCATTATTTATATCTAACATTGATAAATTATTCTGAAACTAAGGAGGATTTCCCTCCCTCAGGTAGAGTTTTGTCCTTAGCTGGCCCTTGGCATACATTCTTGATCGTGTGTAATATTCTGTCCTTTTTATACTCACTCTTTTTTTAGCTTCAAGCAACACTGATGATACATTATTTGTTAAAATACTCATATGATGTTATAAATTATAGATGATCTATTTCAATATCACAGTTAAATCCGTGATGCTGACCATCTATTCATTTTTTATCAGATTAAGAAGATCCTGACGATAATCTCAACATAACTCACAATAGTGCGCCAATTTGAGCATCGACGGACCCCCTAGCAAGCTAGAGGTGGGACCAGGTGCCAGGGAGGAGTAAGCATCCCATGTTTGGCTTACCACAATAAGTCATCTTGAAAGCATATAATGAATGTATCTGCAGCGTTACAAAGGTAACCCAGATTTAAAACACAATAAAATATATTATAAAAAGGGAGCGCGTGGGTATTGACCTAAAAATCATTAAAAAAATATAATTGCCATAAAATTAAAAATAAAGTTTTAATATGTAAATAACAACAGTAACAAAAAAGATAATTCCAATTATTAAATGAGTTTTGAAAAAAAAAACTGTTACAGCAGTTAAAGGTCAAAGTAAATGAATTATAAATGAATACTCTAAGAGGGCATTCAATATTATAAAAATAATGGAGAAAAATATTTTCAATACTTCAAGAGTTGAATGAACTTGAGGTATATGAAAAGAGGAGTGGAAAGAAAAAGTAGAATAAAAAAAATAGAAATATATATTGGTCAAGGTCCTTAGCGGCCATTTTCTCACCACTGATGTAAGTAAATGAGTCATTAGTAGCCTAGCCATGGAGGAGTGAATAGGAGTGTAGAATTCACGACTTTTGAATTTACAAAAATAAAGAAAAATGAATATATCAAGGTATTAAGATGCATGTCACTGTCCTGTCACAATCCTAATATTGTGAACATTTTAGAACTTTTCACTGTACATGAACGCCGACGGGTACCCTTTAGAAATGTTGTCTTTGAGACATAAATGTCCCAGGTTGTATAATTTGAAATCTAGAAATACAATTGAGTAACACTCAAACACAAAGCAGAAATCAGAATAAACATCACTTATTCATTCTCGGAGTCGCGAAGGTAAGGCAAAATCATTAGAATAATGTCGAAGGGTCCAACTCTATACCTTCTTAAAAAAAATCCAAATCAATCTCCATGCACCAGACACGTGTTTCGAATATCAAAATCCTCATCAGTGATACTTGCAGTGGAGCCAACAAATATCATATATCAAATAATATCAAATATCGCCCTCTTTAATTTTTTGAATTTAGATTTATATATTTACATTAAGGAGAGTGCGCGGCTCCAAATTTCCTGAAGGGTCGATTCAGAAGCATATTCAAATAAAATCTATGTTCAAAATAGGATAGGAGAATTTTCATAAGAACAGTTGCGAACCCCGGGATATACAATATTCCGAAGAAAGACCAGGTACCCAGGGAGAGTCAGTGTCTCCTGTTTGCATGCAACACCCATTACAGCAGCTCCTTGAAATGACAATTATGGATAATGACCATATCCCAATACACAGTACAAAATCGATAATTCAGAAAATCATAAACCGAAGACATACAAAGTCAGGATAAAACAGGAACCAAAGCAAACAAAGAAAAACTTCCACCATATGAAAAGAAGCGAACTCCTAAAATGGAAGTGAGACCAGGTGCCCAGGAAGAGTAATCATCTCCTGCTTGCATGCAACACCAGCATCTCCTGCTTGCATGCAAAACTTGTCATATTCGATGATTATATCTATGTACATATGAGGTACACTATATCATTACCAAAACCTATATGAATACAAAATAAAAAAAAAGATCAGGAGGTGATATTAAAATAAAATACAGAAAAACAAAAAAATATTTGTGATAGAATGCATCATTCAAAGAAGTTGTAATCATTTGTCGCGTGCCACTCTTCACTTCAACATGGCGCTTCTATCCGAAGAAATGTTGCCATGTTGAAGTTAACGTAATGCGTGTAGGTCACAATGTTGAAGATAACGCAATGCGTGTAGGTCGATCCCGCAAAATATTGTTTTCGTTTTTTTATAGTTTAGTCAAAACATACCAACGGATCTCCTGTATTTTTTTTTTACCTGTAATTCTTCATAACAATAAACATTTTTATATTATTTATTAAAAGGCTGACGGTTGACCTTACATCTTTTGAAGGCTTCATTATTTGCGAGATCCTAGAAACGATATTCGTTATTGCTCTTACATGTGAACCTTACTTGGTTCTTCGTTGTTCGTTTTGTTTCGTTTGCTGTGTATATCTACTCTTTTGCTTGGGGAGTTTCGGTGTTTTGCTATGTACACTGTTACCAGTTTTGTTGGAGATCCCTTCCTTTTTTCTTAGAATTGTGTCACGTGCCACTCTTCAGCAAATATTCAAAGTTTGACACCCTACCTAAAAAGAGGTGTCCGTGTATAAAGTTTGAACTCTTCTCCAAAGAAAAGCATTCTAGTGGCCTACAATAATGATACAAAGGTGATGCAACTCCATACCTTGAAAAAAAATTCAAACCAGTTTATAATGCACCAGACACGTGTTTTGGATATCAAATCCTGATTTGTGATGCTTTCAGACACATACACATACACAGCTAAAATTCATTTCAGTAGCGCCTTCTAGTTTGAATATCAGTGTAAAATGCATTTTTCAAAGAGTGCGCGGCTTCATATTTCCTGTATAGTCGACTCAGTAGCATGGCCGAAGAATAATATGTTCAAAATATCATTGGAGGAGGTACGCTTTTTTAATTTCGATGTTATGTAAGTACAAATCACAATTCAAACAAAATACAAATATACCTGAGGAGGGTATCACCAAGTCGACACAATTAAGTTCATAAGTCACGTCATTTCTTGAAAGTCAGCTTCTTTGGTGGTATGATTCATTGTATTGAACAAATATTTTTTTCTGCACATTATTTTAATTATACATGTATTTGATTTTGGATCAAATATTATTTTTCGATCGACTGTATAAACGTCTTCAAACGCAACAGCATCATTAAAGGACACTGTCAGATAAATTTGCAGCATGGACCAGACATGCACGTTTCGGGTATTAAACCCTCGTCAGTGATCTAACCAATGTAATATGGCCAAAGAGTGTGAAAGTTGATATATCCAAAAACGCACCGAAAGTAACAGGATGGGTGGGATATGATGCTACAGGACCCATATTTCAGAAAATTCAAGAATATGTGTGAACAGAAATTTTCCAGTGCGTTGAACGAACGATCGACCGCACTTGACTGAACTTGACTAAATGTAAGTTCGCTTTTATTTTCCAATTTTCAATATGAATAATACATCTATTTTCGAATTACTTTCTTGAAGGACAACGACTCATTATTGCACTTTCTGACGCATAATTTTCTTTATTATTTTTTGTTCAGAATTCGTAATGTCTTTTCTATCAGTGAATGAAAGGCAAACAGAAATTCCAAAACCATATTCCAAAAAGCACAATCTAGGCTACAATGACAAATATGGATAATGACCATATCCCTTTTTACAGCACAAAATCGATAATTCAGAAAATCAGAAACCGAAGGCATACGAAATCAGGATAAAACAGGAACCAAAGCAAACAAACAAAAACATCACTTCCCAACTCGGAAGGAAAATAGGACAAAAAGACGCAGGCATCGACATAAGCCCCTGTTAATTGTAGTAAATTAATTCTGATCAAAAAGAAATTATTAAGCTCCGCTTGTCATACTAATACTTAAAAAATCAAATGAAGCAGCCATGCTAAAAGGCAGACCTCTTATATCGTGTTTCTAGATTCTGAGGACGAACGCTTATATAGAAAAGTATCTTTGCTGCCAGCCAATTTCCTGCAACAATCTTGCAGAAATATTTAGACATCCTCATGCCTCCATAAAGAGACATTTCTTTTTCTAATCAATTGTAAACTGAAAAGTATGTTTTCATTAAAATTATGCAATATTTCTAGTAGCGAAGACTCATTTCTTACGTAAATAGACACTTTCATTGATAAATACGTCGTAATGACCTTCCGATACCTAACGATTTTATGACGTCATAGACTAAAATCCGCGTAGGAGAGTACAAATGCCTCCAAGGACACCTATCAGTGCGTACCTAGCTTGTTTCATAACGTGCGAGTTTGTCCTGGCAAAAACTGTTGGGAGAAGTTTTACATCAAAGAAATTTTCAATACAACGTCATTATAGATGTCTTAAGTACACGTATACGTTAATCTGATATAAACATGAGACGTTCTGAATTCTGTCAGGAAATATCAATAACAAAATCCTGCTGAAATCTAGCTCAACGGAAATTAGAAAGATTCGTATTTCGAAGTGAGAAATATTGGAAAAAAATTATATTATATATCTTACGGTAATCAAAAGGAAATGTAAACTGAGTTGCTAACTCTCTGGTAAATGGGGTTAAAAAAAAACTTTGAACACAACATAGGGTTAAGTACCCATGTCTGGTCCATGCTGAAAACTTATCACAGACTGATCTTAAATGATGCTATTAATTTCGGTTGAACGTTTCTTCAACGACTTCGAAAATTTTTGTTATCAAATTTTTTCTTGACATTTCTAAAATATATCATATCCCATCTATCCTGCTACGTCTTTCGGTACATTTTTGGACATAACAATTTACACACTCTTTGGCCACATTACATTGTTTAGATTGAGGATCACTGACGAGGGTTGAAAATGTGAAAAGTTTACGGACGGAAGAACGACGGACTACAGACAAAGCGGTATGACAATATTTCACTTTTAGTTTTTTCTTCAGGTGAGCTAAAAAGGGTCCTGTAGCATCATATCCCAATTATCCTGCTACGTCCTTCGGTATTTATCTGACATAATTTTCATAGTCTTTGGCAATATTTCATTGTTTAGACTGAGAATCACTGACGATAGTTAAGTATCAGAAACGTGCAAATCTGGTCCATGTAGCAAATTTATCTGTTCTTAAATGATGCTATGAATTTGATGACGTGTCACATTAGACAGAACAGAACCATATTGTTGATGCATACTCCTCCCAGGCACCTGGTCCCACCTCTAGCTTGCTAGGGGTCCGTTGATACTTAATTTTGTGCTCTATTGTGAGTGTTGTTGAGATTATCGTCGGGATCTTTTTTAACTCATTTGTATCAATTGTACGCAGGATCGAAATTTTCAGAAAACAATGGTTCGCAAGATCATACTGCTTTCTTAGATAATATGCAGCACTTTCTTGTAAGCATGAGCCCCCTGATAGGGTTGAACCCTTTTGAAAAGATGTTTTATTTGTATTGCTGGGAAGACAGAACTAAACGTCATGTACCTGAAAGGAGGGGATCTCCAACATCACGTAGTTACAGCACCAACAACAAACATGTAGTTAGTAGACCCCAAAGATAGCACATGGTCCCCAAAGTAGATCTATACCTTATTGAGGGAGTTAAGTTAAGGTTACGCTACGGTAGTACTAGACCCGCATGGTAGGACTGGGCTTAATGGGAAGGAATGGAACCCCATTTAGGTAAAGATCTCATGGTAGGAAAGAAACCCAATTATATAACTGGAAAAACTTAATCCCTTTGTATATATTACTTCGTTTAATGGTATTATTTTGGTCCTGTAGCATCACATCCAACCCATCCTTCTACGTTTCTTTTTTCGGTACAATTTGGACATAATAATTTTCTCACTCTTTGCCCTTATTACATTGTTTAGCTTGAGGATTACTGACGACAGTTAAGTAACCGAAACCTGCATGTCTGGTCCATGCTGCAAATTTGCTATTGAATCTGAAGACGTTTAATATTGATCCCTGTGGCTCTAATGTTCCTATGGGAAGCCTGTATCTCTTGTTGAGTTTGGGTTATCAGTAAATTTCTTGTACGACTGGAACTGTTTGGGAAAATCTTATTCGCGCTTGCGCACTGTGGTTATCATTATGATGATAAATCGTAGCAAGTATGTTGCCCATTACAAAATACATTATCAGCGGATAATATATATTAAGATAGTGTTATCTTTCGAGCACAACAGTGTACGTTTTTGTCTTTCTGTGTTAAATTAGGTATCTCGTTTCATTAGGCTGAGTTCAATACATCAAGAAACTGGAAACCACGCTTGGTTTCACATATTCTAAAGATTCAAACACCTGAACGTGATACGTGTCTCATGTTCTGTCATAAAATATGAGCCTAGAAGGTATTTGCTTCCTTATTGCAATCAAAACTGTGACATTTACAAACACAACTAAAATGCTTAGATGACAATATTCTATCTTATATTATCTTGATCATGCTGTCCACGCAATTAAGAAATTTTCAGTGCATGACTATGTTTATCAAAACCCATTGTTTGTAACGATTGACACTTTCGTTAATTTTAGATAGACATCTGGGATGACTGCATGAATGAATTAACTCCAGCCGGTTTTGTATGCATTTGAATATTCATGTGTGCGTAACTCATTTGTAACACACTTTGCTTGTGGAGCTCGTACAAAAGTTTCCAACCAGTGGTTTGACAGTAAGTGATTTGAATGACAAATATGGATAATGACCATAACCCTGTATACAGCACAAAATCGATAATTCAGAAATTTAAATCAGAAACCGAAGGCATACAAAATCAGGATAAAACAGGAATCAAAGCAAACAAACAAAAACCTCCAACATTTGAAAAGAAGCGAACTCCCGATATGGGAGTGAGACAAGGTGCCCAGGAAGAGTAAGCATCTCCTGCTTGCATACAACACCCGCCGCTTCAATTTGGTAGAACTGTCACATCCGGTAACGTCCATTTTGGAAGAGATAGAGTACAATCTTTGGTTGGATGGTTCAAATGGTCTATGGCAGAATATCATCCACCAGTCTGGAAAGTGGGACATCATAGTGTATGACGAGTTCCCCATATCGACCGTAGAACTTCCTCATGAGTTAAAGAAGATCCTGACGATAATCTCAACAGCACTCCCAATAGAGCACCAAATTGAGCATCGACGGACCCCTAGCAAGCTAGAGGTGGGACCAGGTGCCCGGGAGGAGTAAGCATCCCCTGTTGGCTAGCCGCACCCGCCGTCGATGATCATGCTTAACAATGAAAACATATAAAAAACATGAACTGCACTGACTTAGGCCATTTCTATGTAGAAAGTGCTATGGCGACCATGTCAGGGAAAGAATTCAAAACACTTACTGTCAAACCCCTCGCGGGGAACTTTTTTACGAGCTCCACACGGCAAAGGGCATAAGTGTGACACAAATGAGTTAAAGAAGATCCTGACGATAATCTCAACAGCACTCCCAATAGAGCACCAAATTAAGCATCGACGGACCCCTAGCAAGCTAGAGGTGGGACCAGGTGCCCGGGAGGAGTAAGCATCCCCTGTTGGCTAGCCGCACCCGCCGTCGATGATCATGCTTAACAATGAAAACATATAAAAAACATGAACTGCACTGACTTAGGCCATTTCTATGTAGAAAGTGCTATGGCGACCATGTCAGGGAAAGAATTCAAAACACTTACTGTCAAACCCCTCGCGGGGAACTTTTTTACGAGCTCCACACGGCAAAGGGCATAAGTGTGACACAAATGAGTTAAAGAAGATCCTGACGATAATCTCAACAGCACTCCCAATAGAGCACCAAATTGAGCATCGACGGACCCCTAGCAAGCTAGAGGTGGGACCAGGTGCCCGGGAGGAGTAAGCATCCCCTGTTGGCTAGCCGCACCCGCCGTCGATGATCATGCTTAACAATGAAAAGTGACGATGTTATTCGCTCACAAACATATCCCTGACTGAGAAGCTTATATGAAAGACGCCTAGCACTCAGAACAAAATTCGCATATTTCGTACTTCATCTGGCATAGTGAATCAACTGAGACGATGTTATTCGCTCACAAACATATCCCTGACTGAGAAGCTTATATGAAAGACGCCTAGCACTCAGAACAAAATTCGCATATTTCGTACTTCATCTGGCATAGTGTATCAACTGAGATATGATCACGCCATAACCAGGCGATGAAGGGATGTTGCTACTCAGAAAAGGAAAGTTTGTAATGCTGAAATTGAAGTCGTCACGTTTGTCATAGAGTGAGGTGTTCATGTGACCATCAGTGTCGTAGGACAACATTATGTCCAAATAGGATGCTGAATTATTTGTCTCTATAGTTTCTTTGACTTCAAGCTCTGAAGGATAGATACTACCCACGACAGGTAATCCGGTAATCAATATAGACACAACCTCAGACAACATTGAATATATTGTTTTCATTTTCAAGCATGGAACATGGCGGCGTGTGCGGCTAGCCAACAGGGGATGCTAACTCCTCCCGGGTACCTGGTCCCACCTCTAGCTTGCTAGGGGTCTGTTGATGCTCAAGTGTGCTTTATTGTGAATGCAGTTGAGATTATCGTAACTCGTTTGGGCCCTTTTTTGATTAATTATTGGTATGGTACGAGGGCTGATTGATATGCTGTGTGACTCATATTCAATGTGCGTCATTGGTCCGATTAGGGAGCATTCTTGTGCATTTCCTGTTCTAGCACTAATTAAGATTGAAATATATAGATATTTCAATTCATTATGGCCAATATATCATTTCTGACTCTATTGAAGACTTAAATTAGTATAAATTACTAAAAGCGGATAAGTTTTAAAATTTGATTTTAACTGAAAGAAGTATCCATAAAAAGAAGAAAATGCTTCTCGGTAATTTCTTTAAAAATTGAACTGAAGATATTCTCTTGAGCAGTCCCGATTCGTCTTACGTAGGTAATACGTATTTCTCTTATTTCAACACGGACATATACTTTTTTTTCAATATTTCGAAAAAGCTTGCATTTACATGTACAGTGTAATTTTCAGACTCATTTACAGACTCTTATGCAACAAAACTTTCCTCCTCACTTTCTCTGTCTATATGATTCTCATTTGATTATGATCTATTTGTAACGTCTCTGTTTCTGAAATTATTTTCTCTTTGGAGGACTTTTATCTCACATTGGTCGTCTTGAATGTTGGGACACAAAATTCCAATGATTTATTGCAGAGGTTGGGTCAAACTGTTCAATTTCTTTTGACAACATTTAATGCATAGACAATAGTTCAGTGTGACTTGTGCAAGAGTGGATCTATTGTCAGTCTTGATAAGCTTGAGTTGGGAGAATATCCTTTTTCAGACTCAGTACTCGATGGCGATAGGGAAAGTAAAAGATCCATCACAGCAAGTATGTTGCTGTATTGGGAAAACACTGTATTTATGATTTCCCAGTCAGGACTAGCATCAATCTTAATGTACCTGAAATTCATTAACAAAATAATGTCGAAGGGTTCCAACTCTATACCCTCTTGAAGAAAATTCCACACAAATTTCCATGCACCAGACACGTGTTTCGAATATTGAATTCTCATCAGTGATACTTCCAGCGGAGCCAACAAAAATCATTTCAGTAGCGCCCTTTTCAATTTTTTTGAATTTAGATTTGTACATCTACATTACAGAGAGTGCGCGGCTCTAAATTTCCTGTAGGGTCGATTCAGTAGCATATCCAAATAAAATCTATGTTCAAAATAGCATTGGAGGGATGGTGCTAAGGTGTTTAACTCCTTTAAAAGTAATAGTCAATGACTTATCTGAGAGTTTATAGATCTAACAGAAAATTGAAGAGTCAGCATCAAGTTCAAAAGCTTGATAATATCTGGATAAAACAATTCATTACCTACTTACTCATCATAAACACTTTTCTTCAGCTGTGTCCATTCCAGTTAAGCTTTCGCAAGTACTACAGCAGCTGCCTTCAGTGCGGAACTGAAGTGTGTCAGAATTCTTTTTCAGTATCAATGTCACCAAAATGTGTGAAATGACGTGAAGCATATAACCCAATGAAGTTTATGAAATCAGAAAAATATGGATTGTTTCAGGCATATAACATTAGTACTGTACTACATGAAATGACAAATATGGACAATGACTACATCCCATTACACAGTACAGAATCGATAATTCAGGAAATCACAAACCGAAGGCATATGAAAACAGGATTAAACAGGAAGCACAGCAAACAAACAAAAACCTCAGTCACATGAAAAGAAGCGAATTCCCAATAAGGAGTGAGACCAGGTTCCCAGGAAGTGTCAGTATCTTCTGCTTGCTTGCAACACTTGTCGCTTCGGGTCATAAGCAACAACATACTGATATATGAAAGTGATATGGCAAACGGTTCTGGAGATATAGCCCGGACACGATGTATGGCAGACTGACAGATGGACGACGAAGGCAAAACCAATATGTCTCATCCCCGTTGGGGGGAGACATAATGATTTAAATATGCAACAAAACATAGAAAACCCATTATATATAAAAGAGCATCCTCTCTTCTTGAAGTAAATAAATTTTCAAAACATTTCACCCAAAAATAAGAAAGTTTTAAGAAATTATTCCCTATTGTAGCAAATTTTAGCAGTATTTAAAAAAAACAATTACTTCATAAAGACAAATTTGACGGACCTGAAAATCCGTTGAAGCATATATGTATTCAAGTTATTAAGTTCCATAAGCGGACGGACAAATAGACGGACAGATGACAGGCATATTCTAAAAACCACACAATAAATGGGCATTTTGTTCTAAATAACCTTTTCAATTTTGTCAGATTCTTCCAAGAAATCGAACTTTGAGGAACTGCAAAAGCGAATTCGATTTCAATACAAGTTGATTTTATTTTTCTTAAATTCTTTTGCAAAGGTGGTGTCCTTCTATAATTTGTTTTTATTATTCTCAATATTATATGTATCCTCTTATAATAAATTTTCTCGCCTACGTTTTCATGACCTTTCAACAATCGTTTCTTCATAACAATAAACATTTTTATATTATTTATTAAAAGGCTGACGGTTGACCTTACATCTTTTGAAGGCTTCATTTTTTGCGAGATCTTAGAAACGATGTAAACGTCTTCAAATTGAATAGCATCATTTAAAAACAGATAAATTGGCAACGTGGACCAGACATGCACGTTTCGGGTACTTAACCCTCATCAGTGATCCTAAATCTAAACAATGTAATATGCCAAAAAGTATGAAAGTTACTATGTCGAAAAAGTATACCGAAAGACGTAGCAGGATGGGTGGGGTATGATGCTACAGGACCCACTTTTTAGAAATTTCAAGAAATTTTGATACCAGAAATTTGGAATGCGTTGAAGAAACGATCAACCGAAATTGATCGAACTTGGCTACATGTGCCCTCGGGGACTCCTGGTCCACCAGCAGTGACACTCACCAAGTGGTATAAATGTAAACGTCTTCAAATTGAATAGCATCATATTCGTTATTGCTCTTGCATGTGAACCTTAATTGGTTCTTCCTTGTTTGTTTTGCTACGTTTGCTGTGTATATCTACTCTTTTGCTTGGGGAGTTTCGGTGTTCTGCTATGTACGCTGTTACCAGTTTTGTTGGAGATCCCTTCCTTTTTTCTTAGAATTGTGTCACGTGCCACTCTTCAGCAAATATTCAAAGTTTGACACCCTCCCTAAAAAGAGGTGTCAGTGCGTAAAGTTTGACCTCTTCTCCAAAGAAAAGCATTCTAGTGGCCTACAATAATGATACAAAGGTGATGCAACTCCATACCTTGAAAAAAAAAATCAAACCAGTTTATAATGCACCAGACACGTGTTTTTGATATCAAATCCTGATTTGTGATGCTTTCAGACACATACATATACACAGCTTAAATTCACTTCAGTAGCGCCTTCTAGTTTGAATAACAGTGTAAAATACATTTTGCAAAGAGTGCGCGGCTTCATATTTCCTGTATAGTCGACCTAGTAGCATAGCCGAAGAACAATATGTTCAAAATATCATTGGAGGAGGTAAGCGTTTGTAATTTCGATGCTATTTAAGTACAAATCACAATTCAAACAAAATACAAATGTACCTGAGGAGGGTACATGTATCACCAAGTCGACAAAATTAAGTTCATAAGTCACGTCATTTCTTGAAAGTCAGCTTCTTTGGTGATATGATTCATTGTATTGAACAAATATTTTTTTCTGCACATTACTTTAATTATACATGTATTTGATTTTGGATCAAATATTATTTTTCGATCACCTGTATAAACGTCTTCATACGCAATAGCATTATTAAAGGACACTGTCAGATAAATTTGCAGCACGGACCAGACATGCACGTTTCGGGTAGTAAACCCTCGTCAGTGATCTAACCAATGTTATATGGCCAAAGAGTATGAAAGTTAATATATCCAAAAACGTACCGAAAGTAACAGGATGGGTGAGATATGATGCTACAGGACCCATATTTCAGAAATTTCAAGAATATGTGTGAACAGAAATTTTCGAGTGCGTTGAACGAACGATCGACCGTACTTGACTGAACTTGGCTAAATGTAAGTTCGCTTTTATTTTCCAATTTCTGTTATGAATAATACATCTATTTTCCAATTACTTTCTTGAAGGACAACGACTCATCATTGCACTTTTTGACGCATACTTGTCTTTATTATTTCTTGTTCAGAATTCGTAATTTCTTTTCTATCAGTGAATGAAAGGCAAACAGAAAAGTCGAAACCATATTCCAAAAACCACAATCTAGGCTACAAAACATAACTTCCCAACTCGGAAGGAAAATAGGACAAATAGACACAGACAACGACGTAAGCCACTGTTTAATGTAAAAAAAATTATTCTGATCAAAAAGAAATTATTGAGCTCCGCAATACACTTATCATACTAATACTTAAAAAATCAAATGAAGCAGCCATGCTAAAAGTCAGACCTCTTATATCGTTTTTCTCAATTCTGAGGACGAACGCTTAGATAGAAAAATATCTTTGCTACCGGCCAATTTCCTGCAACAATCTTGCGGAAATATTTAGACACACTCATGCCTCAATAAAGATACATTTCAATTGTAAATTGAAAAGAAGGTTTTCATTAAAATTCTACAATATTTCTAGTAGCGAAGACACATTTCTTACGAAAACAGACACTTTCCTTGATAAATACGTCGTAATGACCTTCCGATACCTAACGATTTTATGACATTTACATGAAAGGAGGAGATCACCTAGTTACAACACCAACAACAAACATGCAGTTAGTAGACCCCAAAGGTAGGACATGATCCCCATAGTAGATCTATACCTTATTGAATGATTTAAGTCAAGGTTACGTAACGGTATTACTAGACCCGCATGGTAGGACTGGGCTTAATGGGAAGGAATGGAACCCTATTTAGGTATAGATCTCATGGTAGGACAGAAACCCAATTATATAACTGGAAAAACTGAATCCCTTTGTATATATTACTTCGCTCCATGGTATTATTTTTGTCCTGCAGCATCATATCCCACCCATCCTTCTACGTTTCTTTTTTCGGTACATTTTGGACATAATAATTTTCTCACTCTTTGCCCTTATTACATTGTTTAGCTTGAGGATTACTGACGACAGTTAAGTACCCGAAACCTGCATGTCTTGTCCATGCAGTAAATTTTATCTGTTCTTCAATAATGCTATTGAATCTGAAGACGTTTAAAATTGAATCCTGTGGCTCTAATGTTCCCATGGGAAGCCTGTATCCCTTGTTGATTTTGGGTTATCAGTAAAGCTCTGTTACGACTGGAACTGTTTGGGAAAATCTTATTCGCGCTTGCGCACTGTGGTTATCATTATGATGATAAATCGTAGCAAGTATGTTGCCCATTACAAAATACATTATCAGCGGATAATATTTATTAGTCCCCTACCGGCAACGCCGAAGGGGACTCTTAGTTTCCTCTCGGTCTGTCTGTCCGTCTGTCCGTCCGTCTGTCCGAATATCAATTTTCCGGACTTTTTTCTGCAACGGATGAAAATATCAAGATGAAATTTGATACACAGCTTGGTCTTGGATAGTTACAGAGCAAGTTTGACTTTCGTCACGCTTGACCCATTTTTTGTGGAGTTATGCCCCTTGATGACTTGGAAAATTCACTTTTTGTCAGTTTTCCGGACTTTTTTCTGCAACGGATGGAGATATTCAGATGAAATTCGATACACAGCTTGGTCTTGGATAGTTACAGAGCAAGTTTGACTTTCGTCACGCTTGACCCATTTTTTGTGGAGTTTTGCCCCTTGATGACTTGGAAAATTCACTTTTTGTCAGTTTTCCGGACTTTTCTCTGCAACGGATGGAGATATTCAGATGAAATTCGATACACAGCTTGGTCTTGGATAGTTACAGAGCAAGTTTGACTTTCGTCACGCTTGACCCATTTTTTGTGGAGTTTTGCCCCTTGATGACTTGGAAAATTCACTTTTTGTCAGTTTTCCGGACTTTTTTCTGCAACGGATGGAGATATTCAGATGAAATTTGATACACAGCTTGGTCTTGGATAGTTACAGAGCAAGTTTGACTTTCGTCACGCTTGACCTATTTTTCGAGGAGTTATGCCCCTTGATGACTTGGAAAATTCACTTTTTGTCAGTTTTCCGGACTTTTTTCTTCAACAGATGAAGATATTCAGATGAAATTTGATATACAGCTTGGTCTTGGATAGTTACAGAGCAAGTTTGACTTTCGTCACGCTTGACCTATTTTTCGAGGAGTTATGCCCCTTTATGTCTTGGAAAATTTAGTTTTTGTCAGTTTTCCAGACTTTCTCCTGCAACAAATAGAGATATTCTGCTGCACTGACAGTAAGTTTAATTAAAACTCATACATGTTTAATTGAAGAGTAATTCATAGGCAGAGTTGCAGGACATAAATATATGCTGCCGGTAGGGGACTATATCGCTCAGCGATCATAACATTTTTTTATTTAGATAGTGTTATCTTTCGAGCACAACAGTGTACGTTTTTGTCTTTCTGTGTTAAATTAGATAACTCGTTTCATTAGGCTGAGTTCAATACATCAAGAAACTGGAAACCACGCTTGGTTTCACATATTCTAAAGATTCAAACACCTGAATGTGATACGTGTCTCATGTTCTGTCATGAAATATGAGCCTAGAAGCTATTTGCTTCCTCATTGCAATCAAAACTGTGACATTTACAATCACAACTAAAATACTTTGATGACAATATTCTACTTACTTTATCTTGATCATGCTGTCCACGCAATTAAGAAATTTTCAGTACATACCTATGTTTATCAAAATCCATAGAGTGTCGAGCTTATGTTGTAACCATGTACACTTTCGTTATTTTCAGATCTTGGATGATTGCATGAATGAGTCAACACCAGCCGGTTTTGTATGCATTTGAATATTCATGTGTGCGTAACTCATTTGTAACCCACTTTGCCGTGTGGAGCTCGTGCAAAAGTTATCCGCCAGGGGTTTTAAGTAAGTAATTTGAATATTTTTCCCTGATATGATCGCCAAAACACTTTCAATATAGACATAACCTCTGACAACACTGAATATATTGTTTTCATTTTCAAGCATGGAACATGGCGGCGGGTGCGGCTAGCCAACAGGGGATGCTAACTCCTCCCGGGTACCTGGTCCCACCTCTAGCTTGCTAAGGGTCTGTTGATGCTCAAGTTTGTGCTTTATTGTGAATGTAGTTGAGATTATCGTCAGGATCTTCTTCAACTCCTTTGGGGCCTTTCTTGCTTAATTGTTGGTATGATACGAGGGCTGATTGATATGCTGTGAGACTCATATTTAAGGTGCGTCATTGGTCCGATTAGGGACCATTCTTGCGTATTTCCTGTTCTAGCACTAATTAAGATTGAAATATATAGATATTTCAATTCATTATGGCCAATGTATCATTTCTGACTCTATTGAAGAATTAAATTCGAATAAATTACTAAGAGCGGATAAGTTTTAAAATTTGATCTAAACTGAATGAAGTGTCCATAAAAAGAAGAATGACAAATATGGATAATGACCATATCCCTGTTTACTGCACAAAATCGATAATTCAGAAAATCAGAAACCGAAGGCATACAAAATCAGGATAAAACAGGAACCAAAGCAAACATACAAAAACCTCCACCATATGAAAAGAAGCGAACTCCCGATATGGGAGTGAGACCAGGTGCCCAGGAAGAGTAAGCATCTCCTGCTTGCATGCAACACCCGTCGCTTCAATTCGGTAGAACTGTCACATCCGGTTACTTCCATTTTGGAAGACATAGAGTACAATCTTTGGTTGGATGGTTCAAATGGTCTATGACAGAATATCATCCACCATTCTGGAGAGTGAGACATCATAGCGTATGACAAGTTCGCCATATCGACTGTAGAACTTCCTCAGTGACGGTGTTAGTCGGTCACAAACATATCCCTGACTGAGAAGCTTATCTGCAAGTCGCCTAGCTCTCAGAACAAAATTCCTATATTTGGTACTTGCTCTAGCATAGAAAAGTCAGATTCTGAAAATAAGTACACTGAAACAGACATTATTCAGATGTTAAACTTTCTGATCGACAACATTTTTGTGGTGTTTGGAGGAAAGGTCTTCCAGCAAATTGTCGGAATTCCAATGGGGACCAATTGTGCCCCACTCCTTGCCGACATTTTCCTTTACTCGTACGAAGCTGAATTCATTCAATCTTTGGTCTCTGAAGGGAAAAGATACTTAGCTTCTGACTTCAACTTCACTTACAGATACATAGACGATGTGTTGTCCATCAATAATCCAAAATTCGCGGATTACCTGAGCAGTATCTATCCTTCGGAGCTTGAAGTCAAAGAAACTACAGAGACAAATAATTCAGCATCCTATTTGGACATAATGTTGTCCTACGACACTGATGGTCACATGAACACCTCACTCTATGACAAACGTGACGACTTCAATTTCAGCATTACGAACTTTCCTTTTCTGAGTAGCAACATCCCTTCATCGCCTGCTTATGGCGTTTTCATATCTCAGTTGATACGCTATGCCAGAGCAAGTACGAAATATACGGATTTTGTTCTGAGAGCTAGGCGTCTTTCAGATAAGCTTCTCAGTCAGGGATATGTTTGTGACCGACTAACATCGTCACTGAGGAAGTTCTACGGTCGATATGGGGAACTCGTCATACACTTTGATGTCCCACTATCCAGAATGGTGGATGATATTCTGTCATAGACCATTTGAACCATCCAACCAAAGATTGTACTCTATATCTTCCAAAATGGAAGTAACCGGATGTGACAGTTCTACCGAATTGAAGCGACGGGTGTTGCATGCAAGAAGGAGATGCTTACTCTTCCTGGGCACCTGGTCTCACTCTCATATCGGGAGTTCGCTTCTTTTCATATGGTGGAGGTTTTTGTTTCTGTTTGCTTTGGTTCCTGTTTTATCCTGATTTTGTATGCCTTCGGTTTCTGATTTTCTGAATTATCGATTTTGTACTGTAGACAGGGATATGGTCATTATCCATATTTGTCATAGCGTATTAATTGAGATTTGAATACGCCATAAGAGATGAAGGGATGTTGCTACTCAGAAAAGGAAAGTTTGTAATGCTGAAATTGAAGTCGTCACGTTTGTCATAGAGTGAGAAAAAAGAGGGGAGGAGATCTCCAACAAGAACCCGTTGCAGCAACAACAGTAAAACACCAAAACACCCGATGCAAAAACACAAAAGACGAGTACAGCACGATACGGAAAAGAGACACACGACATGTAAACATCAAACACAAAAGACTACACATAAACCGACGAGACCAATGGGTAACCTGTGCCGACTTTGGACGGCCATCTGTCACGCAAGTAGCAAATGGTGTGGTTATCCTGGATTACGTGCGCAAAACCCTCTCACTTCTCCAATTACCCAGAGGTCCATGTGACCATCAGTGACCATCACTTATCCAATTACCCAGAGGTCCATGTGACCATCAGTGTCGTAGGACAACATTATGTCCAAATAGGATGCTGAATTATTTGTCTCTGTAGTTTCTTTGACTTCAAGCTCCGAAGGATAGACACTGCTCAGGTAATCCGCGAATTTTGGATTGTTAATGGACAACACATCGTCTATGTATCTGTAAGTAAAGTTAAAGTCAGAAGCGAAGTATCTTTTCCCTTCAGAGACCAAAGATTCAATGAATTCAGCTTCGCACGAGTAAAGGAAAATGTCGGCAAGGAGTGGAGCACAATTGGTCCCCATTGGAATTCCGACAATTTGCTGGAAGACCTTTCCTCCAAACACCACAAAAATGTTGTCGATCAGAAAATTCAACATCTGAATAATGTCTGTTTCAGTGTACTTATTTTCAGAATCGGACTTTTCTTTTACAAAGTAGGTTTTGTCATAGTTAACAAGAATAAATTTGTATTTGCGATTACCGTTCTTACTTGTAAACGCATTACTTATAATTTTTGCGAGTCTTTCTTTCAATATAGAATGTGGAATGTGTAAAGTGTCGAAAAATCAAAGGCTTTGATCGAATGGACTCTACTAAAATGAGTGGATTTCAGATGTTCTAAAAGTTACTTCGAATTCTTTAAAATCCGAATCTGGTTGATACCACTGCGAGAATATACTGTCGAACAATATTTTTGAAGCCCAGAATTGATTTCAGACAAAACTTTGGTGAGTAAGATCGATACAGATTTTGTAGAACATTTTGAGGAACCAGCGATGAAACGTTGTTTTTAAGGATTCTTATGCATTTTAGGTATGCATTATAAGTATGGTAAATCTAAATCTAAATTGGTAGTGTCGAAGCAAAAGGAAGCAAGAGCTGATTTGTGGTTATCTATTATTTCAGAGGCAGAAAGGTTTGTTGGGGTGTAAGTGGGATTTCCAGGTGTCGAAGTTAAACCTTACTCTTTAAGTAGACTGAAAATGCTTCTCGGTAATTTCTTTAAAAAATTGAACTGAAGGTATTCTCTTGGGCAGTCTCCATTCGTCTTACGTACTAGGTATTTCTCTTATTTCAACACGGCCATATACTTTTTCCTCAATATTTCGAAAAAGCTTGCATTTACATTTACAGTGTAATTTACAGACTCATTTACAGACTCTTGTGTAACTGAACTTTCCTCCTCACTTTCTCTGTCTATATGATTATCATTTGATTATGATCTATTTGCAACCTCTCTGTTATTGAAATTATTTTCTCTTTGGAGGACTTTCATCTCACATTTGGTCGTCTTGAATGTTCGGACACAAAATTCCAATGATTTATTGCAGAGGTTGGGTCAAACGATTCAATTTCTTTTGACAACATTTAATGCATAGACAATTGTTCAGTGTGACTTGTGCAAGAGTGGATCTATTGTCAGTCTTGATAAGCTTGAGTTGGGAGAATATCCTTTTTCAGCCTCGGTAGGCATGTCGAAGGGTTCCAACTCTATACCCTCTTGAAGAAAATTCCACAAATTTCCATGCACCAGACACGTGTTTCGAATATCGAATTCTCATCAGTGATACTTCCAGCGGAGCCAACAAAAATCATTTCAGTAGCGCCCTTTTTAATTTTTTTAATTTAGATTTGTACATCTACATTACAGAGAGTGCGCGGCTCTAAATTTCCTGTAGGGTCGGTTCAGTAGCATATCCAAATAAAATCTATGTTCAAAGTAGCATTGGAGGGATGGTGCTAAGGTGTTTAACTCCTTTAAAAGTAATAGTCAATGACTTATCTGAGTGTTTATAGATCAAACAGAAAATTGAAGAGTCAGCATCAAGTTCAAATGCTTGATATTATCTGGATAAAACAATACAATACCTACTTACTCATCATAAACACTTTTCTTCAGCTGTGTCCATTCCAGTTCAGCTTTCTCATGTTCTACAGCAGCTGCCTTCAGTGCGGAACTGAAGTGTGTCAGAATTCTTTTTCAGTATCAATGTCACCAAAATGTGTGAAATGACGTGAAGCATATAACCCAATGAAGTTTATGAAATCAGAAAAATATTAATTGTTTCAGGCATATAACATTAGTACTGCACTACATGAAATGACAAATATGGACAATGACTACATCCCATTACACAATACAGAATCGATAATTCAGGAAATCACAAACCGAAGGCATATGAAAACAGGATTAAACGGGAAGCACAGCAAACAAACAAAAACCTCAGTCACATGAAAAGAAGCGAACTCCCAATAAGGAGTGAGACCAGGTGCCCAGGAAGTGTCAGTATCTCCTGTTTGCTTGCAACACCTGTCGCTTCGGGTCATAAGCAACAACATACTGATATATGAAAGTGATCTGGCAAACGGTTCTGGAGATATAGACCGGACACGATGTGTGACAGACAGACAGACGGACAGATGGACGACGAAGGCAAAACCAATATGTCTCATCCCCGTTGGGGGGAGACATAATGATTTAAATATGCAACAAAACATAGAAAACCCATTATCTATAAAAGAGCATCCTCTCTTCTTGAAGTAAATAAATTTTCAAAACATTTCACCCAAAAATAGAGTTTTAAGAAACTATTCCCTATTGTAGCAAATTTCAACAGTATTTAAAAAAACCATTACTCCATAAAGACAAATTTGACGGACCTGAAAATTCGTTGAAGCATATATGTATTCAAGTTATTGCGTTCCATAAGCGGACGGACAAACAGATGGACAGATGACAGGCATATTTGAAAAACCACACAATAAACGGGCATTTTTTTTTTTTTTTGGTTCTAAATAACCTTTTCAATTTTGTCAGATTCTTCCAAGAAATCGAACATTGAGGAACTGCAAAAGCGAATTTGATTTCAATACAAGTTGATTTTTTTTCTTAAATTCTTTTGCAGAGGTGGTTGTCCTTTATAATTTGTTTTTATTATTCTCAACATTAAATGTTTCCTCTTATTATAAATATTCTCGCCTATATTTTCATGACCTTTCAACGATCGTTTACCTGTAATTCTTCATAACAATAAATATTTTTATATTAGGTGTTAAAAGGTTGAGGGTTGACCTTACATCTTTTGGAGGTTTCATTATTTGCGAGATCCTAGAAACGATATTCGTTATTGCTCTTGCATGTGAATCTTAATGGGTTCTTCGTTGTTCGTTTTGCTTCGTATCTACTCTTTTGCTTTGGGAGTTTCGGTGTTTTGCTATGTACGCTGTTTCCAGTTTTGTTTGAAATCCCTTCCTTTTTTCTTAGAATTGTGTCACGTGCCACTCTTCAGCAAATCTCAAACGTTTGACACCCTTCCTAAAAAGAGGTGTCATTACATAAAGTTTGACCTCTTCTCCAAAGAAAAGCAATCTAGTGGCCTACAATAATGATACGAAGGTGATGCAACTCCATACTTACTTGAAAAAAAATTCAATCCAGTTTATAATGCACCAGACACTTGTTTTGGATATCAAATCCTCATTTGTGATGCTTTCAGACACATACACATACACAGCTTAAATTCATTTCAGTAGCGCCTTCTAGTTTGAATATCAGTGTAATATGCATTTTGAAAAGAGTGCGCGGCTTTATATTCGATTCAGTAGCATAGCCGATGAATTATATGTTCAAAATATCATCGGAGGAGGTAAGATTTTTTAATTTCGATGTTATTTAAGTGCAAATTACAATTCAAACAAAATACCCCAGGAGCGTATCACCAAGTCGACAAAATTAAGTTCATAAGTCACGTCCTTTCTTGAAAGTCAGCTTCTTTGGTGGTATGATTCATTGTATTGAACAAATATTTTTTTTTCTGCATATTATTTTAATTATACATGTATTTGATTTTGGATCAAATATTATTTTTCGATCACCCGTATAAACGTCTTCAAACGCAATAGCATCATTAAAGGACACTGTCAGATAAATTTGCAGCACGGACCAGACATGCACGTTTCGGGTGTTAAACCCTCGTCAGTGATCTAACCAATGTAATATGGCCAAAGAGTATGAAAGTATATATATCTAAAAACGCACCGAAAGTAACAGGATGGGTGAGAAATGATGCTACAGGACCTATATTTCAGAAATTTCAAATTTCAACCGCACTTGACTGAACTTGGCTAAATGTAAGTTCGCTTTTATTTTCCAATTTTCATCTATTTTCGAATTACTTTGTTGAAGGGCAACGACTCATCATTGCACTTTCTGACGCATAATTGTCTTTATTATTTTTTGTTCAGAATTCGTAATCTCTTTTCTATCAGTGAATGAAAGGCAAACAGAAAAGCCCAAACCATATTCCAAAATCCACAATCCAGGCTACAAAACATAACTTCCCAACTCGGAAGGAAAATATATCAAAAAGACGCAGGCAACGACGTAAGCCCCTGTTATTTGTAATAAATTCATTCTGATCAAAAAGACATTATTGAGCTCCGCAATACACTTATCATACTAATACTTAAAACATCACATGAAACAGCCATGCTAAAAGGCAGGCCTCTTATCGTGTTTCTCAATTCTGAGGACGAACGCTTATATAGAAAAGTATCTTTGCTGCCAGCCAATTTCCTGCAACAATCTTGAAGCAATATTTAGACATCCTAATGCCTCCATAAAGAGACATTTCTTTTTCTAATCAATTGTAAACTAAAAAGTATGTTTTCATTAAAATTATGCAATATTTCTAGTAGCGAAGACTCATTTCTTACGTAGATAGACACTTTCATTGATAAATATGTCGTAATGACCTTCCGATACCTAACGATTTTTTGACGTCATAGAATAAAATCCGCGTAGGAGAGTACAAGTGCCTCCAAGGACACTTATCAGTGCGAGCCTAGCTTGTTTCATAACGTGCGAGTTTGTCCTGGCAAGAACTGTTGGGAGAAGTTTTACATCAAAGAAATTTTCAATACAACGTCATTATAGATGTCTTAAGTACACGTATACGTTAATCTGATATAAACATGAGACGTTCTGAATTCTGTCAGGGAATATCAATAACAAAATCCTGCTGAAATCTAGCTCAACGGAAATTAGAAAGATTCGTATTTCGAAGTGAGAAATATTGGAAAAAAATTATATTATATATCTTACGGTAATCAAAAGGAAATGTAAACCGAGTTGCTAACTCTCTGGTAAATGGGGTTAAAACAAAACTTTGAACACAACATAGGGTTAAGTACCCGAAAAGTACATGTCTGGTCCATGCTGAAAACTTATCACAGACTGATCTTAAATGATGCTATTGATTTCGGTTGAACGTTTCTTCAACGACTTCGAAAATTTTTGTTATCAAATTTTTTCTTGACATTTCTAAAATATATCATATCCCATCTATCCTGCTACGTCTTTCGGTACATTTTTTGACATAACAATTTACACACTCTTTGGCCACATTACATTGTTTAGATTGAGGATCACTGACGAGGGTTGAAAATGTGAAAAGTTTACGGACGGAAGAACGACGGACTACAAACAAAGCGGTATGACAATATTTCACTTTTAGTTTTTTTGTTCAGGTGAGCTAAAAAGGGTCCTCTAGCATCATATCCCAATCATCCTGCTACGTCCTTCGGTATTTATTTGACATAATTTTCATAGTCTTTGGCAATATTGCATTGTTTAGAATGAGAATCACTGACGAAAGTTAAGTATCAGAAACGTGCAAATCTGGTCCATGCTGCAAATTTATCTCCAAATGATGCTATGAATTTGATGACGTGTTACATTTAGACAGATCAGACAGAACAGAAGCATATTGTAGGGTTACTTCCATTTCGGAACACGTAGAGTACAATCTTTGGTTGGATGGTTCAAATGGTCTTTGACAGAATATCATCTACCATTCTGGAGAGTGGGACATCATAGTGTATGACGAGTTCCCCATATCGACCGTAGAACTTCCTCAGTGACGATGTTAGTCGGTCAGAAACGTATCCCTGACTGAGAAGCTTATCTGAAAGACGCCTAGCTCTCAGAACAAAATCCGTATATTTGGTACTTGCTCTGGCATAGCGTATCAACTTACTTTAGTTGTTCTTAAGTAAAAGATTGTAGTCATATCTATACATGCATACATTCTGACAATCTTATGTAACTCTGAAGAGGAATAAAATCAATTTCAAAGATGAAACAAGCGAAAAGCAAATGACGCATGGCAACGGTCTTTGACGACAGATTTTAGATAAAACTCTTAAAAAGCCCACTCCAATTTTTCGTTCATTTTATTTGTCAACATATATTTCCTTTGATGAAAATCATTGGTCTCCTATTGGTGCCTTTTGTGATATTTAAGATTGAAAATTGTCAAACAAACACTAAATTGGCCCCTATTTGCACCTCTATTTTTCGCTTCATTTTGACTTATTTTGGCTTAATACAATAAGCTTCCTGTTATAAATATCACATAACTAAGATTACTATGTAAGAATGGAAGTAAGGAAGAATAAATTATATAAAGATGAACAAGCTGTTACAGTGGTATCCATGATAACGAAGTCTCCGGAGCTGGCTTATTTCATGGTCCCAAAAGTTCTATAAATAGAATTACCTCGTTACCATGGCAACCAGAGGTCACATTGGCCGAAAAGTGTTAGCTTCATGGTCAGTACTTAATATATACTCATTATACCGAAAATCATCAAAATCCATAACATGCCGTGCCGATCGATTTTGGTCCTTCGGAGAATGGCTATTAAGGTGTAAAATGATGTAAAATATAAAATCTTCAACAAAACTCGGTTTCAGCACCTAGAGCAAAACACCGAAACACGCAACAACACAGACATAAAAGCACAGGAAACAACAAATATGACATCATAGCACCAAACACCAAAGACTACACATAAACCAAGGAGGCAAATATGCAATTGGTGACGACTAAAAAATCTATCTGTCAACAAATTAGCAAATGGTGTGTTTATTCGGATTACTTACGCATTCCCGCCCTCTTTACTCTTACCCATAGATCTAAATCATGACATAATTATTGTGCATAATATCCTCCTCACTGTACGGTGGCCCCCCCCCAAAGAAAAACAACACTTAAGCACAATGCAGGCGTCCAAGTAACACACAGATGAATAAATAATACCAGAGGACATACGAAATTATCATCAAAGAAATACCCATCAGTTATTCAGTCTCAAAGTCGAGAAGGCTAGGCAAAATCATTATAATTCCAACGGATGCGAACAGTCCTAGCTCTTCCGGCTGGAGCAAGCACAGGCATGTTATCACCCAAGGAGACTGATCGTCATTCAATGACGACTTGTGGTCGGAGTCTTGTCTTCACTAAAAGGATGTGGACATGGTCAGACATGGAGTCCCGTTAGCAAAGTCAGTCATTGTGCACATCGTAAGAATGCGGTTGTAAAAGGCTGTCAGTTAGTCAAGTACTATGCCGAGTTTCTGTATGATGTCGATTCTGAGGCACTGTGATGAACATAAATCATAACTTCGTGTTTGTTCGATTTTCTTTAACTTTGCTACTGACCCTTAAGAAAATTTGGAGCCGCCCACTCAAATCTAAACTCAAAAAAAAACCAGAGGGCGCTATTGAAAGGACTTTTGGTTATGTCTGAAAATCACTTTAGCTGGAAGCATAACTGATCAGGAACATGTGTCTGGTGCATGTAAATTGGTTCGAAATTGTCTTCAATAAGGTCAAGAGTTGGAGCACTTCCTTATTATTGCAGGGGGTAGCCATAAGGGGGTGTTATGTGTTTCGTTTATCCCCTCTTGTTTGTTGAGGTTATATTGTTTGATATATAAGCGTTGTTTATTGTATCGTGTGACTGTGTTTTAAAGTAATTAGTACTGGCCATTCGTGCTGGAGACCTCAATGTTCTTCAACCAGACGTGTCATGTTCGTTAATCATGATGCCTCCCTAGATATACATGTATATCACGAGAGTTGACATCAAGGACATTGTCACCGGGTCATCATATACTACTTAATAAGTATCCACGTAATACCTATCACATAACTTCTCATCTTACCAATTTGTAATTGAAGTGTGTTAGTTGATACAGTTTCGACGAAACTTTGACGTAGAAACAAATTGAAAAACGAAAGACAATAACGATGAGTCAGGTAAAATAAAGGATGCAATTTCAAATCGAACTTTTAGCGCCCTTTGCAAAAGTACATAGAATGAACATGCTTACCAGTATAAGTGCATATATGTTATAAACGCAGGTCTTGTTGTTGTTGTTGCGGATGTAAATTTGTTTGGAATTTTTTTCAAGAAGGTAGAGAGTTGGAACCCTTCGACATTATTGCATGCAAACAGGATATGCTCACTCTTTCTTGGCATCTGGTCTCACTCCTATATCGGGAGTTCGCTTCTTTTCACAGGAGATGCTTCCTCTTCCTGGGCACCTGGTCTCGCTTCCATATCGAGAGTTCGCTTCTTTTCACAGGAGATGCTTACTCTTCCTGGGCATCTGGTCTCACTCCCATATCGGGAGGTTGCTTCTTTTTATGTGGTGGAGGTTTTTGTGTGATTGCTTTGGTTTCTGTTATATCCTGATTTTGTATGCCTTCGATTTCTGATTCCTGTATACAGGGATATGGTCATTATCCATATTTGTCAATCATTACTGTTGATTGTGTTTTCGAATGTGTTTACGTTGTTTATTTAGAATCATAGTCGTTTTTCATGTTGTTGTTGTTTTCGTCATTTTGGACGTCATCGTCGGTGTCTTCATCATCGTTGTTTTTAGATATTTAAGCTTCTTTTAATTACTATGAATTAACAAATTATGTTAAGATCATATTGCATCGGATTGTCAATTAACTCATCTATGAATTAATATATTTGTGCCATTATATGTATTCATATATTTATTGATCAAGAAATTAACGTCACATTTTTCATAGATATAAAATTACAATTCATTCTTCAAAAGAAGGTCATGTCCACAAGAAATTATTTTTATTTCTGTTATTCTATCCCACTGTCTCTCCAATTTCAGCCATTAATTTCTTTTTGAAAGTCACTTCCTTTCTATTCAAATTGTAAATAAATATTTCATTTTTTTCAAAATTTTAAAGTGAATTGCTTGAAATTTAGATATGTATTTTCATGTGGCAGAATCCCGGTCGGGGAGCTTAATTAACAATATCATTTCCTAAAATACAATTTACCATGCCATCCAAATATAAATTGGCATAAAGGATCCATATTGAGATAGAATAATGCATTTGACGTTGGGTTTAAATAAACCTTTGGACACATTTTGTTTTATTATACCCCCGCCATATAATGATGCACTTGTCCGTCCGTCCGTCCTTCCGTGCGTGCGTCCGTCTCACCTATGGTTTCCAGACATCTAAAGGAAAACTATTACAGATAATCAATTCATTTCTTGCATATAGCTTTTGCACCAAGAAATACAGGACAAGTTCAAATATGGGTCATGTCCCTCAATTTTGTGCAGAGTTATGCCCCTTGAAACTTAGAAAATTTCAAAATTTTCTGGTTTCCGGACAGTTAAAGGAAAACCGTTACAGATAATCAATTCATTATTTCTTGGATATAGCTCTTACACCAAGAAATACAGGTCAAGTTCTTATATGGGTCATGTCCCTCAATTTTGTGCAGAGTTATGCCCTTGACAGTGAGAAAAATTCAAAATTTTCTGGTTTCCGGGCGTTTAAAGGAAAACCGTAACAGATAATCAATTCATTCCTTGCATATAGCTATTATACCAAGAAATACAGGTAAAGTTCGAATATGAGTCATGTCCCTCAATTTTGTGCATAGTTATATCCCTTGAAACTTACACAAATTCAAAATTTTGTGGTTTCTATACATTACAAGGACAACTGTTACAGATAATAAATCCATTTCTTGAATGTAGCTATTATACCAAAAGTTACAGGTTAGGTTTGAATATGGCACAATTCCATGCAGATTTGTGCCCCTTCAAACTTAGAAAAAAAATCAATATTTATATCCCTGTCATATTATGGTGGGGGTATATAGTGATGCATTTATGCTTACCTGACATTTAAATGAAAACTTAACAGGGAATATATTTATTTCTTAGATATAGCTTCACATTGAGAAATGCAGGTCAAATTCAAATAAAGGGTCATGTTCCTCAATTTTGTGTTTAATTGTGCACCTTCAAACTTCTTATACATTGCTTATATGTAAAATATGTCGGGCGGGGGTATCATTGATCCTTAGATCAACAATAGTTTTCATTATTTTTTTCTGGTGAAAACTCGTATCGCGTTACCTTCCCCATAACCGTATATCGCGAGTATCAAATTTTTCGATTTTATGGTAAAATAGGGTGTCTTTATTTTCGCGAATATAATTTTTCGCGATTCCTAAATAACACACAAATAATTTTGCGATTTAATGGTAAAATGGGGTGTTTTTATTTTCGCGAATATACTTTTTCGCGATTCCTAAATTACAAACAAATATGTTCATATGATGTTACTGAGTTTTTCTTTTTTTTGTACCTTTTTTTTATTATTGAAGTCGTAGTTCTTTCTATCATCAGAATACACTTAATTTACTTCTCTTTACATTTAATCAGGAGAAGTTGAAGAATGACACATATACAGTTTGAACAAACGCAACAGATATAACAATTAATGGTATACCTTATCAAACAAAATGTTTCATGAGAATAATTTTTCGCGATTCCAGATCACTACCGAATATAGCGAAAATAAGTATCTCGCGAAAAATTCTGGTTATACGGTAATTTGAAGACAACGAAGACTCATGAGCGGGACAGATTCAACGAATAAACTGGACTTATTATCATATTTAAAAGATCCTAAAAATGACTCGGAAAATGATACTTTTAAAAATTGATCAACTAAATTAATTGGATAAAAAAAATCAATAATAGATATTTCAGGTTCTCGTTTATGGACTTCTAATAAAAGAATTTTTGGCAACAAACATTGTTGTTGATATGACTTAGCGTGATATTCGGCAGTGTTCTATAAAAAGACGCATCGGGTGTAGTATTCGACCACTTAAGATTCATAGTGTATTTCTGAAAGAAAAACTTGATTATGAAAATATCTGATTATTTCGATTGAGAAATCTATTCAAAATGTTTAATCAGTCTCCAAATCCATTCCATCTAAACGGTTGGATATGCTCTGGATAGACACGAATCCTTTTTTCCGTAATTACCCTAATATTCGACCACTTGCACCAGTATTCGACCACCAGGTGTGATTTTTTTTAAAGAACATTATTTAATGCTAACAATCATGGAAAAATTTTAAACGAATTCTGATTTACATTAAAAATTGCAAAAATATCGTTCCTTACACTATTGTTAAATCGATGTTTACAATGATACTATTATGAAAAAATTGAAAATGACAGATGCTGCTCCAAAGGTAATATGTATTTTTTTTTTATATTTTTCTTGAAAACAAATCACAAGAATTCACTGAGGAAAATGCAGATATAATAATTTAGTGGCGGATTTAATTGGGATAGCAGGCAAGTCCAATCTTGGGCACTGCAAAAGTTCTTTTTCAAATAAATGTTACACCAAAGTCCTCCTTTATCGACAAATATAAAAGTTGGTAGAAGACTTTCCTTCATGTCTTCATCTCTTTCTTACTTTAGTATGTCGTTGTGTTTTAGTATTATTTCTAATTATCGATCATCTCCATAGTTATTATTTCTGTTTTAGCCTAATTTAAATTGAGAGATCAATGCCCGTATTTTTTCCTTTAATTTAATTCTAAATCCGTGTGGCAAAGTCATTGCCACCTCTAGAGCTCCTATGAGGTTCAAACAACCCCCCCCCCTCCTCCTAATTTTCGCCTTTATCCATAATCCAGGATTTGTCATGTCAATGCTCTTTTATGTTTATTTCTCCTACCCTCCCGCATTGAAAAATATAACGGCTGCATCTATTCATCGATCAATTGCAATATATAGATCACTTTTTACAGTTGATAATACGTTTGGAGTTCTTTTTTTAGATATAACAGTATTAAAACGGGGTGGTCGAATACTGGGTCACCATGTGTATTTGGTGACGTCATCAATATATGAAT
This sequence comes from Pinctada fucata, assembly GCA_028142955.1. NCBI lineage: Eukaryota > Metazoa > Mollusca > Bivalvia > Pterioida > Pteriidae > Pinctada > Pinctada fucata. Next base: position 16,002,321 of record AP027110.1, on the reverse strand, counting down.
TCATGTAACTCGATCGTCATCCAACAGAGGAAAATTTAACGATGGATTTAACCAAGAAAGCCCTGAATTCATGACCAAAATTCACTATCATCATTAATCAATTGATTTAATTATTGGTATTTATAAACGATTTTGATATTGCAATGTCTTACAGGAAGTGATAAAAATGGCGATGAGCACTTAAAACACATGTAACCACTACAATGAATTTAGCTTCTGTGACATTCAGCGTCTGCTTGTTCTTCAGGAACATGCAGAAAAGGGGATTATGAATTATGATTAGTTATTTTTTACAGTAACATGACGACATATTTTTTATTTATAGTTTAAAATGACGTATACAGCATACATGTAAGTGGTCCAATACTCTCTACTGGTCGGATATTAAATCCGATGCCCTAGATGAAAGTTGAAAAAACCAAAATGTTTTAACTTTGAACAGCAATTTAAACAGTTCAATGCTGATAAACATATTAGAAGTACCCGTCAGTGATGCTCTTCCTAACAGCTTCATTTTCATATTTTTCGGTCCAAAAACTCCCAAAATATTACTTTTCACTGAATGTATTTGAAATTTGTACAACCGTGTGCATAAGTACAGCTTCACAGAATTAACGAAAAGAAAAGTAATTTTCAACATGCGTTAAAACGATGGTTTGTCTTCGTATTGACCTTTGATGGTATTGAGGTAAATCTGCTATAAATGGTGCCGACAGTGGTACATGTATATATCGATACATTGGGATTACGAGTTATTTCTCGGATGTTTTATAAACGACAAATATGGATAATTACCATATCCCTGTATACAGCACAAAATCGATAATTCAGAAAATCAGAAACCGAAGGCATACAAAATCAGGATAAAACAGGAACCAAAGCAAACAAACAAAAACCTCCACCACATGAAAAGAAGCGAACTCCCGATATGGGAGTGAGACCAGGTGCTTGTCATCACTATCCAATATACAAAAAAAGTTATACTCTGCACGAATATTAATTTTGCATCAGATTTTTTTTTCATTTTTGAGTGCCTATCCAATATCGGTCATTATACTACCGTCCAATAACCCTTTCCACGCTCCATGTTAATTATCCTTTACGTGTGCACAGCCCTCCGACATTTGCAGTTACCCTATCGATCATGTCTATCAATTTGTCAATGAACTTATTCCACATTTTCATTTATCTATTGATTCATCAGAATTTACGTCATTTCGAGCTCAAAACGCACTTTAAGTGAAGTCTCCTTCAGTGCATCATATTGTGCATATTTAAGGTTACAAAAAAGCACAAAGTGTTGCTGTCGTTGTTGTTGGTGTTACTGATTGTATTATTGCTAATATTGTTCGCGTGGTTGCTAATATTGTTTATTAATGATATTAATATTAATGATAATACGATTTCGTCTTTGTTAACGTTGTAAATTATGATCGTCGTCGTTGTTAACGTTGTTAATTATGATCGTCGTCGTTGTTGACGTTGTTTATTATGATCGTTGTCGTTGTTGAGGTTGTTTATTATATGATTGTCGTCGTTGTGAACGTTGTTAATTATTATCGTCGTCGTTGTTGACGTTGTTTATTATGATCGTCGTCGTTGTCAACTTGTCAATTATCATCGCGACGTTGTTAACTTTGTAAATTATGATCGTCGTCGTTGTCAACTTGTCAATTATGATCGTCGTCGTTGTTAACGTTGTTAATTATGATCGTCGTCGTTGTTAACTCTGTTGATTATTATTGTCGTTTTGCTGTTGCTGTTGTTGCTTTTCTTGGTTGCTGTTCGGTTGCTCGTTTCTTCAACGCATTCGAAAATTCATGTAATCCAAATATCTTGGACTCTCTAAAACGTGGTTCCGATAGCATCATATCCCACCCATCCTGCTACGTCTTTCGATACATTTTAGACCTAATAACTTTCACACTCTTTGGCCATATAATACATAATTAAGATTGAGGATCGCTGACGAGGGTTAAGTACCCGAAACGTGCATGTCTGGTCCATGCTATAAATTCATCTCTTCGTAAATGATGCTATTGAATTTGAAGACCTTTGATATTGATATAGCTTTTTTATAATTGGTAATAAGATTTCGTCTTTGATAACGTTGTTAGTTCTGAATATTATCTGTTTCAGTGTACTTATTTTCAGTATCGGACTTTTCTTTTACAAAGTAGGTTTTGTCATAGTTAACAACAATAAATTTGTATTCGCGATTACCGTTCTTACTTGTAAACGCATTACTTATAATTTTTGCGAGTCTCTCTTTCAATTTAGAATGTGGAATTGTAGTGTAAAGTGTCGAAAAATCAAAGGCTTTGATCGAATGGACTCTACTAAAATGAGTGGATTTCAGATGTTCTAAAAGTTCCTTCGAATTCTTTAAAATCCACATCTGGTTGATTCGTTCATTACACTATTGTTAAATCGATATCTACAATGATACTATTATGAAAAATTTGAAAATGACAGAATGATGCTTCTCCAAACGTAATATGTAAAACACATCACAAGAATTCACTTAGGAAAATGCAGATATAATACTCTAGTGGCGGATTTAGTTGGGATAGCAGGCAAGTCCAATCTTGGGCACTGCAAAATTTCTTTTTCAAAAAAAATGTTACACCAAAGTCCGCCTTAATCGACAAATGTAAAAGTTGGTAGAAGACTTTCCTTCATGTCTTCATCTCTTTATTACTTTAGTATGTGGTTGTGTTTTAGTATTATTTCTAATTATCGATCTCCGTAGTTATTATTTCTGTTTTAGCCTCATTTAAATTGAGAGAGCAATGCCCATATTATTTCCTTTAATTTAATTCTAATTCCATGTGGCGAATTCATTGTCACCTCTAGAGCTCCTATGGACTTCAACTCCCCGCCTTTCTAATTTCCGCCTTTATCAATAATCCAGGATTTGTCATGTCAATGCTCTTTTATGTATAAACCTCCTACCCCCCCCCCCCCCGTATTGAAAAATATAACGACTGCATCTATTCATCGATAAATTGCAATATATAGATCACTTTTTACATTGGATAATACGTTTGGAGTTCTTTTTTCAGATATAACAGTATTAAAAGGGGGTGGTCGAATACTGGGTCACCATGTGTTTTCGGTGACGTCATCAATATATGAATTCATGTGACTCAATCGTCATCCATCAAAGGGAAATTTGACGATGGACAGAAAGCCCTCAATTCATGACCTAACTTCACTTTCATCATTAATCAATTGATTTAATTATTGGTATTTATAAACGATTTTGATATTGCAATGTCTTGCAGGAAGTGATAAAAATGGCGATGATCACTTAGAACACATGTAACCACTACAATGAAGTTAGCTTCTGTGACTCTGAGCGTCTGCTAGTTCTTCAGGAACATGCAGAAAAGGGGATTATGAATTATGACTGGTTATTTTTTACAGTAACATGACGACATCTTTTTTATTTATAGTTGAAAATGACGTATACAGCATAAGTGGTCCAATACTCTCCACTGGTCGAATATTAAATCCGATGCCCTAGATGAAAGTTGAAAAAACCCCAAAATGTTTTAACTTTGAACAGCAATCTAAACAGTTCAATGCCGATAAACATATTAGAAGAACCTGTCAGTGATGCTCTTCCTAACAGCTTCATTTTCATATTTTTCGGTCCAAAAACTCCCCAAATATTACTTTTCACTGAAGGTATTTGAAATTTGTGCAACCGTGTGCATAAGTACAGCTTTACAGAATTCACGAAAAGAAAATTTATTTTCAACACGCGTTAAAACGATGGTTTGTCTTCGTATTGGCCTTTGGTGGTATTGAGGTAAATCTGCTATCAATTGTGCCGACAGTGGTACATGTATCTATCGATACATAGGGATTTAGATTTATATCTCAGATGTTTTATAAAGCTTGTCATCACTATCCAATATACAAACAGATATATCTGCACGAATATTAATTCTGCATTAGATTTTTTTTTCATTTTTGACTGCTTATCCCATATCCGTCATTATACTACCGTCAAGAACCCTTTCAATGCTCCGTGTTAATTATCATTTACGTGTGCACAACCCTCCCACATTTACATTAGGAGAGTTACCCTATCGATCATGTATATTCATTTGTCAGTGAACTTACCATTATATTTTCATTTATCTATTGATTCATCAGAATTTACGTCATTTCGAGCTCAAAGCGCATTTAAGGTGAAATATCCTTCAGTACATCAAATTGTGCATATTTAAGGATGCGAAAATGCGCAAAGTGTCGCTGGCGTTGTTGTTGGTGTTGCTGATCGTATTATTGCTAATATTGTTCGCGTGGTTGCTAATATTGTTTATTAATGATATTAATATTAATGATAATATAATTTCGTCTTTGTTAACGCTGTTGATTATGATCGTCGTCGTTGTTAACGTTGTTAATTATGAGCGTCGTCGTTGTTGACGTTGTTTATTATGATCGTCATCGTTGTTGACGTTGTTAATTATGATCGTCGTCTTTGTTAACGTTGTTAATTATGATCGTTGTCGTTGTTAACGTTGTTAATTATGATCTTCATCGTTGTTAACATTGTTAATTATGATCGTCGTGGTTGTTAACTTTTGCTTTTGCTGTTTTTGCTTTCTTCGGTTGCTCGTTTCTTCAACGCATTCGAAAATTCATGTGATCAAAATATCTTGGACTTTCTAAAACGTGGGTCCCATAGCATCATATCCCATCCATCCTGCTACATCTTTAGACATAATAACTGTCAGACTCTTTGGCCATATCATAGATTGCTTAGATTTAGGATCGCTGATGAAGGTTAAGTACCCGAACCGTGCATGTCTGGTCCATGCTGCAAATTTATCTCTTCGTAAATAATGCTATTGAATTTGAAGACGTTTAATATTGATATAGCTGTTTTTATAATTGGTAAAAACATTTCGTCTTTATTAACGTTGTTGATTGTTATCGTCGTAGTTGTTAACGTTGTTAAATGTGATCGTCGTCGTTGTTTACGTTGTTTATTATCATTATCATTGTCGTTTTGCTGTTGTTGTTGCTCTTTGTGTTGTTGTTTGTATCATATGATTTCGTCTTTGTTAACGTTATCAATTCTGATGGTCGACGTCTTTCATGTTTTGTTGCTTTTGACGTCGACGACGTACTTATATCTTCTTTACCCATGTTCTCATCAATTTGAAATTTATGTAATACACATGAGTCAACAGTTACATTTAGATCATGTTGCATATGGTTGTCTGTCAACTTATCTGTCAATGAACTTAAATGTTCCATTATATATTCATTTATTGAATGATTCATTAATATTTACGTCATTTCTAGTTCACTAATGTTAATTACAATTCCCCGAAGAAGGTAATTCCTTCTAGATTTTTTTTCATTTTTATTCCATGGTCTGTCTTATGTCCGTCATCATTTTTTTCCTTTTCTTTTTTAACTACCAAAGACAAAAAAACAAAAGTGAGACTAGGACAGGGTTTTAGTATAAGACTCCACGTTGCCAATTTATCTGTTCTTAAATAATGCTATTCAATTTGAAGACGTTTACATTAATATCACTTGGTGAGTGTCACTGCTGGTGGACCAGGAGTCCCCGAGGGCACTTGTACCAAGTTCGATCAATTTCGGTTGATCGTTTCTTCAACGCATTCTAAATTTCTGTAATCAAAATTTCTTGAAGTTTCTAAAAAATGGTTCCTGTAGCATCATATCCCACCCATCCTGCTACGTCTTTCGGTACACTTTTTCGACATAGTAACTTTCATATGTTTTGGCATATTACATTGTTTAGATTTAGGATCACTGATGAGGGTTAAGTACCCGAAAAGGCATGTCTGGTCCACGTTGCCAATTTATCTGTTCTTAAATGATGCTATTCATTTTGAAGACGTTTACAACAGAACACAGAAGTGTATATGTCGGCCTACTCGTGGTGCTAGTGATACTCGAACCAACGACCTTTCGGTCACTGACCCACAAGACCACGGCGCCCACTTCCGTCATTATTTAAATAAGGTCAAAACCTTCCCCTTAAAGTACTTTAAGTCTTTCTTTCTATTCAAATTGTACGTAACTTGCGCAATTGTGCTACTACAGTTGCTATTGTACTACTGAAATTGCTCAAACGCGAGCAATTGTATTACTACAGTTTTATCTAGTAATTTGACACCAGCGTTAACAGCAATTAAAGATAATGTATCAAAATATTGTGAAACTACATTCAATAATAGTGACATCAATTGTTTTGGTCAATAAAGAATTCTAGTGATGTGTTCGACAAATTAAAATCATTTAATTTCAAAGACGAGTCTTTCTCATCCCACGACTTCTCTAAAATGTACACCACCCTCCCTCATGAGAAGATAAAAGATCGCTTATCAAAATTTATTGAATGGTGTTTTGATCGAGAGGGTAAAAATTTATATGAACCTCTGACAGAAAAGGATTCTTTTCCTCAGTAGAATACAAATCGTACAAATCATGGACTCGATCTGAATTGTGCAAGGCTTTGTCCTTTCTATTAGACAATATTTTTGTAAGATTTCGTGACAATTTATATAGACAAGTTACTGGAATTCCAATGGGTACTAATTGTGCGCCTCTGGTTGCAGATTTGTTTTTACACACATACCAAAAAAAAAAAGAATTCATGCAAAATCTGCAAAACCTCTAGAAATTTGACGACTTGAAATGTTGGTGGATGAACTAGAGTTTTGTAATGGTCAAAATGTGGGTCATCAATATTCAAAATATTGTGCAATATTTTGAATATTGATGACCCAAATTTTTACCATTACAAAAATCTTATTCATCCACCAGAGTAAATATTGAATAAAGCAAACACAGATGATATTGCTGCACATTTTTTGGATCTTGATATCAAATCCAATAATGGAAAAATTTATACAAAGATATACGCCAAAAGAGAAGAATTTGGTTTTAGCATAGTTAATTTTCCTTGGGTTGATGGTGATGTTCCAAGATTGCCATAGTACGGTATTTACATTTTCTCAGCTCATTATATACACTAGAGCTTGCTCCCATGTTTCGGACTTCCATGATTAGGATATACAAATTACAAAAATCTAATCGATCAATGATTAAGATATCATAAACGTGTAAAATCATTTTGGAAATTTTACAGTAATTATTCTGAACTTCTTTTAAAATTTGGGACGACTCCATCATCAGAGTATGTATCATTGAGAATTTCATAGCCTTCATTTTACGGTGAGCTAAAACAGAATCAGAAGGATCAAAGGCAGATCTAACTTCGACCACAAATGTAAGAAAATTATCGGTCGACTGCTTTACCGCGGATATAATCCTAAATTTATCACAAACAATATGGGCATGGTACTGAAACAATCTGCAGTTTTGTACCAATGTCTTTCCCAACGTTGCACACTGTGACGACGGGACTCAATGACGTGCCTTTTTCAAATTTCGTCAGAGAAGATTGGTTCCTGATTCTCTGTCCTATCTTGAAGTTGGTTAGACTTGGGAAAGCAGAACACAGACTGTTTTACGCATGCTATAGAATTTGTTAGATCCATTTATAGAGTATCTGTGTAACAAGAGGCCGCTGCGTTTAACTATCTTGTTTGTGATGTCACCTTTCAGTGAGATGGTTTATGTTTATACAACAATTGTGTGTCTATGGAGACCTCTGTGTATCCGAATACGTAGGAGGGTTATGCGCACGTAATTCGGAAAACAACACCATTTGCTATTACCAGATGGCCGTCCAAAGTCGGTGACGGGTGCACATCGATCTCTCTCCTTTCGTATGTTGTCAAAGATGTTTGATGTTTCTGTGCGTCTGTTTTGATTGTTTTGTATGATGTTCTAGTGTATATTCTTGTGTCTTTTTGTCTGATGTCATTTGTGTGTCACTTTCTTGTGGGTTAGTTCCGCTGGGTGAGGGTATGGTTTCATGCTGTAGACCCTTATCTTTTCTTTTCGTTTTACATTTGATTGTTAATTGATTGAAGTCTTTCCAAATTAGATACATGAAACATGCTCCCTGACGGGGTACAAAATTTACAAAATAAACATTAAAGAAGTACCTATAGTAGAGCGACCAAATTGAAAAGGGGGCTTAGTTTTCGAGTTTAATCAACACCCCTAACACAGGCCTGAATTTGGTCTTAACTTTTAGCTGAATACCCCTGCTTTCAAGAACAGCTGTCGTAAAGAATACATCATGGTCAGATTTTGTTTAAATAGGTAAAAACTGATAAAACCGTGAAAAAAAAACGAAATATTTATCGGTTACTTCTTCTGTATTCCTATATTTGGCTCTGTTTTGTACAGAGAGTCATTGCAATTCTTGCATTAGATATGTAAATATGATATAGAGTTGTTTTAGAGGTAGAATATTTTCTCCTCTCTCGAAAAATGGCAGTTTTATGCAAATTTCTATGAAATATGAAGAATTCGTGTTAATATATTATCTAAAGCCCCGAGACTGAATTTTTGTCTCGAAACATATCGACAAATATATGTATATTATTTATGAGGCCTTTTTATCGTTAATTTTTCTAGGGCTTAAAAAAAAAACTAATGCGTATACACTTTAAAGCTAAGCGTCATTTCCTAAAGAAGATTCCGTAGATGAAGATTCGGTTGACCACGTGTTACAGTTTTTATCAAATCGTACTTTTTTGTCGGTATATATACGTATGTTTGATAAAAGTAACTGCCGAAAGAGGAATTATGTCATCCTGTCGACAAATTCATGAAAAATACCTTATTTTAATATGCCGTGTGAAGATCACGTATGGAGACCCGTTTGAGACAAGTTGTAATGAAAATACGTGAATTTCAAAACTTCGCATGAAGTTTCTATTAAATGATAAAAAGTATCCTACGACGTTCATTTTAGAACTACAGTGATGTAAATATATATGCCAAGTACATTGGTCAGAGTTTGGACTCTTCGTTTTCTTTGTTTTAAACATTAAAATATGCCTTTCGTTAACGTTGTGCAATTTTTCAATTTTATCATCCGTACTTACCCTCATTCAGATTCGTAGCCGTTACAAATTAAGTGGATGCTTTTCATGATGCATTTGGTCAGAGAATCACCTTAAGGCGCCCAGGGGATCTCATGGAAAGTCCTAAAGTGTCATAGAATTGGGGGGGGGCTTTGTTTTGTGACGTTGTACATAGCACAATCACCACATAGTCATACGTAATATTGGTAACGTAATTGAGCAGTCCTACATTAATGAGGGCTATATACATACTACTACAATAAAACAAATAAACAGCTATATATTTCGGAGAGGAAAATTAAGTAGAAAAATGTGTGTTGTGGTCTGTTGACAACGGAAAGTTTGATCGACAGGAGCCTGGAATATTTGAGCGTCGATGGCCGTTTTTCCCGAAGCGCTCCGAATAAAATAAAAAGTATGAAAAAAGGTATGAACATTATGACTGAAGTCAGTGCAATGTATCCAAGTTCCGATTTTCAACTACGAATATTCAAGAGTCCTAGATAAGATACAACAATATTAGACTTTTATAACGACGAGACTGGTGTTGTCAGCTCAGCGTTAGTACCAAAAAGAAGATCAACAAGAAAGTTTCAGTGAATAAACACGGTTAAAATGTAATTGGTAAAATGAATAGCCGATTACAAAAATTATATCAGAAGTCCAACTTTATTATGTTACATGTATAGCTACAACAATTCAATTGCATCATGAGACAAGTGTAATATATATCCGCAATTTAAGGTGCCTAATATTGAGTAATTTGAATGTCCTATTTCCAACTGTAATACTGGAACCGACAGAAAAGCTATTTTGCACCTGGTTACACTCATTTATTATTTTGAAGTGTTCTTTTTTTGTCGAGCAATTCCATTTTTCAAATTAGAAATAAAAGTGTAATATATATCCGCAATTTAAGGTGCCTAATATTGAGTAATTCCATTTTTCAAATTAGAAATAAAAGTGTAATTCAATTTTTCAAATTAGAAATAAAAGTGTAATATATATCCGCAATTTAAGGTGCCTAATATTGAGTAATTCCATTTTTTAAATTAGAAATAAAAGTGTAATATATATCCGCAATTTAAGGTGCCTAATATTGAGTAATTTGAATGTCCTATTTCCAACTGTAAAATGGGAACCGACAGAAAAGCTATTTTGCACCTGGTTACACTCATTTATTATTTTGAAGTGTTCTTTTGTCGAGCAATTCCATTTTTCAAATTAGAAATAAAAGTCGGGCGTTATATACGAAAATGTGAGAGGAAGTACTTCGGATAAGAACACCATATACCTACTATAGAGCATCCTTTAATGTATGGTCATTTCTATTTCAATATCGATGCAGCATGGAAAATGATGAACAGACAGTCAAAACTCTTTTTAAAAAATGCATACAAAGTCATATTTTTTGTACGCGATCAATGTCGTATAATGTCCAACAACGATCAGCCAATCAGAAACGAGAGATCCAGAACTAGAAATCAGAGTTTATCTCCATTATCATCTACATCTACATGTAGTACAAATGCCTTTAAGTTACGTTTTAGCGACAAGTGTTTTAACACCGTCAAACGGAGGAAGAAAATGCAATAATTGCTTTGAATGTGAAGGGGTCGTATAGGCAGCTACGCTGCTTATCTAACTTGAAGCTTGTGGAAGTAAAACACGATGCGCATTTCCTTGTGTTTTTATCGCAAAATTTTGCTTTACTAAATTATTTCTATAATTGGGCGGACAAAAGGCTTCCATATTAAAGATTTGAAATCATCAGAATAGAGATAGTACAGAAAGACAAAAAGCATTATTTTCAAAATTATTGATGTAAATTTGTCGTCTACTTTAAAATAAAACAATACTTTTATTCATATTTATATGTTTAAATTAGATTTTGCTGTAATTATGTGGTGTTTAACTCCGTAAGAGTATCGAGGAAACATCTAGTTTATTTTGTAGTGATTGTTATTAACAATGTTATGGGGAGGGGCATTTTAATTGCCTGTAACTCTAAAGTTTGTCAATCGATCTCTATCAAACTTTCCAAAAAACACATTCACATATCAAAATATCGTTTCTTTTTGGTTATTTTTATTTTTGAATCAACATTCTCAAAATTCAAGTGAAAGAATTGAATTTTTCCATTTTACCTATTTATATCAGAATGTGTGCTCATTCATCCATGAAGTTGGAATTAGAAAAATCAATTTAATCCAAAAAAGTTTCTTTTGACTTCAATAAGCATAATGGCATTTATTTTGGTCACATGGACTATCCATGTAAAAAGAAGTAAGTTTTTGTTCAAAAATCTATGAATTTGAATATTACTAATTTTCCGCTTTTCTGTGAAATTACAGAAATTCTGACTATACGAATTTGTTTACGACACCTCAAACGCATGGCCCACGTTATATTCTTTCGTTTGATATGAAATTTAGCCTTGTGTTAGGGGTGTTGATTAAAATTTCAAATTTAGCGACTTGGTTGCTCTACTACTATCAGTTATTCAGTCTCAAAATCGATATGGCAAGGCAAAATCATTAGAATTCTCATTAGAACGGTTGCGAACCTCAGAATGAATAACATTCCAAAGTGAGACCAGGTGTCCGTGGTGAGTCAGTGTCTCCTAATTACATGTTACACCCGTCGCAACAGCTCAATGGAAACTTGTCAAACTCGGTGATTGTCTTGATGAACATATTGATTTACACATCAGGTAAGTATTTCTTGTTTGTGATGATGACAGCCATTCAATAATAATCCAGAATGTCATTCTGGAAAGGGGAATCTGATATGCTTTTATTATATCCCCGTAGTGACTGAAGAACTTCATCAATGATGATTTCAGCCGTTGTGCTATTAATACAACTCTGAACAAGTAGATTACTTGCAGGTCGTCTGGTTCTAAGGATGAAATCTTCATATTTGGAACATGCCCAGGCGTACCGTATCAGTTGAGAAAGAAAAAATGCAATAAGCAGGAGAAGATGGAATGTTGCTACTCATGAAAGGGAAGTTAGTTATGTGGAAGCTTAAGTCATCACGCTATTCATACAGGGAAGTGGTCAAATGACCGTTTGCGTCGAAAGATAGACGTATATCCAAGTACGAAGCGGATCTGCTGCTTTCGGTCATTTGCTTGATCTCTAGTTCATGAGGATATATATCATGTAGATGATCCTTAAAGTTCGGATTATCGGTGGAAAAGACGTCATCTATGTATCTGAAGGTAAAATTGAACTGAAATACAAGGTGTTTCGCCCAATCGAGAGCAAGGTCTTGATGAAGTCAGCTATATTTGAATTTAAATATAAGTCCGCAAGCAATGAGGGGCAATTGGTACCCATGGGGATACCAACTTTTTTCCTGGAATATGGTTCCTCCAAACAACACAAAAATGCTGTCAATCAGAAACTCAAGCATGCGGATGACGTCGCCTTCGGTATACTTTTTGTTTGAATCAGAGTGTTCCTTCACGAAATATGTATCCCCCGCCTTATGACAAGGTATTTGTATCTCTTGTTCCCTTTTTTTGAAAGAAAGGTTTTGCGAACAATATTGGCCAGTCTGTCTCTGAGCTTCCGGTGCGGAATGGCAGTGTAGAGCGTGCATAAGTGAAAAGACACTATGACGGTAATATGACTGAAATTGGTGGCTTTAAAATTTTCCAAGAGTTCATTAGAATTCTTTAGGATCCATATCTTATTGGTTCTATTTCTGGAGTATGCTGTCTTCCAGTAATGACAAATGTTTGAAGACCTTGCTTGATACGAGTCAACATTTACGTAACATCAAAGTAGTACCCATCTATTATTCAGTTTCAAAACGAGAAGGCAAGGCAAACTCATTAGAATTCCCATTGGAAGAGTTGCGAACACCGGAATGAGCAACATTCTGAAGTGAGATCTTGGTGAGTGTCACTGCTGGTGGTCCAGGAGTCCCCGAGGGCATATGTAGCCAAGTTCGATCAATTTCGGTTGATCGTTTCTTCAACGCAATCTAAATTTCTGTTATCAAAATTTCTTGAAATTTCTAAAAAGTGGGTCCTGTAGCATCATATCCCACCAATCCTGCTACGTCTTTCGGTACCCTTTTTCGACATAGTAACTTTCATACTTTTTGGCATATTACATTGTTTAGATTTAGGATTTAGGATCACTGATGAGGGTTAAGTACCCGAAACGTGCATGTCTGGTCCACGTTGCCAATTTATTTGTTCTTAAATAATGCTATTCAATTTGAAGACGTTTACATTTATACCACTTGGTGAGTGTCACTGCTGGTGGACCAGGAGTCCCCGAGGGCACATGTAGCCAAGTTCGATAAATTTCGGTTGATCGTTTCTTCAACGCAATCTAAATTTCTGTTATCAAAATTTCTTGAAATTTCTAAAAAGTGGGTCCTGTAGCATCATATCCCACCAATCCTGCTACGTCTTTCGGTACCCTTTTTCGACATAGTTAGTTTCATACTTTTTGGCATATTACATTGTTTAGATTTAGGATTTAGGATCACTGATGAGGGTTAAGTACCCGAAACGTGCATGTCTGGTCCACGTTGCCAATTTATTTGTTCTTAAATGATGCTATTCAATTTGAAGACGTTTACATTTATACCACTTGGTGAGTGTCACTGCTGGTGGACCAGGTGTCCCCGAGGGCACATGTAGCCAAGTTCGATCAATTTCGGTTGATCGTTTCTTCAACGCAATCTTAATTTCTGTTATCAAATTTTCTTGAAATTTCTAAAAAGTGGGTCCTGTAGCATCATATCCCACCAATCCTGCTACGTCTTTCGGTACCCTTTTTCGACATAGTAACTTTCATACTTTTTGGCATATTACATTGTTTAGATTTAGGATTTAGGATCACTGATGAGGGTTAAGTACCCGAAACGTGCATGTCTGGTCCACGTTGCCAATTTATTTGTTCTTAAATGATGCTATTCAATTTGAAGACGTTTACATTTATACCACTTGGTGAGTGTCACTGCTGGTGGACCAGGAGTCCCCGAGGGCACATGTAGCCAAGTTCGATCAATTTCGGTTGATCGTTTCTTCAACGCAATCTAAATTTCTGTTATCAAAATTTCTTAAAATGTTTTAAAAGTGGGTACTGTAGCATCATATCCCACCAATCCTGCTACGTCTTTCGGTACCCTTTTTCGACATAGTAACTTTCATACTTTTTGGCATATAACATTGTTTAAATTTAGGATTTAGGATCACTGATGAGGGTTAAGTACCCGAAACGTGCATGTCTGGTCCACGTTGCCAATTTATTTGTTCTTAAATGATGCTATTCAATTTGAAGACGTTTACATTTATACCACTTGGTGAGTGTCACTGCTGGTGGACCAGGTGTCCCCGAGGGCACATGTAGCCAAGTTCGATCAATTTCGGTTGATCGTTTCTTCAACGCAATCTAAATTTCTGTTATCAAAATTTCTTGAAATTTCTAAAAAGTGGGTCCTGTAGCATCATATCCCACCAATCCTGCTACGTCTTTCGGTACCCTTTTTCGCCATAGTAACTTTCATACTTTTTGGCATATAACATTGTTTAGATTTAGGATTTAGGATCACTGATGAGGGTTAAGTACCCGAAACGTGCATGTCTGGTCCACGTTGCCAATTTATTTGTTCTTAAATGATGCTATTCAATTTGAAGACGTTTACATTTATACCACTTGGTGAGTGTCACTGCTGGTGGACCAGGAGTCCCCGAGGGCACATGTAGCCAAGTTCGATCAATTCGGTTGATCGTTTCTTCAACGCAATCTAAATTTCTGTTATCAAAATTTCTTGAAATGTTTAAAAGGTGGGTACTGTAGCATCATATCCCACCAATCCTGCTACGTCTTTCGGTACCCTTTTTCGACATAGTAACTTTCATACTTTTTGGCATATAACATTGTTTAGATTTAGGATTTAGGATCACTGATGAGGGTTAAGTACCCGAAACGTGCATGTCTGGTCCACGTTGCCAATTTATTTGTTCTTAAATGATGCTATTCAATTTGAAGACGTTTACATTTATACCACTTGGTGAGTGTCACTGCTGGTGGACCAAGAGTCCCCGAGGGCACATGTAGCCAAGTTCGATCAATTTCGGTTGATCGTTTCTTCAACGCAATCTAAATTTCTGTTATCAAAATTTCTTGAAATTTCTAAAAAGTGGGTCCTGTAGCATCATATCCCACCAATCCTGCTACGTCTTTCGGTACCCTTTTTCGACATAGTAACTTTCATACTTTTTGGCATATTACATTGTTTAGATTTAGGATTTAGGATCACTGATGAGGGTTAAGTACCCGAAACGTGCATGTCTGGTCCACGTTGCCAATTTATTTGTTCTTAAATGATGCTATTCAATTTGAAGACGTTTACATTTATACCACTTGGTGAGTGTCACTGCTGGTGGACCAGGAGTCCCCGAGGGCACATGTAGCCAAGTTCGATCAATTTCGGTTGATCGTTTCTTCAACGCAATCTAAATTTCTGTTATCAAAATTTCTTGAAATTTCTAAAAAGTGGGTCCTGTAGCATCATATCCCACCAATCCTGCTACGTCTTTCGGTACCCTTTTTCGACATAGTTACTTTCATACTTTTTGGCATATTACATTGTTTAGATTTAGGATTTAGGATCACTGATGAGGGTTAAGTACCCGAAACGTGCATGTCTGGTCCACGTTGCCAATTTATTTGTTCTTAAATGATGCTATTCAATTTGAAGACGTTTACATTTATACCACTTGGTGAGTGTCACTGCTGGTGGACCAGGTGTCCCCGAGGGCACATGTAGCCAAGTTCGATCAATTTCGGTTGATCGTTTCTTCAACGCAATCTAAATTTCTGTTATCAAAATTTCTTGAAATTTCTAAAAAGTTGGTCCTGTAGCATCATATCCCACCAATCCTGCTACGTCTTTCGGTACCCTTTTTCGACATAGTAACTTTCATACTTTTTGGCTTATTACATTGTTTAGATTTAGGATTTAGGATCACTGATGAGGGTTAAGTACCCGAAACGTGCATGTCTGGTCCACGTTGCCAATTTATTTGTTCTTAAATGATGCTATTCAATTTGAAGACGTTTACATTTATACCACTTGGTGAGTGTCACTGCTGGTGGACCAGGAGTCCCCGAGGGCACATGTAGCCAAGTTCGATCAATTTCGGTTGATCGTTTCTTCAACGCAATCTAAATTTCTGTTATCAAAATTTCTTGAAATTTCTAAAAAGTGGGTCCTGTAGCATCATATCCCACCAATCCTGCTACGTCTTTCGGTACCCTTTTTCGACATAGTTACTTTCATACTTTTTGGCATATTACATTGTTTAGATTTAGGATTTAGGATCACTGATGAGGGTTAAGTACCCGAAACGTGCATGTCTGGTCCACGTTGCCAATTTATTTGTTCTTAAATAATGCTATTCAATTTGAAGACGTTTACATTTATACCACTTGGTGAGTGTCACTGCTGGTGGACCAGGTGTCCCCGAGGGCACATGTAGCCAAGTTCGATCAATTTCGGTTGATCGTTTCTTCAACGCAATCTAAATTTCTGTTATCAAAATTTCTTGAAATTTCTAAAAAGTGGGTCCTGTAGCATCATATCCCACCAATCCTGCTACGTCTTTCGGTACCCTTTTTCGACATAGTAACTTTCATACTTTTTGGCATATTACATTGTTTAGATTTAGGATTTAGGATCACTGATGAGGGTTAAGTACCCGAAACGTGCATGTCTGGTCCACGTTGCCAATTTATTTGTTCTTAAATGATGCTATTCAATTTGAAGACGTTTACATTTATACCACTTGGTGAGTGTCACTGCTGGTGGAACAGGAGTCCCCGAGGGCACATGTAGCCAAGTTCGATCAATTTCGGTTGATCGTTTCTTCAACGCAATCTAAATTTCTGTTATCAAAATTTCTTGAAATGTTTAAAAAGTGGGTACTGTAGCATCATATCCCACCAATTCTGCTACGTCTTTCGGTACCCTTTTTCGACATAGTAACTTTCATACTTTTTGGCATATAACATTGCTTAGATTTAGGATTTAGGATCACTGATGAGGGTTAAGTACCCGAAACGTGCATGTTTGGTCCACGTTGCCAATTTATTTGTTCTTAAATGATGCTATTCAATTTGAAGACGTTTACATTTATACCACTTGGTGAGTGTCACTGCTGGTGAACCAGGAGTCCCCGAGGGCACATGTAGCCAAGTTCGATCAATTTCGGTTGGTCCTGTAGCATCATATCCCACCAATCCTGCTACGTCTTTCGGTACCCTTTTTCGACATAGTAACTTTCATACTTTTTGGCATATAACATTGTTTAGATTTAGGATTTAGGATCACTGATGAGGGTTAAGTACCCGAAACGTGCATGTCTGGTCCACGTTGCCAATTTATTTGTTCTTAAATGATGCTATTCAATTTGAAGACGTTTACATCTGGTGCCCGGGCAAAATCAACGACTCCTGTCTACAACAAGGAGTTTTGGGCGACTAAACCTATATTATCAAAATATAACTTGACAAAATCAATATTGAAACAGAGCAAGGCATACCGTATTCTCTGACTGTTCCTGGGCACGTGGTGCTTTTCATGTCTTGGGGGTTTTTGTTTGTTTCCTTTGGTTCCTGTTTTATCCTGATTCCGTTACTATATGCCTTCGATTTATGATTTTCTGAATTATCGATTTTGTACTGTATATTGAAATATGGTCATTATCCATATTTGTCACATAGGATAGTTGATTAAGATAAATCCTTGCTGGCAATGTAAGGAGTTTCTTTACACGGACACAATCTCGCTACCTTCTCTGTGGACTTGAAGAATTTAAACATACATATAATAATGCGGAAGCGTTCCAACTCTATACCTTCTTGAAGAAAATTTCAAATCAATTTTCATGCCCCAGAAACGTGTTTCGAATATTAAATTCTCATCAGTGATGCTTCCAGCCAATGCGCTTTTCATTAGCAGTCCAAATTAATTTCACTAGCGCCCTCTTGCTTTATAAAACACAGGACGGTCTAGACAGCATAGAATTAAAAGGATATGCTGGGTTAAAGTGTTGCGTTTAAGTCCGTTGAGAGAAAGCAGTTTGGAGGAGCAACTTTAAACTTGACATGGTGATAGACCATGATGAGACGAATCAAACACCGCAAAAAATTTGACCTAGTGACCTTGACCTTGGAGTATGACCTAGTTTTGAAAAACTTTAACCTTGACCATAGCTTTTGAATGGTAAGTGATAGGGAATTGGATATTAAAGTTACAAGTGGTCTATACTATGCATAATTTATTTCTTTCAAAAATTTTTCGTCGTAGAGGACCGAATGTGAACACGTATTAGCACTTATTGTGCATAAGGATATAAATACTGCAGCAAAACAAAACAAAATGGACGGATAACACGTGGAAGTATAGGGAAAAAGAAGAGGAATCCACAATCGGTATAATCAGAATCTTAGAACTTATAAATGATCAATTTTAAGAAAGAATTAACATTGGTTTGACAGTATAGAAAAATACCGAATCCTTGAAACTGATCAGTGAGCTACCTCGTTGTTATAGTTACTTTTATATATACCATACATGTGCAGATCCAGAGGGGGGGGCGGGGGTCTAGACCCATCCCCTGAGATTTCCGGAGGTTGGGTCCAGCTTTGGCCCATTTCAAATTGAAATGGGTCTAAGAATGCATGAAAGGGTTTGGAAACCTAAAATTTCGGCTCGCTTCGCTCGCCATTTACAAATACAAAACTATTTTTCTGCAAAGTTCCTTAATTATTTTCAATTCTTCATACTAAGTAATTTTATTTAAGTGTCTTGGATCTCAGTAACTCATATTTTCAACATTCTCTTACTTCATAGGATGTAACCTCCTTCATCTTTTTCAAGGTTTTGTCATTTTAAGATGTCTGATTATCTGGGAAAATGACACACCTCTTGTCTATTTATTCTCATGAAATATAGAAAAAAAATGTGAATTAATAAAAAGAATTTACGGTTCGCTCCGCTCGCCGATATAAGGAGTAAAATATTCAATGTTAGAAATAATAATCGCGATCGAATCAAGACAAATTGATATTTCATATCTTAAAAAATAAGTTTGTATGTATTCATATTCACATTTTAAATTCGAATATTCGCATTTTATATCAAATATGAAAGAGATTTTTGGCAAAAAAATCACGACTAATTCCCCCATCACTTTAGATGAGGACAAATATGGAAAAAAGAATTTAGGTATAGAAAAACTATTAAAGCATTAGGAGACCTAAATATTACAAGTGTGCAATAATTAAATGTGCAAACTGGCACATTAAGCCTAGTACTGTAACGCAGCAAGATTCGCCCTCCGGGATTAATTTTCACAATTCCATAATCAAGTAATTGCGTTCCATGCATCTATGCTTCGCCTTAGCTTAACATTTCCTGTATCTGCGTAAAACACCCCTCTCCCTCCCATTACACATAATTTCTCAATTATGCGACAATTTGTTTTTTTAAAACCTGTTACATGTATGATAAACGTCCTTTATTCTTGAAATATACATTTTTTCAAAACATTTCAACATAAATAATCTAATAAATTTTCAACTAAACAAGTCAGGTGAATCTGAGTATCGAAAGGTTGCTTCCACTCTACAGTCTTATCAAAGTGTATGAAGAAAAGGGGATGATCTCCAGCATGACCACCCTTCACCCACCCAGCGAAACAAACCCACAAGAAAGTGATACGTAAATGACATCAGACAAAAACTACAAACCACAAAAGAAAACGACAAAAATCTCAAGAACATCATACATAACAATCGAAACAGACGTAAAAAAACATCAAGCATTAAAGACGATACATATGAGGAAGGAGACCAATAAGCACCCGGCGCCGACTTGGACGGCCAGCTGCTATGAGCAAATGGTGTGGTTATCCGGATTACAAGACAGTTAAACGCAGCAGACTTTTGTTACACATTCTATGTAAAAAGATCTAAAATATTCGGCATGCGTATAACAGTCTGTGCTCTGCTGGCTGAAGAGAGTTGAAGATCAATCATCCGAGAAGTCTGACCAACTTTCAGACTGGACAGAGAATCAGGATTCTGGCGAGATCAAGGCCCGTCATGGGGTCCTGTCATTATGGTTGGTCAGTGTGCGACGTTGGGAAAGACACTGGTACCAAACTGTCGATTTTTTCAGTACCATGACAGGTGTTCTTGTTCATTTGATGACGTTGGGATTATATCTACGATAAAGCAGTCGATTGACAATTTTCTTAAATTTGTGTTTGACCTTCGATCTGCCTTTGATCCTTCTGATTTTGTTTACTAAGTCACCGTAAAATGAAGGTAATGAAATACTGAATTATACATACTCTGATGCTGGAGTTGTCCCAAATTTTGAAAGAATTTCAGAATAGTTATTGTAAAATTTCCAAAACGATTTTACAAGTTTGAGGTATGATAATCCTTGATTGATATGTTTCTTTGTAATTTGTATATTTTTGTCATGGAAGTCTGAAACATGGGAGCAGGCTCTAGCGTATCTGATGAGCTGAGAGATGTAAGTGCCGTAGGCTGGCAACCTTGAAACATTGCCATCAAGCCAATGAAAATTAACTATGTTGAAGCCATAATGTTCTCTTTTGTCGTAAACAAAACTGCAACACATGAGGCGCACAATTAGTACCCATAGGCATTTCAATAACTTCCCTGTAAAGAGTGTCACCAAATCTTACAAAAATGTTGTCTGAAAAAAGACAAGGCTTTGCACAACTCAGATCGAGTCCATGATTTGTATGATTTGTATTTAACTGAAGAAAAGCGCATCATTTAGTGTCAGTGTTTAAATATCATTAAAATATGTTTACACACGTTTAATGAATTTGAAGACGTTAAACATTTGTACCACTTGGTGAGTGTCACTGCTGGTGAACCAAGAGTCCCCGAGGGCACACGTAGCCAAGTTCGATCAACTTCGGTTGGTCGTTTCTTCATACGCATTTGAAAATTTCTGTATACAAAATGTTCTCAAATTTCTAAAACCTGGGTCCAGTAGCATCATATCCCAGCCGTTTTGCTGTGTCTTTCGGTATATTTAGGACATAGTTTTCACAGATTTTTGTCATATTACATTGTTTAAATTGAGGATCACTGACGAGGGTTTATTACCAGAAACGTACATGTCTGGTCCATGCTATAAATTTATCTGCTGTAAAATGATGCTAATGAATTTGAAGACGTTAAATATTTAAGCCATTGCGTTCCATGCGCCTACACTGTGTCATTAATTTAACTTGTTCATAAATGTGAAAATCACCGACCCAACCACTTCTCAATTATTTGAAAAAAAAACATTAAAAACCCGTTACAAGAAGCACCAGGTTGCAGCACCAACAGCAAATCTCCAAAACACCCGATACAAAAGCACAGAGCAGACATCCTTAGAAAGAGACCCAAAAGGAACAAGGATCACCAACTCACACCGTACAAACATGAAACACAAAAGACCACAAATATACCAGGAACATCATTTTTACAAGAAAACCCATTCTTCTTGAAGTATACAAATGTTCAAAAGATTTTGACCAAAAATGGATTTTTAATGAATTTCTAATTATTTTTTTTTTTTATATTTTCATGACACCAAATATATCTAAGTCGCATAATTCTGTAACGACAAAATGGATAAATATGTAAATCACAAGGCAGCTTGCTTTCCACAGTCTGATTAAAGCGTATAGATATCATGAAAAATCCGTTGACGCATACTTACAAGTTATTGCTTTCAATAAGCGATGGACAGACGGATGGACATCGCCATACCATAGTACGTCCACTCGAATGATGGGCGTTTGACAACATTCAGCAAGACAGTATAAAAAACATAGAATTAATAGAATCAGCTGAACTTATGATCAGTTATCAAAGTGCTTATTGAGTCGGAATATGATATTCTTAGCAATTGGTGAACAAATTATATTATATAAAAGAAATTAATGCAGTTCTTTATTTATGTTATAAAACGTGATGTTTCGTCTAAGTCATCCTAAAAATCAAAAGATCAAATAAAACCCGACGACGGGAAATCAAAACTGACGATTACACCATTTAAAACTTCGTGCTTTATGTATCTAATTTTATTCGAACACTCACATTATATCATGTAACGAGATATTGTTACTTTGATACGTGAATGCCATATTTGTGATAGGTGAACTTTCTAGACGAGCGTCAAAACAGATCAGAATGCACAAAAGATAATCGTTCATATTACATTTATTATTGTTTGGAATTAAGATGATTCCATTCCTGAGAATCGGATCAGTGTCTTAAACAGCTTAAAAGTTTGATGTCTATCGATGAAAAATTCTTTGTTCTATATGCAAATGTTTGTTATAACCTTAAAAATGAAAGTATGACCTTGGACGAAGGTCATATATTAAAGTTATGGATAACAGGTTATTTTCATCATGTTTCACCTCAATATGATAAAAGCTTTTAATTCTGTTGTGACCTTGTCCTGACCTTTCTGTGACTCTGTTGTGACCGTGAAACCATTTCAATGACTTGGGGGTCAATGCCAAGGGGAAATACCTTGATTCAAAGAAAATGCAAGTCCAATTTGATGTCTATGGGTCAAAACCTCTGTTTTAAAAGCAAAAGATTTATGTGACCTTAAAATAATGTCAAGGTCATGTTGAGAGAGTTCGGCACGAGGAATATATGTATGATGTTTGACGCCCAAAACTCAAAAAACTCTTTGTTCTATAGGTTGAGGTTTGCTTGAGAAGAAAAAAATTGACCTTGAACCAAGGCCAGGATTAAACATGTTAGCTAGAGATATCTTTCATCGAGTTTCATCCGAATATAATGAAATGACAAGTATGGATAATGACCATATCCCTGTATATGAAACATGAAACACAAAAGACCACACATAAACCAAAAACATCATGTTTACAAGAACATCCTTTCTTCTTGAAGTATACACAAGAAACACAAAAGAAGTTACATGTAGAACTAAAAAAGGCTGTTGTGACCTTAAAATCGAGCAGATGACCTTGTTGTGACCTTGAGAATGAGAATGTGACCTTGAAAATTGGTCAAAGAAGGATGAAAATAATAAGAATATTCGGAATCCTTAATTTAAGGAGCACCACCCCTCCAATGCTATTTTGGTCATCGATTTCATTTGACTTTGGTTCTGAATCAGGAAATTTGGAGGCGCGCACTGTCTCCATAGGAATTTAAAAAGTCTAGATTCCAAAAAATAACCAGAGGGCGCTACTGAAGTGAATTTTTTTCTGTGTCTGAAAATCACTTTGGCTAGAAGCAGCACTGATGAGGCTTTACTATCCGAAACACGTGTCTGGTACATTTAAATTGGTTTAAAATTTTCTTCAACAAGGTAAAGAGTTGGAAATTTCCGTATTACTTTGTCACAACTTCATGTCCTTATTTATAAACCAGAGGGCGCTACTAAAGCGAATTATGGCTGTGTCTGAAAATCACTTTGGCTGGAAGAATGACAAATATTGGTAATGACCACATCCCTGTATATAGCACAAAATCGATTACCGGGTATTCAGAAATTCAGAAACCGAAGGCATACAAAATCAGGATAAAACAGGAACCAAAGCAAACAAACAAAAACCTCCACCACATTGGTGGGTGCGGCTAGCCAAGAGGGGATGCTTACTCCTCCCGGGAACCTGGTCCCACCTCTAGCTTGCTAGGGATCCGTCGATGCTCAATTTGGTGTTCTGTTGTGAGTGCTGTAGAGATTATCTTCAGGATCTTCTTTAACTCATTACCATCCGAAACACGTACGTGTCTGGTGCATTGAAAAATTTTCTCACGAAGATAAAGAGTTGGAACATTTCCGTATTATTTTGTCATTATCCCATGTCTGTATTTATTTGATAAAGATCATCCCTTTTTCTTGAAAACCGTTCAATTCATTAGAAATATGATCATATTCCAAATTATTCGGAAATGGTTTTGTAAACGCCAAGAATGAATAGTCTATTTTAGCTCGAGTAGGGAATCATTATGTTTACATGAAACACGGTCAAATAGTTATTATGGTGAGTTCCATTTAATATAATCATGTTATTGAATTGACTATTTAATAAATGTGGAGTCATGAATTCCTTACATATTTAGAAATTACACCAGAGGACGCTACTGAAATGTATCTTGTCTGAAATGACTTTTGCTTGATGAGAAACGGATAATGATTTTCTGTCCGAAACACGTTTTTGGTGCATTAAAAATTGTGCAATTTGTTCAAGAAGATGTCGAGTTAAAACACTTCAGTCTTCATCATTTACCTTTTGAACATTTAAACAAAAGGGAGCAACAAATGATCTAGGGAATATTTGAATTTAAGCCTGTCTAAAGTCAAATAATTTTTAATGTTTTAACGTGTTTTTCGAAATATGCATATGGCATACGAATGAAAAAGGTATTGTCTTTGCATACCTCAATAAAAAAGGATAGTATTATCATAATGTTGGAATTTTTTCTTTTTTGATAAGATCTTAACATTTCTTGTTTCAATATCAATAATTTTCTATCTTTAATATATTTTTCTTTCGTTTACGAGGAGTGACTTATTCTCAGCCTGTGTTTTATTTTTCAATGAAAATAAAGGAATACAAATAAAAATACATACAGAAATTTCGGCCCCTTGGCCTTTATCAAGTGTAAAAACGACAATGGATAAGTGATAATGGATACGTGATAATGGGTAAAAAATGATAATGACTACGGATAAGTGACACAAAAAGGGAATAAATATAAATGAATCACAGTTGCTGGGAATAATGTTTGTGTAAAAATAATGCGTGTGAAAATCGTTAAAATGACTTTAAAAAAAGAACAAAGTATAAGCTTACCGAATAAGTGTAGATGGTTATCTGGTGAGTAAAACAGGCCCTTTGAGGTATTTTCTTTTCACATGACAATCTCAATTGAAAGAGAATTTCACATAATGTCACTTTTTACGTAGCTGTGTTACGGCAATTCGATACGTAGTAATACAACTCCTAGAAATTCAACTACTTGAGTATTATCTCACTTTTATTACGGAAACAAAACACTGCAAGCCGCTAGACATGATTTTACAATTTAACTTTCGCACTTTAACTAGAACCATGATTCTCAGTAAAATGAAACTGTGTTACTACTTTCTCCTCCAGTAAAAGTACCAGTAGTTTGGATGTAAATCAAAAGTACCATTTCACTGCGAACCCCGTCATATAAACATTAGAAAGGGTATCCATCAATTATTTAGTCTCAAAATTCGAGAAGTTAAGGCAAATTATCAGCACTTCCATTGGAACAGCTGCGAACTTAGGAATGAATGTGACCAGGTGTCCGGGGAGAGTCAGCGTCTCCTGTTTGGATGCAACACCCGTCGGAACAGATCAATGAAAACTTATTCATATTCAGCGATTGTCTCGATGTAAATACATGTATTGATTTAAGGAAACATTGCAATATTTCATTTTTTTGCGAAGCGCAAAATAAGTTTCCCTCAATTTTTGGTGTTGATACCTCGATCAACCAAAAAAAAAATATTACAATGATTTATCTGCTCTAAAATGATGCTAATGAATTTAAAGACGTTAAACATTTGTACCACTTGGTGAGTGTCACTGCTGGTGGACCAAGAGTCCCGAGGGCACATGTAGCCAAGTTCGATCAATTTCGGTTGGTCGTTTCTTCAAACGCATTCGAAAATTTCTGTTTACAAAATTTTCTCAAATTTCTAGAACCTGGTTCCTGTAGCATCATTTCCCAGTCATTTTGCTATGTCTTTCGGTATATATAGGACATAATTTTCACAGATTTTAGTCATATTACATTGTGTAGATTGAGGATCACTGACGAGGGTTTATTACCTGAAACGTGCATGTCTGGTCCATGCTGTTAATTTATCTGCTCTAAAATGATGCTAATGAATTTGAAGACGTTAAACATTCTTATCTCATTTAGTCGCATTTCAACGTTTACTTGCAGCTTTGAAATTGTGTTGCCAACGACGTTGCTTATGACGTAGCTAAGCGCGTACTTCCATTATGGGTTGATGCAGGTAACAACACATTTTTCGGCCAATCAGAATCTTCGTTTCTTAATAATGACAATGGAAATTAAAACATGTACATATCAGGTAAAGATGTCTTGGTGGTAATGTTAACATCGATTCAATCGCAATCCAGACGCTCGCTAATTATTCTGGAAAAAGTGATATCCTTGTGTTTTCGTGCTGATCAGTCAAATGTGGCCACCGAGGGCTGTGATTGGCTGACACATTTTAACCTCTTCTCTGCAACCGCCACACAGAATTTCATGCCAATTTACAGCAAACAAACACTCAAGATCCTCTACCACGTTTGAGGTTTTTTTAACCGATTGGTCAAAAAGATATGGCCGTCGAGGGTTCTGATTGGCTGACGAATGTTCGACTTCTCCTATGCAACCGTTACACAGAAAATGACGAAACCGTAAAGGAAGCAAGTAATTAAGGTCCACTACCGAGTTTGTGCCGATCGGTTTATAATTATGACAGCCGAGTTCTCTGATTGGCTGACGGATTTTCGGCAGCTACTCTGCAACAGCTTCACAATATATCACGAAATCTTACAAGAAGCAAGTAATTAAGGTCTTCTACAAAGTGTATGTTTTTTGGCCGATCGGTAAAAAATATGGCCGTCGAGGGCTCTAATTTGTAGAAACATTTTAGAATTCTCCTCTTTCAGCAAACAAGTATTCAAAGTCCTCTGCTAATTTTGGACTTTTTGTGCCGATGAGTCAACAAATATGGCCACTGAGGGCGCGGATTGGCTAAACAAATTCGACTTCTAATATACAGCCGCTATACAGAATTTCACGAAACCTTAAAACACGCAAATAATCAAGGTCTTCTACTTTGAATTATTTTGCCTATTTCGGTCAATTTAATTGGCCGCTGTTAGCTCTGGTTGGGTGACACATTTTTGACTTCTCCTCTGCATCCGCTGCACAGAATTTCACGAAACCTTACAGGAAGAAAGTACTCATGGTCTTCTACCAAGTTTGCATTTTTATGCCGATCCGAATACAAATATGGCCGCCGAAGGCCCTGATTTGCTAACGCATGTTCTACATCTCAGAAACTGATGCTCAGAATTTCTTTTTCAAAACATTTCAGAAAGCAAGTACTCAAAGGCGAACACGACATTGTCCACAATCATTTCATTTGTCTGACACTCAGGTGAACGATGGGGCCCCATTGGATCTCATGTTTGTTATTTCGATAGCATTTATATATTTAATCATCTAATACGCCCTTATTTTTTACATCATTGTTTGTTCGTGCTTTGTATGAGTATCCATGAGTACAACAAACATGATTTTTGAGGAATATGCAAGACGTTGGGCAAAGAAAGAGGATGTACAGCTCGACACACTTTCCGAATGGATAAAATCCATCAGAGGGTTACTTTTATCTAGAATTAACCAATTAAAATCAACTGTGAGCACCAGATTCGAGTCAATATTTAAAGACCCTGATGTTATCACAGAGCTTACCTACCTCCAAGAACATTATGTCATCACACCAGCGGACAAAGCCTCAAATAATTACACATTTACTTGCAAAAAGTTCTATTTCGAAAGTCTAGTTAAAGAGTTGGGTTTAAATTCGACACCTGAAAATCCCACTTACACCCCAACAAACCTTTCTGCCTCTGAAATAATAGATAACCACAAATCAGCTCTTTCTTCCTTTGGCTTCCAAACTAACAATTTAGACTTAGATTTACCATACTTATACTGCATACCTAAAATGCATAAGAATCCGTACAAACAACGTTTCATCGCTGGTTCCTCAAAATGTTCTACCAAATCTGTATCGATCTTACTGACCAAAGTTTTATCTGAAATCAAATCTGGGCTTCAAAAATATTGTTCGACAGTATATTCTCGCAGTGGTATCAACCAGATGTGGATTTTAAAGAATTCGAAGGTACTTTTAGAACATCTGAAATCCACTCATTTTAGTAAAGTTCATTCGATCAAAGCCTTTGATTTTTCGACACTTTACACAACAATTCCACATTCTAAATTGAAAGAAAGACTCGCAAAAATTATAAGTAATGCGTTTACAAGTAAGAACGGTAATCGCAAATACAAATTTTTGTTGTGAACTATGACAAAACCTACTTTGTAAAAGAAAAGTCCGATTCTGAAAATAAGTACACTGAAACAGATATTATTCAGATGTTAAACTTTTTGATCGACAACATTTTTGTGGTGTTTGGAGGAAAGGTCTTTCAGCAAATTGTCGGAATTCCAATGGGGACCAATTGTGCCCCACTCCTTGCCGACATTTTCCTTTACTCGTACGAAGCTGAATTCATTCAATCTTTGGTCTCTGAAGGGAAAAGATACTTAGCTTCTGACTTCAACTTCACTTATAGATACATAGACGATGTGTTGTCCATCAATAATCCGAAATTCGCAGATTACCTGAGCAGAATCTATCCTTCAGAGCTTGAAGTCAAAGAAACTACAGAGACAAATAATTCAGCATCCTATTTGGACATAATGTTGTCCTACGACACTGATGGTCACATGAACACCTCACTCTATGACAAACGTGACGACTTCAATTTCAGCATTACAAACTTTCCTTTTCTGAGTAGCAACATCCCTTCATCGCCTGCTTATGGCGTGTTCATATCTCAGTTGATACGCTATGCCAGAGCAAGTACGAAATATACGGATTTTGTTCTGAGAGCTAGGCGTCTTTCAGATAAGCTTCTCAGTCAGGGATATGTTTGTGACCGACTAACATCGTCACTGAGGAAGTTCTACGGTCGATACAGGGAACTCGTCAGACACTATGATGTCCCACTCTCCAGAATGGTGGGTGATATTCTGTCATAGACCATTTGAACCATCCAACCCAAGATTGTACTCTATGTCTCGAAATGGAAGTTACCGGATGTGACAGTTCTACCGAATTGAAGTGGCGGGTGTTGCATGCAAGCAGGAGATGCTTACTCTTCCTGGGCACCTGATCTCACTCCCATATCGGGAGTTCGCTTCTTTTCATGTGGTGGAGGTTTTTGTTTGTTTGCTTTGGTTCCTGTTTTGTCCTGATTTTGTATGCCTTCGGTTTCTGATCTTCTGAATTATCGATTTTGTGCTGTATACACGGATATGGTCATTATCCATATTTGTCAATTCTATCGAAGAAGCCTTAAATTAGCTTTCACAAGTTTCGATACGATTACCTAAATGCGACAGCATGACTTTTCTCATTTGCATTTCAACCACGTTCAGAATTCGCGCAGAGTCACAATTTATGTGGCTCTAGCTACAACGAATACATTTAAAAAGGAAACGGGTCCTCCATTGACATAATTAAGAGCAGATGGCCGTTCTAAGTCGGCACCGATTTCTCGTTGGTTCATGTGCGGTCTTTATGTTTGGTGATTTGATGTCGTGTTTGCTCTTCCTTTTCCCTTTTGTGTTTCTTGCTGTATATGTCTTCTCTGTGTTTTTACTTGGTATGTTTTGCTGTTTGTGCTGCAACTGGGTCTTGTTGGAGACCCCCTCTTTTTTTCATATTCGACCTTAACCTGTATTTCTTGTCGTAACAGCTATATCCAAGAAATGAATTAAATCTATGTAACGGTCAGCTCTTTATGTTTCATTTATGTGGAATGATTGTTCTCATTTTCTTCGTCTGTTTGTTTCCCTTTCGTCTGTTTGTTCCCCTTTTCGTATGCTTGTTCCCCTATTTGTCTGCACCGTCTGTTGGTTCCCCTTTACGTCTGTTTGTTCCCCTTTACATCTGTTTGTTCCCTTTTTTTGACTGTGTGTTCCCCTTTGCGTCTATTTGTTCCCCTTTTCATCTGTGTGTTCCCATTTTAATCTGTTTGTCCAATCTTCATAAGTTTTCCTTTTCGTTTGTTCCATTTTCGACTGTTTGTTCCTCTTTTTGTCTGTTCCCATTTTCGACTGTTTGTTTCACTTTTCGCCTGTTTGTTACCCTTTTCATCTGTTTGTTCCCCTTTTCGTCTATTTATTCCCCTTTGCGTCTGTTTCTTCCCCTTTTCTTCTATTTGTTTCCCTTTCCATCTGGTTGTACTCCTTTTCGTCTGTTTGTTCCCCTTTTCGTTTGTTTGTACCCCTTTTCATCTATTCCCCTTTTCGTATGTGTGTACCCCTTTTCATCTATTCCCTTTTTCGTTTGTTTGTTCCCTTTTTCTTCTGTTTGTTCCCTTCTTCGTCTTATCATGCGTGTGTACCAAACTGTCATTACTGAAACTTCTTCATGTTTTACATTGTCTCTTTACCCTTAGATAGCAACTAGAGTATTGATGTATTCATTTTACAATGACATTTTATCAAGTGCATTCAATGGCACAACTTATATTGATCAAGAAGGTCTAAATGAGTTTTATCCCCCCTGGAATTTTCATACATTCATTTTTATGGAAATATTCTGTTCATCCATGATACTTCTTATTACGTCCATGTTCGCACTGTGGTATATGATATATGAAGTACAAATCGCAGTTCAGAAGTCAAATACCCAGGGGAATAAGGCATGATTGTGTAAGTCTCCAGTGACAAGGCCATCTCGAACCCCCGAATTAGGCAGGAACAGGTGTACGGTGAAATGCGTCCTCTGACTGCATATACATGTATAGCATTATTAAAGATCAAACAGAGTGATTTTCAGACTTTAATATCAATTTATATCTTAGTATTGAACAATTAACAAACACACATCATCCATTTTATTTCTTTTTTTTATATCTGAAGTATCTATTTAGACAAAGTATAAACCTAAGAATCGCAATGTGTTTACTTTTCTTTATGCTAAAATACCTTTATCCTTCCAATTTTAGGTCAGATAAAGTACCAACGATGAGGGTGGACTAACCGATGCATACTGATCTGACATTCAGTCTCGTTGAACCATTTCTCTTCTCCCTCTCTCTCTCTCTCTCTCTCTCTCTCTCTCTCTCTCTCTCTCTCTCTCGCTCGCTCTCTCTCTCTCTCTCGCTCTCTCTCATTCTTTGGAATCACTATTAACACTGTTATGATGTACGTTTTTTTTAATTATTTGGTACATCAAAGAAAAATATGACATTTTCATTATTTATTAAAAGGTTGTTCGCCACTGACGACAGTTGCAAAACATAGAAATGCTACATACAAACTGAATGAATCGAAAAAAATACAAGCTATTGAAAAATAAATATTCTTTAATACATAAAAAGATTGAGTTTGATTGCTTAAAAAATATACAGAATTTCAATCATTAAGATTATCTTTCTCAAAATTCCTATTAAAAAGTTAGTTGTAATATACATGTATATACAAATGTATCGTTTTCACAGTAGTGTCAACGATCCTCTTCCGCAGTGTCCTTAATGCTCTCAATTGGAAACGCTGATATTATTCCATTTGGCATTCGCAAAGTTCATCGTTTTCAACTGTTCAGAGTCATCACATAGGGACGAGTAGATATATTATGTATTAACGAACAGCACAAACCTGTCGTCAATCTATCATGATCGCTCCATTGTCTGTTTGTCCTTAGTGTCCTGTATCTAGGACAATGTAATAAAGTCACAGTAATACGAACGGACGGACGAAAGGACGGAAAACACAGGATCAGTGACATCATCTTCGTGACATCTACGTTGGTTTTGAGAATTGTAGAGTGTTCCTTTTGTACGAAATTCATTCATATCTGCGCCTTGCCCTGAAACACCGACATCTGGTGAATGTCTGCTCTCTCGTAATACCTGGCTCCCGGGAATGTTGCCTGCTGTCCGAAACAAAGCGTTCCCGTAATCTGCACGATTGTTCCAGTTTCATCCATGCCAGCCTCTGATGATGATATAGCCATCATCATCACCAGTTCGCCTCGTGGTAAAACTATGGCCATATTTGTCGTCGTACGATCGATTTGCACCGACAAAATTACAGCAAAATTGTATTATTTTTCCCCTCTGAACAACAGATCGATTTCGAATCAAGTTATGATATGAAGAGGACTTAAGGTTTATTTCTATTTATATGTTTCCAGTTCCCACGCGAAATGGTAAAATGTATATGTGTGATTGAAAGGGCGTAGCTTTTTTTCCATATCCAATAGTTTACTTAAGCCACGCCTCCAAACTTAGTCGCGTGCTGAAAAGACTAGCATATGATACGTTCCGGAAGAAGACTTAGAGGTATTCAAGGAGTGAATATGGTATGCAAATTGACTCAGCGACTAATAACAGCTTGCTTTGGCGAATAAGAACGTACACATTTTACGAATTTTGGTGGGTTAGGAAGATCAGGAACCCTTCATTCTTTTAATTTGCAAAAAACCCAAATTTTATCCCTTTTATCACAAATTATATCTTTGAAAAATATATTGGTCTGAAATATCACCCTCCTTTGACAGTTCTTTTTTTTTGCCCATATTCGCTTCAAACCACAACATCGCACAAAATCATTGAAACCTATTTTTTTTTTATCCTACGCATAAAATACCAACAATAATGAATGCTCATTCCGTGGCGGATTTAGAGGATGCAGAGGCTGTGGTTGCCCCGCCCCCCTCTTCAAGGAAGTGACCTTAATTTTCATGTATTTATGAAAAATTAGGAAAACTCGTTCTCAACGCTCAAATAAAAGGGTGCACTATCACCACTACCGTCTTTAATCTCTAAAAGAAATTTGATGTTCTTTTTATGAATCAGATTTTATTCTTATGATTATTTTATTTATACTACATTATATGTATGTATGATAATAATGGGGGATGATGATGATATAGCAAGAAAAACTAAACTTCTCTTTGAAATGACACAATTTTGTGCGATGACAAAGAAAATGTATGCACAAACCAACTTAACGATCGCACGCAGTAATGCAACAGCAAATATTTAGAGAGATTACATCATATTTCCCCCTCTTTAAGTTCAATGGGTTTATTGTAAATTTAGGAAAAGCATCTATGAAATATGTAGGTGCATCAGACTAGTAAAACGATGCCAAAATATTTGATAATAAACAATTTAATGTGTTGCATTAATCATTATAACTTTGGTTCAAGGTCACTTCTACAACAAGTATTGTAAAATATGCCTAAATACAACGCATTGTTCTTAAGAAAGAGTTTGTTTTTATATGATAATGAAAACTAAGGTACAACGAAAATAGTGATATGAGAAAATTGAAGGTCCTGTCCCCGGCCAATTATGCGCTTATATAATCGATTGCCAATACCCGATTTGCAAAGTGCATTTATATCAAATTCGGGATGGTAAAATGAAGCTTTTTGTGGGTTTTTTTTTTTTTTGTGTTTGAATGATTATTTTTATATCATTAATTTCTTTCCAGCAACTTAAAACCTTGACTCATGACGAAAATGGATAGTAGATATTAGTTCTACACACAGGTTATTTTGTCAATTACATCATTGTCTCGGTTCCGAATGTGCATATCTAGAATACAAGTATATCAGTAGAGATCCACTCATATGCAAAACGGAATTTATGTCGCGATAATCAAACACTACAAAAAGACTGACTGTTGAAATTATCAAACGAAACAATATACAAAAGAGTTTGCATTTGTAGGAAATATTACAAATATTTAGCCACCATGTTTATAAAGTTTATACTTTGGGGCAAACAAGAGGAGAGAGAACCTGATTTACTTTATAGTTCTTTGTGAAATTATCATAAGCGAAATAAAGAATACAAATAACAAATGCGGACAAAACCATAGTATTATATCCCAATTAAGAAGTACAAAATCATTCATTAAAAAATCATTTAACCCAGGGCACACATAACCAGGATAAAACCAGAATTAAGGCAAATTTAAAGGAACAGAATTTTAAAAATCTACCATGTGAATAGAGGTGAGATGTGAGCTACCTGCGAAGGAGTGAGATCAGGTGGCCAGGAAGAGTAAGCATCTCCTACCTAGATAAGAAAGGATCTCCAACAAAAAAACACCGAAACACTCAAATGCAAATACACAGAGACACCACATTCAGAAGCTTCTTCCTACATGTAGAATACTGCTATATGTTAAACACTTGGTTTTTCTTCTTAGGTTACAAATTGCAATTATAACGGGGTCCCTGTAAAGTGCGAAACGAAACAAAAACGGAACGAAACGAAACGACACAAATCGAAACGAAACGAAACAAATCGAAACGAAACAAAACAAATCGAAACGAAACGAAACAAATCGAATCGAAACGAAACGAAACAGATCGAAACGAAATGAAACAAAACGAAACGTAACAGATCGAAACGAAACGAAACAAAACAGAAACCTGAAAGAACTTGAGAAAAATTAATGTATATGCAGAGAACTAGCACGGATGTCAATATCTGCTTATATTATATAACTAGTATGTAACGTCGATTCTGATTGGCTGACGCGCGAGTCATTATTTTTCGATAATGACCGCTGACGGAAGATAATGACTCGGTGTGGTATTTGTCCTGATTTCAGTATTTTCGAAAAAAAAATTTTAGTTATTTTGTTAAATATTAAAAGTTTAGATATAAAAGTGCAATTAATTGTTGAATTCTTGATGAAAGATTATGTGTATATATAGTTTTGAATCATTGTATTAATCATGTCTAACCATTCCTTATATAATATAACAAATAAGGACTTGGCCTCGGTCATTATGTCATTATAATGACCCGATGATATTCGGCCTCGGTCAATATTACAAATGTCATCTGGTCATTATACTGACATAATGACCTCGACAGTCCATATTTGTATAATATCATTGCCTTCAACTATTAGTTCTTGAGACTGGAGGGTTTCTTAAAGGGTCAAAGTTGGCGATAAAAAAACATGATATATACGGTATATAGCACAATTGCATTTTAAGGGATTAAAGGAGAATGAACAGGATGAATAACCTCGTCATAGCCGGAAAAAATATTATTTAGCTGGGAGGAGTCTAGTACAGAGGAAAAAGAGAACAAATACTGGGGCGATCATTTCGTTTGAAAATGGATAAGAGTGTTTTCCTGAAATTGCCCCCCCCCCCCCCCCCCCAGTTTTATAATCTCATTACGGTGTCATAGCTTGGTTATCTATCCCCTCCCCTTTATTCCTCTTAAATACATGAATGGCATTTGACATTTACTTTTTTTAATTGTCAACTTTGACTCTCCCAAGAAAACCTCTCGGTTCTAGTTACAAATGTAGAACTCTTGGATTAAGGCAATATTACATGCTGATATTGTCTTTAAATATTCGTTCTCGGCGATTTTTCCTCTTTTTCTGATATTTTTAAGTTTTATGTTTTGTTTCGTTTCGTTTCAATCTGTTTCGTTTCGTTTCCATTTGTTTCGTTTCGTTTCCATTTGTTTCGTTTCGTTTCCATTTGTTTCGTTTCGATTTTGTTTCGTTTCGCACTTTACAGGGACCCATTATAACGAGCTAACGTACAGAAACATAAGTACATGTTTATAGTTTGTTATTATATTTGGATAATTATGCTACTGAATCGACCCTACAGGAAATTTGGGTCCGCGCACTCTCTGCAAAGTCAAACACAAACTTGATTAAAAAATATAAGCAGAGGGCGCTACTGAAATGAATATTGACTGTATCTAAAATCACTTTGGCTGGAAGCATCACTGTTGAGGATTTGATATCCTAAACACGTGTCTGGTACATAATAAATTGGATTGAAATTTTCCTCAAGAAGGTATAGAGTTAAAACTGTTACACTTCTGTATTATTATTTGTAGTAGAAATCATCGTCGTCTTTTTCTATATGACCGTCGATTCATCGAATTATATATTATAGGCTTTTCAACAGAACCCAGTTCTTCTCCATAGAACAACAAAAAAAGAAACAATGATAAACACAAAATGGACATAAAAGTGACAAGGAACACCAACACCCAAAGAAAACATCAAAACAAAAACACAACGTTTTACAAAAAAAGATACATTCATAATCAGATATCAAAACGACTTAGATTGATTTGAAAGAAACATTCATACCATAAAATGGAATAAAATTAATCGAATCTCTAGATTAATGTTTGAAATATTACCATTTGTCCATTTTCAATATGTTTTTTTTTTCTTTGTACCGTTTGACCGTTATATTTCAATCTGAATATATCATTCACCGTTTCGCTTAGATTCCGCTGTACAAAAATGTACAAACGACCTTTTTTTTGGGGTGCGTCGGAGAAAGTCGGAAATGGATCGGGGTTTTTCGACTTTTCGTTGGTTACCGGCAGTCATGACTGCCGGTATACTGTAATCAATCGTGACATACTTGCACGGATAAAATAACTCTTGACAATATGATTGGTGGACAATTACAAAATATGCAAATATTCGTCAAGGTTATTCAGAATCTGTGCATAAGATACTTTCATCAGGTCGGCTCAAGAGTCTAGATGACTTGACAAATGAAAGTCATATCGTATCAGTGCATTTTCATCCGAAAGATGCATCGAAAAGTCTTTGTACCGATACGTCCTACAACAATCACAGATCCTCGGAAATTTCCGTAGCTTGAATCGGAAATAAAAACGGAAAAGACCGGAAATGTGCGATTGGTCAACAAGAACAAACATCGTTTATTCCAATTTTTTCTTACTAGTATTTTACAACATTTATTAAATTAATGTCAGCTAACTGCCGACAAGCTTTTTGTAAAAGCTAATACTTGTAATGAATTGGAATCAAATTGAGACGAGTGTCTTGGTCGGAAATATGGTCGTGAGTACAAATGTATAGCCAGTAAAACGTAAGTAGGACGACGTTAAAATGTGAATTGGTCATTAATTTATCGGATATTGATCAGAAACAATTCGAACAAATCGGGAAACTTTAACAAGATATTTCCCGCTTTCGTGATAATCTTGGTCGGGAACGGTTGTAGATACAGCGGGATCTCAGTGAAAAACGTAGTATTTGTGGATGAAATGACGTGACCCTGACGTGGTCGCCATAGCACTTTCTATCTAGATTTAAACTCAGACAGTGCAATGCATGCTTTTTATATATTGTTTTTATTTTCGTGCATGAACATCGACGGCGGTGCGGCTAGCCAACAGGGGATGCTTACTCCTCCCGGGCACCTGGTCCCACCTCTAGCTTCCTAGGGGTCCGTCGATGCTCAAGCTGGTGCTCTATTGTGAGTGCTGTTGAGATTATCGTCAGGATCTTCTTTAACTCATGACATGAAATCATGGTAGGATTCCCTTCGATCAATTAATTATAAGTACAAACCTGAGATAGGATAATCTGCATTGCCTGCCAACATTATTCCATATTTCGTGTTTCATTTATGTAGGTTTACGCAAATTATCATGTGAAAACACGTAACGATATATTGTTACCTTGTAACATGTAATGTACGAAATGTTATACGTGTATTTTGTAATATGTGTTTTTGTTATATGAGTATTTCATAGCGATGATTAGATACAAGTTATGAATCAGAAAGTACAAACGTGAAGGGAACTTTTGAAATCCGTTTTTAAACTATAATGTTGTCGAGATTAATTCATTTCTATGGCTTTCCCTGTATGTTATATTCAAGTGATTTTATTATACCTGTCGTATCCGTCTTTTTCTCGTTTCATCTCTATATATATGTATGTGTGTGTTCCGCTGAATTGATTGCAACGAAGTCGCGCTGGAGATCCCCTCCTCATAAATGTTGAAACACCAATCAAATGAATCCTACATGACTTATTCTCTTTGCAAACTTATACATGCCCCTTCTCTACAATCGAATACAACAAGTTTCCATTGATATTTGTGAGAAAAGACGATTTTTGAAGTATTTTGTTAGAGAATAAATTGTGTTAATATGGTTGAATTAGTCTTTCAAGTTTTCTTCAGGTTTTTTTAGTCCCCTACCGGCAACGCCGAAGGGGACTCTTAGTTTCCTCTCGGTCTGTCTGTCCGTCCGTCCGTCCGTCCGTCAGTCTGTCCGTCTGTCTGTCCGTCTGTCCGAATATCAGTTTTCCGGACTTTTTTCTGCAACGGATGGAGATATTGAGATGAAATTTGATACACAGCTTGGTCTTGGATAGTTACAGAGCAAGTTTGACTTTCGTCACGCTAAACCTATTTTTCGTGGAGTTATGCCCCTTGATGACTTGGAAAATTCTGTTTCGGTCAGTTTTCCGGACTTTTTTCTGCAATGGATGGAGATATTCAGATGAAATTTGATACACAGCTTGGTCGTGGATAGTTACAGAGCAAGTTTGACTTTCGTCACGCTTGACCTATTTTTCGAGGAGTTATGCCCCTTGATGTCTTGGAAAATTCAGTTTTGGTCAGTTTTCCGGACTTTTTTCTGCAACGGATGGAGATATTCAGATGAAATTTGATATACAGCTTGGTCTCGGATAGTTACAGAGCAAGTTTGACTTTCGTCACGCTTGACTTATTCTTTGAGGAGTTATGCCCCTTGATGTCTTGGAAAATTCAGTTTTTGTCAGTTTTCCGGACTTTTTTTCTGCAACGGATGGAGATATTCAGATGAAATTTAATACACAGCTTGGTCTTGGATAGTTACAGAGCAAGTTTGACAGTCGTCACCCTTAACCTTTTTCCGAGGAGTTATGTCCCTTGATGACTTGGAAAATTCAGTGTTTGTCAGTTTTCCGGTTTTTTGTCTGCGACATATAGAAATATTCAGGTGAAAATTTGATACATAGCTTGGTCTTGGATAGTTACAGAGCAAATTTAACTTTCGTCACGCTTGACCTATTTTTCGAGGAGTTATGTCCCTTGATGACTTGGAAAATTCAATTTTGTCAGTTTTCCGGACTTCTTCCTGCAACAAAGATAGATATTCAGGTGAAATTTGATACTCAGCTTAGTCTTGGATAGTTACAGGGCAAGTTCGACTTTTGTCACGCTTGACCTATTTTTCGAGGAGTTATGCCCCTTGATGACTTGCACAATTCAGTTTTGTCAGTTTTCCAGACTTTTTTCTGCAACAAATAGTGATATTCAGGTAAAATTTGATACTCAGCTTAGTCTTGGATAGTTACAGAGCAAGTTCAACTTTCGTCTTGCTTGACCTCTTTTTCGAATCGATAAAGCAGATAAAACCTCAGAACTGAGCTGCACAGACAGTAAGTTTAATTAAAACTCATGTTTAATTGAAGAGTAATTCATAGGCAGAGTTGCAGGACATAAATATATGCCGCCGGTAGGGGACTTATATCGCTCAGCGATCATAACATTTTTTTTTACCTTTAGATAAAATTAGAAAACAAACGATATGTATACTTTAGGATCTCAAATGATTTTCTATTTCATACGGTATTTATGACACGAGTTGTGTGAATTTTACATCCCCGAGCCTTGGCGAGGGGATTAAAATTACACAACGAGTTTCATAAATACTGTATGGAATAGAAACATCGTTTGAGATTCTTTTTATCACATTAAATATGACGTTATTGATCAAAATAATGTCAAAATATTATAATTCCGACTTCATTTCTTGCAAATAACGTGCCGACGTCGCCGTTTCTATTGTGACGTCACAAAGGATCTGGAACGCTTCATCCAATGATCACGCTCCCAAAGTGATATGTGACGTGTTATCATAAAATTTATTGATGAAATGGCTTTATGTAACCGAATAAAGGGTGCATCATGTGATAAATAAATCTCTGACAGTGTGCATTTCACTTTATAAATAGTAATGTAACTATAACTATTATAGTTAGTAATGTGTTGTTAATGTGTCCTTGTAGATATTCATCAAACTCTAGGTAACCGGAGGGTCCTGTTCACTTAATCCGGACAACCACACCATTTGCTACTGACGTAGCAGATGGCCATCCTAAGTCGGCACCGTTTTACCATTGGCATCGTTGGTTTATGTGTCATATGTGTTCGATGTCTCTATGCGTGTTTTGGTGTTCTTTGTCCCTTTTGCGTCTCCTGTTGAGCGGATATTTCTCAAATGAGAATAAATTATCCGATACATGGAGGTCAGTTGCTCAAATGTGTAGTCATTTGTGTTTGGTGTTTCTCTGTGATTTGGCGTTCCTTGTACCATTGCGGCTCTTTCTTTGCATGTCTACTTTGTGTTTTTACAGTTGGTGTTTTTTTTTAATTGAAAAGGCTGCTTCATCGTAAAAGATTTTGCAAACTGTATATAACATTGAATATATGTGAAGCAATACATCATATGTATATATGTGTCATTCTGATATTAAACAAAAAAAAACATTATTTATTCAATTATAACTCATTATACTGTATAATATACAGAACAATTATTTTGCAACTATCAAATTCTTTCATAGTCAATGTTCGTTATATTCATTCTGTATAATAATCAGTCTTTGTTCAAATTTATTTACATTAAAACATGTTGAAAAAAATAAATGAATGTTCTCTTTATATACAAATGTACCTATTCTCAGAAAAAAACTGTCATCGTTCCAATTTCACCACGACCGAAATATGTCGGGGTTTTTTTTTTTTCGTGAAATGTCCCTTTGTCTTTAGTTAAGTTCATGGTTATTCAAAGTTAAGCACCGCAGGCCACACGTACGGACTGACGAAATATGAATCGACAGCACAGATCTGTCTTTCATTCCATCACGTTCGGACGAGTCATTTTCTTTGTTTGTTTGTCCATAGTGTCTTGTATCTTCGACAATAAAACTAAGTCACAATTTCACGCACAAACTGTCGGACGGAAAGCACAGGATGCGTAACATCTGCGCCGGTCCCGAGAAACTCAGACTGTTCTATTTACAAATCATTCGTTCATCTATGTGCCGTTCGTTGGAATACTGAAACCTGGAACGACTCTGCTCTCTCGTGATACCTGGCTCCAGTGAAGGTAATTCGCTGCTCTACACCAAGTGTTTTATAAATCTGCCTGCTCATTCCAGTTTCATCTCTGTCATTCTCTGATGACATTGTCAGCATCATTTCCAGCTCGCCTCTCGGTAAAACAATGGCCATATTTGTCGTCTTACAAAGAATTTGCTCTGACAAAAATTGCTGCAAAATTGTGATACTTTTTTTTCTCCTGAACAATTGATCGATCTCGAACCAAGTTCTGATGTAAGAAGACTTCGATTATATTTCTCTTTATATGCTTCCAGTACCTACGCAAAATGTAAAAAATCACATGTGTGATAGAAAATCCTACATATGGGCGTTGCTTCATTTCCAATATCCAATCGTTATTTAACCCCGCCTTCTAACTTCGAGTCGCGTGCTGAATAACAAATACTAAGTAAACGTATCCATGATGCGTTCCGGAAGAGGGTCTAAAAGGTATTCAATTAGTAAATGGTATGTAAATATTTTAGCGTAAGGATACAAGACATGGCCGGTGTGGTCAATAGGGACATACAGAGTTTCTACAAGGATGGAACTTTAGAGGACTAAGAAATAGGGAACACCCCTCCCCTCCTTTTTAAATTTATAAAACGCTGATATTTTTTTCCGTTTTTACATTTTTGTCAAAAAAGGCCTGAAATATCCCCCTCCCCTGACGCTTTTGATTTTTTTCTTGATCAGCCCATTTTCGCTACAAACCAAACAATCGTGGAAAGTCAATGAAACTACAAAATAGTAATATACTCCCATACTACACGCATGATAAGCACAACATCTAGAGCATTTTGTTTCAGTTCTTTTAAGAGCAGATTGAGAGGAAATGCGTAGGGGGCAAATGAATCTTCAAATTTGGAGTTAAAGTATTTCATGTTTTATAATCGAGTATGTTATTTTAATTATATGTGGGTCTGATAAAGTAAAGGAAAAATATCATGTATGTTCAGAAGTCGGATAGTTACCCTTTAAGATATATAACAATGCTTACAGATAATATTTAGACTCACTTAAACGTTCAATGATCCTCAGTTTTTTTTTATGATGCTGACGAGCGCGGATCCCGAAGGGGGTCGGGGGGTCCGGACTACCCCCCCCCCCCCCCTGGAATTTTCGAAACATACTTAATTTTTATTGTTAATACACATATTTCAAAAGATTAAGTCCCAAATTCCGCTTTTGTAACAGTAGTAATAATATTTCAAAACTATATCATGAATTTGTTTTTGTTTTTGTTTTTTTTTTCTCTTCAAAAATTTCGGACTTAAGGACCCCCTCCCCCTGAAAAAAAAATTCCTGAGTCCGCCCATGACTGAAACTCTAAAACGGATTCATACAAAATTCAAATACAAGGCCAAACACACTTTGTAGTACAAACATATCAATCACACAATCAACTTGTACATACTAGTAACTCTTTTTAATATATTATATAACGTTTCTTTGTGCCAAATACTATTCGAATCCTTTTCGACTAAAATTCATTTTGGAAAGAGAATTTTCCATACGATGGCAAAGAAGGTAAATTATATTAAATTTACTATTTTTTAAATACCATTAAAGTATTAGGTGTATAGTACTATATTTCCGGTTGATTTGATAAAAGAAAAATGAAATACCACGAAGTTTGCCGAAGACACACGACTTCGGCTATGTTCGGGACGATGCATTTTAATGGCGAGTTGAATGAAGCATTGAATAATATCAAATATCTAAAAATATTTCAACAAGGAAGTTCATAATTCCTAGCTTTTCGACAATATTTCTATTATACCCTTAAGGTAGAGTATACCTCAGGTCAGAATTGCTGGTAATTTTTTGTCTGGATACCCTATGCTTTCTTTTCAGAATATTGTTTAGATTATCAAACTAATATGATTTTGGGAAAAGAAAGTTTTATATCACCTCTGAAAAGGAATTTTTCTTACTTTTCCAATAAGGTCATAAGTTGAAGATTAAACAGCTTAAGTTTTCGGTATAATCATGAAACCACGAATTATATTTTGTTTGTATATCAGTTTTAACATAAGCTTTGAATATGTGGAATTGAAAATATTGTAAAAGTTGTTATTTAGGAAATATGAGCATCTGAGACCTGAAAATACCTTAATAACTTAGCATGATTTTGAACGCAGTTATGTTACTGCAAATATTGCACGGTTACACTATCTTACTTTTGTCCTTTCGAGTTATTAAGGTTTAATGTGAAATAATATTTACAAAATATCAAGGTGCAGCAGACTGAAAGTGAAATATTACCAAAATTCTGTAAAAATTTGATATATATTTTAAAATATGAGAATTCAAGATGAAGGTTAGTACCAAAACAGTACAATATGCATGAATAGAACGCACTGCCCTTGAGTTAAAGAAGATCCTGACGAAAATCTCA
Organism: Pinctada fucata; assembly: GCA_028142955.1. Classification (NCBI taxonomy): domain Eukaryota; kingdom Metazoa; phylum Mollusca; class Bivalvia; order Pterioida; family Pteriidae; genus Pinctada; species Pinctada fucata. Next base: position 15,958,996 of record AP027110.1, on the reverse strand, counting down.
ACAGCACTCACAACGGTTGAGAAACGGTTTTTATTCATAACATAATTCAATATTCAATATGAAGATGTTTACATTTATACCACTTGGTGAGTGTCACTGCTAGTGGACCAGGAGTCCCCGAGGGCACATGTAGCCAAGTTCGATCAATTTCGGTTGATCGTTTCTTCAACGCATTCTAAAATATCTGTTATCAAAGTTTCTTGAAATTTCTAAAACGTGGGTCCTGTAGCATCATATTCCACCCATTCTGCTACGTCTTTCGGTACGCTTTTTCGACATAGTAACTTTCACACTTTTTGGCTTATTAAATTGTTTAGATTTGAGGATCACTGACGAGGGTTAAGTACCCGAAACGTGCATGTCTGGTCCATGTTGCCAATGTACCTGTTCTTAAATGATGCTATTAAATATGAAGATGTTTACATTTATACCACTTGGTGAGTGTCACTGCTGGTGGACCAGGAGTCCCCGAGGGCACATGTAGCCAAGTTCGACCAATTTCGGTTGATCGTTTCTTCAACGCATTCTAAGATATCTGTTATCAAAGTTTCTTGAAATTTCTAAAACGTGGGTCCTGTAGCATCATATCCCACCCATTCTGCTACGTCTCTCGGTACGCTTTTTCGACATAGTAACTTTCACACTTTTTGGCTTATTATATTGTTTAGATTTGAGGATCACTGACGAGGGTTAAGTACCCGAAACGTGCATGTCTGGTCCATGTTGCCAATGTACCTGTTCTTAAATGATGCTATTCAATATGAAGACGTTTACATTTATACCACTTGGTGAGTGTCACTGCTGGTGGACCAGGAGTCCCCGAGGGCACATGTAGCCAAGTTCGACCAATTTCGGTTGATCGTTTCTTCAACGCATTCTAAAATATCTGTTATCAAAGTTTCTTGAAATTTCTAAAACGTGGGTCCTGTAGCATCATATCCCACCCATTCTGCTACGTCTCTCGGTACGCTTTTTCGACATAGTAACTTTCACACTTTTTGGCTTATTATATTGTTTAGATTTGAGGATCACTGACGAGGGTTAAGTACCCGAAACGTGCATGTCTGGTCCATGTTGCCAATGTACCTGTTCTTAAATGATGCTATTAAATATGAAGATGTTTACATTTATACCACTTGGTGAGTGTCACTGCTGGTGGACCAGGAGTCCCCGAGGGCACATGTAGCCAAGTTCGACCAATTTCGGTTGATCGTTTCTTCAACGCATTCTAAAATATCTGTTATCAAAGTTTCTTGAAATTTCTAAAACGTGGGTCCTGTAGCATCATATCCCACCCATTCTGCTACGTCTCTCGGTACGCTTTTTCGACATGGTAACTTTCACACTTTTTGGCTTATTATATTGTTTAGATTTGAGGATCACTGACGAGGGTTAAGTACCCGAAACGTGCATGTCTGGTCCATGTTGCCAATGTACCTGTTCTTAAATGATGCTATTCAATATGAAGACGTTTACATAAAGAGAAAACTAATGGTCACATGCCCTGCCAATTATAAGATCATGTTTTCGAAAGGTAATACCCGATTAGCGAAGTACATATGTATAATATTCGGGGAGGTATTATTAATCTTTTCTTATTTAATTGTTCATTTTATTTATTATTATCTTACTATATTTAGGAACTTGGACTGCTTTACTGTTGAAAATTGGCTCGTAAATATTTGATATACACCTAGGTTGCATTCTTGCCTTAATGTAAAAGTTTTGACAAACAAGTGAACTGATACCCTGACCTTTTTGTGACCTGTTTATTTTCATGAAACACAAATTGTGCCCAGAGAGATTAATCACAATCATTATAAATTGTCTAAGAATAAATCATGAAGGGTTTATGAAGGACAGGAATAAATACTGATATAAATCTATTTTGGAAGGCGACTCTAAAATACAATGGAAAGTATGCACAGTTATATATACATTGTACTTCATGAAAATCTGCAAAACGTTTTTGTCGCTTAATATGGTCGTCGTCGTCATCTACACTGTCATTACAGTATCGATGACATACTTGTCGTCGTCGTCTTCATCCTCGTCATCGTCGTAATCAACAAAGAGCAAACTTTGCGTTCGCACATTACAATGCATGTGACTTAACAATGTATTTTAGCCCATTATAAGAAATTGAATGGTCATATTTCTTGTATTGAATTGTCAATTAATTTATTTTTATTGAATTTTCGATAATTTTATCTTTATTGAATTGCAGATAATTATTTTCTAGAGTTGTTATTTATTTTATTTTCTTTGAATCATCATTTATTAAATTATTTGTCATTGAACTATATTTTAATAAAATCAAGTAAAAAGTTCAACACCCTGGAGAGGGGTCTTTTATTGATTCTTTAACTCATGTAATTGATGAGTTATAAAATGTCTTATTCCATAATGCAATCTTTCATTTGATAAGATTCCGTATCATTCCGACTTTCTAACCTATTCCCGCTATCATAATTATTTGCGTACTTTTTCACTCCCACTCGTTCCCATCCCATTCCTCCTTCATGCCAACTTTGATATTTGTAATTGAATCAAATATTAAAGAGGTTTATGGAAATAACTTTTAAATTTTTCTTTTAAATCTAATATTTTATCTTAATTTTTCACTCCGTTTAAAAAAACCGTTACCGTATGTGGAAGAGTCCGATTATATTATATTATTATATTGTAAATAAAGAGATGTTAATGTCTTTTACATCCTTTAGTAACAGATTTACTTAAACAAGCATTTTATTCCTCCTCCCTTTACATTGTCAAGATAGCGAAAAAGTATGAAAATTATTATGTCCAAACATTTACAAAAAGATGTAGCAGAATGGGTGGTATATGATGCTACAGGACCCACGATTTAGAAATTTCAAGAAATTTTGTGACAGAAAAATTATTGTATTAAAACAAATGCATTTTCTTCCTCTTAAATCTAGTGAAACCTGATAGTATATAATAGAAAACTTTTTACAAATCTATTGGCCAAATGTCCGTCTGAAAGAATGCTGTACATGAACGATAAGCGATGACGGCTGAGGTAGATTTAAAATTGGAGAAAAACGGAACTGAAATTGAACAAAAGTAAGTAAATTGGTGTCATAAGTCGGAATCTGCCAAATTAAACAATTTGTGTGATCAGTTACTTAAAATATACTTCTGCTACGTCTTTTGGCACATTTTTGGACATAATAATTTTCATACTTTTTTGCCATATTACATTGTTTAGACTGAGGATCACTGACGAGGGTTTAGTACCCGAAACGTGCATGTCTGGTCCCTGCTATAAATTTATCAGGTTTTAAATGATGCTATTGAATTTAAAGACGTTTAACATTTGAACTACTTGGTTAGTGTCACTGCTGGTGGACCAAGAGTCCCCGAGGGCACATGTAGCCAAGTTTGATCAACTTCGGTTGATCGTCTGTCTCTTCAACGCATTTGAATTTTTTTGTTACAAAATTGTTTAAAATTTCTAAAACGTTGGTCCTGTATAATCATATTCCACTCATTCTGCTACGTCTTTTGGTATATTTTTGGACATAATAATTTTTATACTTTTTGGCCATATTGCATTGTTTAGACTAAGGATCACTGACGAGGGTTTAGTACCCGAAACGTGCATGTCTGGTCCATGCTGTAAATTTATCAGGTTTTAAATGATGCTATTGAATTTAAAGACGTTTAACATTTGAACTACTTGGTGAGTGTCACTGCTGGTGGACAAAGAGTCCCCGAGGGCACATGCTATTGAATTTAAAGACGTTTAACATTGGTATCGTCGAATCCCCTGCCAGAAATTGAGTTTTACCGCTTGGCTAGCGCTTCGCGGTTAAAAACGGATATTTCTGACAGGGAGTTCGCCGATACCCTATCAGTTTTTGTAAAACATCAGTATTGAAACCCTATTCTAATGCTTTGGTCAGAAGCTAGAAAACGTCTCCTTTTAACGACGTCGCCATAGCAACGCATGACGTCATAGAAAAAACTGCAGTGAAACGTGAATCCCCTTACAGTTTGAATTTACAATTTAGATTTAGATTTACCATACTTATACTGCATACCTAAAATGCATAAGAACCCGTACAAACAACGTTTCATCGCTGGTTCCTCAAAATGTTCTACCAAATCTGTATCGATCTTACTCACCAAAGTTTTATCTGAAATCAAATCTGGGCTTCAAAAATATTGTTCGACAGTATATTCTCGCAGTGGTATCAACCAGATGTGGATTTTAAAGAATTCGAAGGAACTTTTAGAACATCTGAAATCCACTCATTTTAGTAAAGTTCATTCGATCAAAGCCTTTGATTTTTCGACACTTTACACTACAATTCCACATTCTAAATTGAAAGAAAGACTCGCAAAAATTATAAGTAATGCGTTTACAAGTAAGAACGGTAATCGCAAATACAAATTTATTGTTGTGAACTATGACAAAACGTACTTTGTAAAAGAAAAGTCCGATTCTGAAAATAAGTACACTGAAACAGATATTATTCAGATGTTAAACTTTTTGATCGACAACATTTTTGTGGTGTTTGGAGGAAAGGTCTTTCAGCAAATTGTCGGAGTACTAATGGGGACCAATTGTGCCCCACTCCTTGCCGACATTTTACTTTACTCGTACGAAGCTGAATTCATTCAATCTTTGGTCTCTGAAGGGAAAAGATACTTAGCTTCTGACTTCAACTTCACTTATAGATACATAGACGATGTGTTGTCCATCAATAATCCGAAATTCGCAGATTACCTGAGCAGAATCTATCCTTCAGAGCTTGAAGTCAAAGAAACTACAGAGACAAATAATTCAGCATCCTATTTGGACATAATGTTGTCCTACGACACTGATGGTCAAATGAACACCTCACTCTATGACAAACGTGACGACTTCAATTTCAGCATTACAAACTTTCCTTTTCTGAGTAGCAACATCCCTTCGTCGCCTGCTTATGGCGTGTTCATATCTCAGTTGATACGCTATGCCAGAGCAAGTACGAAATATACGGATTTTGTTCTGAGAGCTAGGCGTCTTTCAAATAAGCTTCTCAGTCAGGGATATGTTTGTGACCGACTAACATCGTCACTGAGGAAGTTCTACGGTCGATACAGGGAACTCGTCATACACTATGATGTCCCACTCTCCAGAATGGTGGGTGACATTCTGTCATAGACCATTTGAACCATCCAACCCAAGATTGTACTCTATGTCTTCCGAAATGGAAGTTACTGGATGTGACAGTTCTACCGAATTGAAGCGGCGGGTGTTGCATGCAAGCAGGAGATGCTTACTCTTCCTAGGCACCTGATCTCACTCCCATATCGGGAGTTCGCTTCTTTTCATGTGGTGGAGGTTTTTGTTTGTTTGCTTTGGTTCCTGTTTTGTCCTGATTTTGTATGCCTTCGGTTTCTGATTTTCTGAATTATCGATTTTGTGTTGTATACAGGGATATGGTCATTATCCATATTTGTCATTTCATTCACACATTAATCAATAAAAATGATTGGAACAGCTTTTGATATAAATTCTAAATCATTATTCAAATGCTAAACTCTTAATCTGGATACTGGCACCATTTTGTACAATTGAAATTATCAGATTATCTCCGATGAGGATGGATTATCTAACTCAGTTAGTTATAATGCTCTGACTTCGATTTTCAAATGAAAGTGATAAAAAGTGATAATAAATGTGTTGCATGAACGTAATCGGATTAACAATGCCAATTGCTTCTTATCCGTTCTTAATCGGCACGAATTGCACATTGTTCTCGTTTGCTAATAAACAAATATAGACTTGGTCGAGGTCATTATGTCATTACCATTGTCCGAGTAAATCTGTGATATTGACCGAGGCCGAAGGCCGAGGTTGCTATTACAATTGTCATTGGATCATTATAATGACATTATGACCGAGGCCAAGTCCTTATTTGTTATATTATGTAACGAATAGTAAGACTCTATATGATTAAAATAATAATTCAAAACAATATGAACACATAATTTTTAATCAAGAATTCAACAATTAATTGCACTTTTTTGTGAAAAGTACATCTAAACTTTTGATATTTATCAAAATAACTATATCATTATTTAACGTCAATACCGAAATCAGGACAGATACCACACCGAGTCATTATCTTCCGTCAGCGTCATTATCGGAAAATAATGACTCGCGCGCCAGCCAATCAAAATCGACGTTACATCACGGTTATATAATATTGTAGTTGTACATTCTTTATTTGCCTATGTGGTTATTGCGACCGAGTTTCTGAAGAAATTCCCTCCTTTCCTTTTAAGAAATTACAAAATTAGAGACAGAGAACATCACCAATGTAGATTGATATCCAAACAAAAATATCTGTAGCATTTGATTTTAATGTCATTATCCGTGTATCTTTCCTTCATATGTCATATTTGTGGCATTATTCACTCTTGATGTCTAGATATGCGACCCCCCCCCCCCCCCTCTCTATATATATATCCCGCTTTTGGACAATATTTTACTATCTGAATAGTATTATCTCGAATTAACTGGTACCTCTTATGTTATTCAGCTGATTTATAAGATGTTCATATTCATGTAAAGAAGCTTACATGAATATACAGATGTTCGATTTATACAAATGTACTTATTCTCAGAGAAAAATCACTATTACTGATCAGTCATCAGACTACACATATTCATATGACCAGTCTCCTTCCATACGTCTGAAGATACATTTAGTCGATTTAATGATTTGCACATATTTATAGTGTATCTTTGACATCTTTAGACCACACATCAAACAGTACACCCTTTATCCGGATTATAACACCATTTTCAGAGCTTTACTCCCGCAGTGATAAATTATCCAATTCATGGAGCTCAGCATCTCTTCATCAATGTGGATTTGATATATTTCAAGCATCTCTATAGCCATGATTTTCTCTATTACTACCTTTGAAACATTTTGTCTTTTCTGCCGGGGTCATATTTATCGGCAAGAATTCCGTATATTGTCGTGATAGACAGGCAATTTCTCTGTCTATTAGTCAACTCATTGATTTCACCTCTCTCTCTCTCTCTCTCTCTCTCTTTCTCTCTCTCTCTCTCTTCCTTCGACAATAATGTCACCATCCGCATATTACGGCAACACTATTACCTCTGATATTATACCGTAGAAATGACAATATGGATAATGACCATGTCCCTGTTTGTTTGTAATGTAAATATGGTAAAAAGACAAAACGTAATGATATATTTCTATATATTTATTGAAAAGGCAGCTTCAGAATATTAATATTTTACAAAACGTAGAATATATATAGAAAACATGTGAAGCAAGGCAAATCAAATACATATATTATGCGCATCAAGTAATTCTGATCTTCAACACAATTATTGAAATATAAACAGTATAAATGTACAAAAAGACTTGTATTAGCAATTATTGAATACTTTCAGTGTCAATTTTCACTATACATGTATTCATTCTGTATAATTACTCAGTCTTTGGAAAACTTACATCAAGATATATTTAAATAAAAATATTGATGTTCTCTTAATATACAAATGTACCTATTCTCATAGGAATAAAGCACTACCATCGTTCCTCATCCATCAAGTCTGTTATGTCTTTCATCGTTCAAGTAGATTTTACTCCGTGAATTGTCTTTAAGTTCATTGTTTTTCAATGTTACTAACAGCACCTCCGGATAGACGAACGGACTGACGAAATACAGGACGGATCTATCGTACATTCCATCCTTGTCACTTCATTGTTTATTTGTCCATAGTGTCTGGTATCTATGACAATGTAATTAAGTCACAGCAACAAGAACGAACGAACGGAAAACGCAGGATGCGTTGTAACATCTGAGTCGGTTCCGGGAACCACGGACTGTTCTATTATACAACGTTCATTCATCTATGCGCATTGTCTTGAAATACTGAAATCTGGAACGATTCTGCTCCCTTGTGATACTTGACTCCCGAAAAAATTACTTGCTGTCCGACTCCAAGTGTTGCTGGTATTTGCACGATCATCCTACTTTCATCTCTGTCATTCTCTGATGAATTTGCCATCATCACCTCCAGTTGGCCTCTAGGTAAAACTATAGCCATTTTTCTTCTCAAAAAAATTGCGCTGACAAAAAAATTCCAGCAAAGTCTTATTGAAATGTATTGAAGAGTCGATCTGGAATCAAGTTGCGGTATGAAGAAGACTTAGAGTTTATTTCTATTTATATGTTTCTAGTACCTACGCAAAATGGTAAAAATCAGATGTGTGATAGAACATCCAACCTAAGGGCGTTGCTTCAATTCCAATATCCAATCGTTATCTAAGCCCCGCCCCTAACTTAGAGTCGCGTGCTGAGAAAAACGTACGAATTCATGATGCGTTCCGGAAGAGTATGTAAGAGGTATTCAAGGAGTGAATGGTATGCAAATCGACACAGCGGAAGAATATAATACCAAGTTGCTGTACACGTGGTGATAGGGACATACCGATATTCAACAAGTATGGAATGAGGGATCAGGACCCCTCCCCTCGTAATATTCAGGGTTTGTCATACACCTCGGCAGGGGGGTCTCTGGGTGCTCCGGTTTCCTCCTGCTCCTTGGACCCCCTCACGCTAACATCTAAGCCAACGTGAGATATTAATATTAGTTGTGTAACTTGTTTGTTAAACGTTAACTGTAAAATAGATAAATATTATCTTTTTTAATATATAAAACGGATTAAGGCTGAATTCAAGGAAAAGGTTACATACATAAACATAAAAATATACCTATACTGAACTCTTCTTTTTACATTTTATAACGTCTCAAATTTGAAATACGATTTTATTCTTTTATGATTAATCTTCGGTTCGAAGAGAAACTTTGATACGATGACAATAAAAAAAAGGTTTTAAAATTGGATTTAAGTTCGCGATTTTAAAATAACATGTAAGCAGTCATGTAACTGCAAATATTGTAGGGTTATGTAATCGGAACTTTCTCTTTTAAAGTTCATTGGGTTAGATATGAATTAGGAGAATCAAAATATCAAGGTGCAGCAGACTGGTGAAAAGATGCCAAAATTCTTTGTAAAAACTCATTTCTATATGTTATTTATATATCATTATAACTTGGGATCAAAAATTAGTTCTACTATAGTAGTAAAATATGCAAGAATATAACGCTTTGCTTTGTTTGAAAATCATAGAGAAAACTAAAGGTCCAATGCCCTGCCAGTTATAAGTTCATGTATTCGAAAGGTAATAACCGATTAGTGAAGTGCAAATATATCATATTCGGGGTGGTAACTTACTCTATAATGAATCTTTTCTTATTTAATTATTTATTTTATTCGTTATTACTTTATTATTTTTAGGAACTTGGACTCCTTTACTGTTGATGAAAATTGGCTTGTAAATATTTGATCTACACCCAAGTTGCATTCTTGCCCTTATGTGAACAGTCGCGTACCTACAATGCTGGTTTTACGATGGCTGAGCACAGCCGCGTATCTATAATAATGTATTTACGATGGCTGAGCACAGCCGCGTATCTATAATACTGTATTTACGATGGCTGAGCATAGCAACGTATCTATAATACTGTATTTACGATGGCTGAGCACAGCCGCGTATCTATAATACTGCATCTAAGATGGCTAAGCACAGCCGCGTATTATAATACTGTATTTATGATGGCTGAGCACAGCCGCGTATCTATAATACTGCATCTAAGATGGCTAAGCACAGCCGCGTATCTATAATACTGGTTTTACGATGGCTGAGCACAGCCGCGTATCTACCATGGCCGCGTATCTACACTTTCAGGCAAATGAAAATGATATGCAGACAAGACAATATTTCACATCACGGTAATTTGATTTGGAAAAAAACGAAATTACATTTTTTTTTTTTAAGAAAATACTACTGGTTCAGTAATTCAAACAAAATTTTGCTTTCAGTTAGAAGTTTTGGACAGGCAAAAGGATTGATACCCTCGCCTTCAGTGAATCTTATCATACAAAACAAATAGATTTTGTCAGATTCAAATTTCAGATTCTTTGTTTCTCTTTTCCCATTTTGGTACAGAGAATCTAGATAGGTTAATTACAATTATTGTAAATTCTCTAAGGATCAAGGTTTACAGAAGTACCTGTATAGAATATTCATATAAATGGCCACTTTGGATATCAATGCTACAGTATATGAGAAATAGTGCATAGTTTTATATACTTCATTTAAATCTGCGAAAGTTTTTTTTTTTTTTTTCGCTAAACATGGTGGTCGTCATCGCCATCTTCACTGTCATTACCGTCGCCATGGTAGTCGTCGTCGCAGTCGTCGTCTTCATCCTCGTCATCGTTGTATCGTCGTAGTCGACATTGAGTTAACTTTATATTCGTACGTTGCAATGCATGTGACTCAACAGTGTTATTAAATCAATTATACGAAATTGAATCATGGTCATATTTTATTTTTATTGAATTGTCAATTATTTTATCTTTATTGAATTGTCAATAATTTTATTTTTTATTGAATTGTTAATTATTTTCCCTCCTTTGAATCATCATCTAATTTATTTGTCATTGAACTATATATGTACTTCAATAAAATCAAGTAAAAAGTTCATCGGCATGAATGAGGGGTCTTTCATAAATGAATTATAAAATGTCTTATTCCTTTGCAAAAGCACATTACGTGACAGTCTGCCACAATCTTTCATTTAATATCATTTCTCTTAATTCTTTTCTACTGTCTATCCCATTTCCGATATTATAATGCTTGCCTTTTCATTTTCACTCCTCCCCCTCCCCCTTCTTCCTTCAACCCAACCGTCTATATTAACAAAAACTGAATCTGAAGGAAAGGAGGAAATTCGAAATGGATATTTTCTCTTTCCTCTTTCTTTTGTTTCAAATTTTTCATTCCCAATTTTCCGGATTTTTCAGGAAATTTTCTAACCACATGATTTTTTGTACTTTCTTTTTGCTTTTGTATTGTTGGAATTTTTTCAGATTTTGTTGTTATTCCATTCTAGTTGTTTATTCATTAATTAAATCATTTTTCTTTTATTTCTATCGGAAGGTTGTTTAGATCTTGATAATCTGCTGCTTTTAATTTCTATTTGATCTTTCTATCTACATTTATTTCATTTTATTGGGGGGGGGGGGGGTGGAGACTTTTTAAGTGAAAGTAGTTACTTTATGAATGTCTTCAAAAATTGAGCACAAAGCGTGTAGGAGTCCGGAAGCTATTTATAAGGGCGACACTGATTTTAAAAAAATTATCTTCCATTGGCGGGTCTGAGAAATTTAAAGGGTTTAAAAGTCGTGAGGAGTAGAGTGGGGGCTCAGAATATAGTTTGTAAAAAAAAAGAACGAAAAAATGGGAATAATAATCAATTTTTGCCGAATCCAAGGGGAGTGGGCGGCTTGGGTGGTGGTTAATAACCCTAATGACGTCCCCCCCCCCTTCCTGCAGATCCGCACTTGATTTTTCATTGAAAAAAAATGTTGAAAGATCGATTTGCGAGTTCATTATTCCTACTCCCTGTACTTTATCATGTTAGTCATTTTAAACAGTTGTCTATTTTTTCTCGTAGTTATCTAGGTCACATTTAAGCTACGGGAGGGGACGCGCAAGCCAGTGGATAAATGATAAAGTGTCAGGAGAGGGGGGTCGCAAAATTCTTTACATAAAAATCCTTTATTCTATGAGCAGAAATAGCTAACATTTACAAAAGGACACTCAGGATAAGTTTGACCACCAACTGTTATTCTTTTTTTAGCTCTTATTATTTGTGATTTTTTGTTTGTACTATTTCAAATGATTTTTTTTCTGAAAATATTTGCGGGAGGGAGGGGTGGCTTCTTTTTTTATTATAGATATTTCTTAGTTTAAGTGTTTGTTTGTATTTTTCCATTTCTTATATTGTGATCTTGTTACCTTTGATATGATAAATATTCGTATAAGATCTAGAGTTGTCCATTTTTTTTTCTTGGGGGGAGAGGAGGGCCGTAAGAGTACTGTTATTGAAAGGCTATTATTTATTTTAACTTAAACCTAAACCTCCCCCACTCCCTACCCCTGTAAGAAAGAGGAGAACCTTTTTTAAAGAAAGAAGAGTTCTCAACCTTATTTAAAAAAAAGAGGAGACCTTTTTTTAAAGAAAGTAGAAAGAAAGAAGATGACCTTTTCTTAAAAAAGAAGAGAACCTTTTTTAAAGGAGGTAGAGAACCTTTTTTAAAGAAAGAAGAGAACATTTTTTAAGAAAGAAGAGAACCTTTTTAAAGAAAAGGAGAACCTTTTTAAAGAAAGTAGAGAACCTTCCTTAAAGAAAGAAGAGAACCTTTTTAAAGAAAGAATATTACCTTTTTAAAAGGAGGGAGAAAATCTTTTTAAAGAAAGAAGAGAACCTTTTTTAATAAAGAAGAGAATCTTTTCAAAGAGAGAAGAGAGCGCTTTTTTTAAGAAAGAGGGGAACCTTTTTAAGAAAGTAGAGAACATTTTGTATTGTCCTACAACGGATTCACATGGGGTCCAGTAGCAAATATTCCATGTATGATTTATGTAATATCATAATGAAGTGCGTACAATATCATCGTCGGGAGTAAACATTTTTAAACCTCCAGGGAGTAAAATTAACATTTAAATTTGTGAAATGCAGTAATATAGCATCCAAATAATTCTTGATACTTCGTATAAATATTTTGCATAATCAAATATATACCATTGTGTCCCATTTACCAAACTCCATAAATAAAATCACGTAAACACATGGTAAAAGGGACCTCCCTCAAGACTGTGGTCGCGCATAGCCGTAGTGTATATAGAAAGTTACAATTAGCACAATTCCACCGTCGTTTGAAAAATAAGATGCGACATACAAATGTATTGGAACAAAATGTCTCCTGCAAAGTCGGTGTCTTGAAACGGGTTACTTAAAAATATTATATTTAAGGTACAATCCAGCGATCATGTCAAGGCCAACTTTGATTTTATAAATTTTTTATGATTACATACAGGCATAACATTGCCGATTCTAGATTTTCATTCCAAAAGGAGAGGAGGGGTTCAAGCCTTCAAAGAGAACGTCATTAGGGTACTAGCAATTGATATATTTAGAAGCGACGGTTATGATATTAATGGGTTTTTTTTTTAATCTTTACTTACAACATTCATTTCATACATACATAGACGGACATACGGACCAACAAACGGACATTTTATGTCTCCATTATTTGTACGACATGAAAAAGTCACTTACATATTCCCAGGATTCTCTACTATCTTAATTCTGAATTTTAAATAATTGATTTTTAAACTTGTTATATTTTTTCCGATATATTTTGTCTTATTTTAGATCAAATTCAATTTATTTACATGGTACAATATCCTTTATTTTTACGACAAACTAATAACCCCCCCTCTCTATCTCTCTCTCTCTCTCTCTCTCTTCTCCTCGTCTCTCATTAAAAATGCGAATTTGTTATCTGTGTGTACTAAAATTTGTTTGTTCTCTTTTATACACCATCTTGATCTTTGAATAAGGAAAAAAAGAAAAGAAAATGTATGTTTTAGATAAAAGTCTATACAAAAGCGATTTAACAAAGAGCCTGTCTGTCATAACCCATGGAATAGCACACAAACTGTTTTATTGAACCGTATACCAGAAAATATGATTATAATTAGAATTTTAACACCAAATTTTACTTCTTTGTGTATACGTAAGAAAAATAATTTATCTATTTGTAGCGGTTACAAGGTATAAAACATGCAAATATTTAATACCAAACTTCCCATACCGCACAAGAACGTACACTGGTCCCTTTAATAGAATTTACCAAACCTGTTATTTCAATATTTGAATTCTATGGTCTAATACACGGTCAATTAGTCCCAAAGCGACAGTCAACAGTAATAAAAAAGAAGGCTATTTTAAAGAGAGGTTTTATTAAATATAATAATATGTTAATTCGTCATATCAGATAATTAAATATTTGAGAAATTCTAGTGCTTCTTCTTTCATTTAGTGGTTTCATTAAACATGTAATGTGGAATTTATAGATTAGAGAAAGCAATGTTAGAACCTCCCCCTCCCCCACTTTTGCTTATTTAACATGAGAAAAAAAATTAAATTAAAAAAAATTACAACGAAAAAATGCAAAGCACTATAAGTAACTAACAGGACTAAAGTGCGGTAAATGGGAGCACAAATATTCAAAGAAACAGTCCGCGGTTCTGAAGAATAGAAGAACAAAATGGATTTCAAATCAGACTCGGATGCAGCACAAAACCACCAACAACAGAGAACCAAAACACGGGAGTTGTAAATGGTGTGGTTACACGGATACTTGCACACAAACCTTCCACTTTTCCGATTACCCAGAGATCTCAAAGAACGCACCTTCATAACCCATTGTACATTACGTGGGACTACCTATTTACGAAGAGTACGTCTTCAAGGCAAATACATGTAAAAAGTTTCCACTGTACATATAATATGCTTGATGTACATATTCTAACATACATGCACGGACGAAAGGCGAGACGTATGGACAGACATGATTTACTTTAAGTATTTCTTCATGTAAATGTTTCATGAAGAAGTTACGTTAAATGAGGGGGTGGACAGGGTGAAAGGGATGCAGGAGGAAGGGGGGCGGGAGGAGGGAGACAGGGGGAGGGAGGAGGGAGGGAAGGGGCAAAAAAGGGAGGGAGGGGGAGAAAGGGGCGGGAGAAGGGGCGGGAGAAGGGGCGGGAGAAGGGAGATAAGGGAAGGGTGAAAAGGAGGGGGAGAGAAGAGGGGGTGGGAGGGGGAGAGAGATACCCCCCTGTCCGCCCCCCTTAAATAACTGTACTTGTGTTGATGTATTTTTATTACAATGGACAGGGTTTCAATTAAGTTCTCATATGAACTTTCAATTAAAATTTAAAATGAGATGCATGAATATGGACACCTTTAATTCTTTTTTTTTTTTTGATAGACAGACAGACAGACAGACAGATCGAATATTTCATTTCAACATTAAGTCACTTTTGTTTTAGGTGCTATGGTGAGGATTCATAACATTGTCCAAAATTTTATGCATGTCACAAGTATCACATTTATAAATATCTGTTCGAAAGATTATTCTAAGGCGACACAGTTTGAATTTCAACAATCCAAATTAAGCTCTCTTTGTTTCGTTAAATGTACTTAAGTATAGGTTCACGTAAGAATCAGGCAGGGGTGATACATCAAAATTGTTTGCCAAACTTTTTATTTCTGTTTTGAGACATATATGTGGTAAAAATCAAACATATGATATTCATTTCTCAAGGTAGCGATGGTGAAGCAAGATATTCACCTCAAAATTTATAAAGGATTATCAAGTAAAAAAAAATGGCGGGAAAAATTTTTATATAATTCAACCAAATTTGCTACCCCCATAACTTTCTTTACCATCCAAGTATGAGGAAAATTCCTTCAGAACATTCATATGGAGTCTGATCTGAACACATTTCAAGAGAAAAAAGCTCTGCAAAAATTTTAAGGTCTTTCAACTGCCTGATTCTTATGTGGACCTGTACTTAACGAAATAAAGAGAGTTAAATCTAAACTATATTGGACTTTCAATTGAAATTAGGTGAACATAATAGCGTAAACTCATCATGAATGTAGAATTGCTGTTATACCATTATGCTCCTTGTCACGTTCGCATTTTGTATGTCACTGCAGAGAAAGAAATCTGTTTTTCTTGTCTCAAAAGAAGTTCCAAGGAAGATCTAATGAGGTGTTCCCGGAACGAACAGTATGTACATCGACTATTTATTATCTGTATACACTAGGAATAGGAACTGGGACGGATTCGTATTTCGTATAAATCATACGAGAGTCATGGGTCTCAAAACTATGTTCGTGCTGAATTCATATGAATCACTGTATGTATCTCTACTGTGAACCCAACGATTTCTCCTTGTATATTTGGTGTTTCTTATCCCTTGTTTCGGTGTTTTCCTGTTGGTGTTGTTTTGGTGTTTCCTGTTGTTGTTGGTGTTGTTTTGGTGTTTCCTGTTGATGTTGTTTCGGTGTGTTCCTGTTGGTGTTGGTGTTGTTTCGGTGTTTTCCTGTTGGTGTTGTTTCGGTCTTTTCCATTTGGTGTTGTTTCGGTGTTTTCCAGTTGGTGTTGCTTTGGTGTTTTCCTGTTGGTGTTGGTGTTGTTTCGGTGTGTTCCTGTTGGTGTTGGTGTTGTTTCGGTGTTTTCCTGTTGGTTTTGGTGTTGGTTCGGTGTTTTCCTGTTGGTTTTGGTATTGTTTCGGTGTGTCTCTCTTGGTGTTTGGTGTTGTTTCGGTATTTTCCTGTTGTTGTTGTTTCGGTGTTTTCCTGTTGGTGTTGTTTCGGTGTTTTCCTGTTGGTGTTGTTTTGGTGTTTCCTGGGGATTTTGTTTCAGTGTGTTCCTGTTGGTGTTGGTGTTGTTTTGGTGGTTTCCTGTTGTTGTTGGTGTTGTTTCGGTGTTTCCCTGTTGGTGTTGTTTTGGTGTTTCCTGGGGATTTTGTTTCAGTGTGTTCCTGTTGGTGTTGGTGTTGTTTCGGTGGTTTCCTGTTGTTGTTGGTGTTGTTTGGGTGTTTTCCTGTTGGTGTTGTTTTGGTGTTTCCTGGGGATTTTGTTTCAGTGTTTCCCTGTTGGTGTTGGTGTTGTTTCGGTGTTTTCCTGTTGGTGTTGATGTTGTTTCGGTGTTTTCCTGTTGGTGTTGGTGTTGTTTCGGTGTGTTCCTGTTGGTGTTGTGTCGGTGTTTTCCTGTTGGTGTTGTTTTGGTGTGTTCCTGTTGGTGTTGGTGTTGTTTCGGTGCTTTCCTGTTGGTTTTGGTATTGTTTCGGTGTGTCTCTCTTGGTGTTTGGTGTTGTTTCGGTATTTTCCTGTTGTTGTTTTGGTGTTTTCCTGTTGGTGTTGTTTTGGTTTTCCTGTTGGTGTTGCTTCGGTGTTTCCTCTTGGTGTTGGTGTTGGTGTTGTTTCGGTGGTTTCCTGTTGGTGTTGTTTCAGTGTGTTCCTCTCGGTTTTGGTGTTGTTTCGGTGTGTTCCTGTTGGTGTTAGTGTTGTTTCGGTGGTTTCCTGTCGGTGTTGTTTCGGTGTGTTGCTCTCGGTGTTGGTGTTGTTTCGGTGTGTTCCTGTTGGTGTTGGTGTTGTTTCGGTGTTTTCCTGTAGGTGTTGTTTCGGTGTTTTCGTGTTGGTGTTGTTTCGGTGTTTTCCTGTTGGTGTTGTTTCGGTGTTATCCTGTTGTTGGTGTTGTTGTTTCGGTATTTTCCTGTTGGTGTTGCTATTGTTTCGGTGTTTTCCTGTTGGTGCTGTTTCGGTGTTTTCCTGATGGTGTTGTTTCGGTGTTTTCCTGTTGGTGGTGTTGTTGTTTCGGTATTTTCCTGTTGGTGTTGTTTCGGTGTTTTCCTGTTGGTGTTCCTATTGTTTCGGTGTTTTCGTGTTGGTGTTGTTTCGGTGTTTTCCTGTTGGTGGTGTTGTTGTTTCGGTGTTTTCCTGTTGGTGTTGTTTCGGTGTTTTCCTGTTGGCGTTGCTATTGTTTCGGTGTTTTCGTGTTGGTGTTGTTTCGGTGTTTTCCTGTTGGTGTTGCTATTGTTTCGGTGTTTTCCTGTTGGTGTAGCTATTGTTTCGCTGTTTTACTGTTGACGTAGCTATTGTTTCGGTGTTTCCTGTTGGTGAAGCTATTGTTTCGGTATGATCCCGTTGGTGTTGCCATGGAGTCTTGTTGGAGATGCCCTATTTTCTTTTGTTCGTCTGCAAAGTTAATTTTTTAACATTGGGCATAACTTTGGAATATTGAATAATGATGGATTTCATATACCTAATGTAAAATCTTTTGTAAATTTGTACTAAGTATATTGATACCAAAACTGCTACGGAAGCCAGTTCGTGCCATGTTATATTTTTTACTATCTCTAGTAATCTTTTCTAGCTAATTTCACATGATTATTCAAATGCAATTACCTAATATATGCAAATACCTCTCCTGCTTTGATTTACTAAAGTATATAAATTTTAAAAATCATTCAAAGAAATAAGTTATTTTTGCACAAAAGTTAGGGGGGTTTTTGCCCCAAAATAGCATAGAAATATGAAAGAAGCTTTGCATCTCTAATTCTAGTTAAGATAATGAATTTATAGAATTTGTACAGAAATCTCTTATTTTGAAACAAGAAAACAGGCATTTTGCCCCAAAATAAAGTAGAAAATATGCCCTTTTGGTTTCAAACATTTAATTTATGAATAAATCTATCTAAACAATTACAGTTGAAAATACATTCCTACTATTATTTTAAAAGGCGACAACGCGACAATGCGACAACGCGACAATGCGACAACGCGACATGGCACAATTCAGCCACCATAGTATCCCCTTACAAGCCTTACTTACTATCTTTTTCTAGGTCGGACGAACAGATGTCGGGTGATACTCAGGCATTTATATACCATATGCGGGCCTTTCAACCCGCCACCTATCTCACTATCACAATCCATTCATTTCAGCTATTTTAGATGAAAAAGGAGGGAGGAAGGGGGAGGGAGGGCGAAGGTAAGGGAAGGGTGAAAGGAGGGGAGGGATATGGGGGCGGGAGGGGGAGATAAGGGTTGGGAGGGGGAGAGAGGTACACCCTGTCAACCCCCATGTATGAAACACACTGTTGCATGCAAGCAGGGGATGCTGTCTCTTAATTCCTTGGCAATTGGTCTCACTTGGGATTTCGCTTCTGTTATAATGGTGGCATTTTTGCTTCGATTTCTATGTTGAATTATGATTTATCATAATTTTGGATGCCCTTCGGTTAATGATATTCGATTTTTCCTATTTTGATCTCTACATTGGGATTCTTGTCTTTAAATATAAATTTAAATGTTGTATGTATACGTAAATCACAATCTATTCTCTTTTGTTGACTAGTAATGAATCATCTATTTAAAGAAAATATTCTTCTCTTTACGTCTGTTTGGCATTTGCATATTCTATTAAAATAGTAAATAACATAATTAACAAGCGGTGACATTTGACACATTTAAAAACCATGTATATTTTAAAAAAACTATATTTTCAAAATATGGAAACATTTTGATAACTTTAATCTATATTAAAGTTTCATGTGTACAAATAAGTCATAATGTTGTAAAATAAATGACTAATAAACCTATGTGTCCTACAAAATATTTTAGAGTTCAATTTGCCGAACGAGTAATATTTCACGAAAAATAAAATAATTTCAACAATGATAAAGAAAGCATGCAGTACCTACAGCAAAACTCCCAAAACACCTAGAACAAAAACACAGAGCAGACGCGCACAGAAAGAGATGCAAATGGACAAGGAACAAATCACATAGAAACATCAAACTCAAATGACTACACATAAACCAACGTAACCAATGGGCAATCGGTGCCGACTGATGACGGCCATCTGTGACGCCAGAAGCAGATGTTGTGGTTATACGGACTACGTATACTTCCGCACAACCCTCCCACTTTTCCGATTACCCAGAGGTCTCGAAGAATGTACGCTTTTGATGTAAAATAAAATCATCACTGTAAGACAACCATTCAAACAGACAGCATTGTAGCGTTACACAGTGCGAAAGAATTTATTATGTTTGTTTATTTAAAGGACTTTGAATACCTGCGGCACCACCAAAAAAAAATCAGTTTGAGTAGCGCCACATATTATAAATCTCGTTTGTAATGTTATGCTATTTTGTTGAACATTTCATCTTACTTCATGTAAGTGTGTCATTCTGTGATCAACGATCAACGATCGACGTTTTGTTTTGGATATCCTTCGTTTCGTTGCAGCGAAGTGAAGTTAAGCATGGATACGTGATTGAAAGTGAACACAAAACATAGTCAATAGGGACACAGATTCTTGGAAAATGAATGAAACAAACATAGATAGGAAGAGGATCCCATACAAGAAAGGAGGGGATCTCCAGCAAGACTCGGTTGCAGCACCAACAGCAACACATCAAAACAGCCGATGCGAAAACACAGAGAAGACATACACAGCGGAAGACACAAAAAGGACAAGGAACAGCAAGTACGACATCAAACAATAAAACTTGCTAGGGGAACGTTTTCCTGCAAGACAAGAAGAAGTGGCCAAGCAAACAGAGAGAACAAAACTCAGCAACACGGAAGCACAAAGGCCAACACTGTCTCATAAACAATCTTCATAGTTAAGAAAAGTGCAATAATACAGAAGGGTTCCAACTCTATACCTTCTTGAAGAAAATTTCGACCCAGTTTATTATGCACCAGACATGTGTTTCGAATATTCAATCCTCATCAGTTATGCTTCCATCCAAAGTGATTTTAAGACACAGCCAACATTCATTGTAGTAGCGCCCTCTGGTTATAATTTTGAAATCAAATTTATGCAATTTGCAGAGAGTGCGCGGCTCCATATTTCCTGTCGATTGAGTAGTATATCCAAATAAAATCTATGTTCACAATAGCATTTAACAAGAATGAATGTCTAAATTTGCATTTTAAGAGGCTATTTAGCCATTAGCAGACATCTGATGTCCTGTCGGAAAATCAGAAACCGAAGGCATACAAAATCAGGATAAAACAGGAACCAAAGCAAACAAACAAAAACCTCCACCATATGAAAAGAAGCGAACTCCCGATATGGAAGTGAGATTAGGTGCCCAGGAAGAGAAAGCATCTCCTGCTTGCTTGTTCATCTTACAGTAAGGAGGTAATTTTTCACTACCATCGTTCGTTCTTCGAGACTTCTGGGTAAAAGGAAATGTGGAAGGGTTGTGTGCGTAATCCGGATAATAACACCAGCTTGAGTGGTAGATGGCCGTCCTAAGGACAACACTATCTCATGAACAATCTCGATAGTTAAGTGCAATAATACTGTTGAGATTATCGTCAGAATATTCTTTAACTCTTTCAAGTTCAGTAAAAACAAACTCTTGTTTAATTCCATTGTTCTGAAAGTCCGTCGATGCTTAATTTTGTACTCTATTGTGAGTGCTGTTGAGATTATCGTCAGGATCTTCTTTAACTCATTAGAAGAAATATGGCACATAAAACGATATTCTAAGATGACAAATATGGACAATGACAATACCCCAATACACAGTGCATAATCGATAATTCAGAAAACCAAAGCAGGAACCAAAGCAAACAAACAAAAACATCCACCACATGAAAAGAAGCGAACTCCCAATATGAGAGTGAGACCAGGTATTCAGGAAGAGTCAGCATCTCCTTCTTGCATGCAACACCTGTCGCTTCATTCGGCAGAAATATCACATTCGCTTACTTCAATTTCGGAAGATACAAGTATATTCTGAAGTTGGAAGGTTCAAATGGTCTAAAACAGAATATCATCCACCATTCCGGACAATGGGACATCGTAGAGTATGACGAGTTCCCCGTATCGACCGTAGAACTCCCTCAGTGACAATGTAAACGTCTTCAAATTGAATAGCATCATTTAAGAACAGATAAATTGGCAACATGGACCAGACATGCACGTTTCGGGTACTTAACCCTCGTCAGTGATCCTCAAATCTAAACAATATAATATGCCAAAAAAAAGTATGAAAGTTACTATGTCCGAAAAACGTACCGAAAGACGTAGCAGGATTGGTAGGATATGATGCCACAGGACCCACGTTTTAGAAATTTCAAGAAATTTTGATAACAGAAATTTTAGAATGTGTTGAAGAAACGATCAACCGAAATTGATCGAACTTGGCTACATGTGCCCTCGGGGACTCCTGGTCCACCAGCAGTGACACTCACCAAGTGGTATTAATGTACACGTCTTCAAATTGAATGTTAGTCCAGGTGCCTTAGAGACCAGGTGCCCAAAAGGAGTCAGTATCTCCTGCTTGCATGCAACACCCGTCGCTGTTTCAATGCGACAGAACTATCATATTCGCTGACTTCCATTTCGGAAGATACACGTATATTCTGAAGCTTGATGTTTCAAATGATCTTAGACAGATTATCCCCGAATGAGAAGCTTATCTGAAAGACGACTAGCTCTCAGAACAAAACATGTGTATTATGTACTTGTTCTGGTATACGTATCAACTGAGATATAAACACGCCATAAGCAGGCAATGGAGTGATGTTGCTACTCAGAAAAGGAAGGTTTGTGATGCTGAAAGTGAAGTCGTCACGTTTGTCATAGAGTGAGGTGTTCGTGTGATCATCAGTGTCATAGGACAGCATAAGGATGCCACGAAATAAGGATGATATATTGCCAAACACCCTTATTTCATCGCATTTTCCTTTATTGAAATAGTCTTTTTGTTAAAGGCCAAGTTAAAGCTTGAAAGATAAGGGTACTCCCAAAAATTTCGCAGTAGTTTCGACATACTATTTCTATAACTTCAAAGACAAAAATTAACAATCCTGGGTTGGAAAATACCAATGTAAATATCTGTTAAAGAATGGCTACTGGACGAGTAATATTCCGATTCAAAATTCTGCAATAATGTACATTACATTTCATCTTCTTTATCTCATTTGTGTCACACTTAATATGCCCTTTGCTGGTAGGAGCTCGTACAAAATTCCGCGCAAGGGGTATGACAGTAAGTGTTTTAAATGATTTTTCCCTGACATGGTCGCCTTAATTAGCACTTTCTATATAGACATAACCCCAGACAATGCATGTATTTTATTACATTGTTTTCATTTTCGTGCATGAACATCGACGTCGGATGTGGCTAGCCAAATAAGGGATGCTTACTCCTCCCTGACACCTGGTCCCTCCTCTAGCTTGCCAGGGATCTGCCGATGCTCGATTCGGTGCTCTGTTATGAGTGCTGTTGAGATTGTCGTCAGACTCTTCTTTATCTTGCATGTATTCTTTAGAGCAAAGACTTTTATGCGGTTTGGGTCAAATATTGGTGAGTTGACCGGGAGTCGCCGAGGGCATATGCGGCAGAGTTCGATCAATTTCGGTTGGTCGTTTCTTCAGACGCATCTGAAAATTTCTGTTTACAAAATTTTCTCAAATTTCTAAAACCTGGGTCCTGTAGCATCATATCTCAGCCATCTTGCTACGTCATTCGGTATATTTAGGACATAACTATCACAGATTTTGGCCATATTGCATTGTTTTGATTGAGGATCGCTGACAAGGGTTAAATGTCCGGGGCGTGAATGTCTGGTCCATGCTGTAGGTTTATCTGACCTAAAATGATGCTAGTGAGTTTGGGGACGTTGGACATTCAAAGCCCCGCTTCGCTTTCAGAAAAAAATCTAATGCTATAAAGGAATCCTCTGTATTGTTTTCATTTTTGTTTTGGTGACAGTATCAGCAAAAGATAAAACGCAAGGTATCGATCCTAGATGAACTATCAGTTCCAATCAATGTGATAATCAAAAGTTCGCCCTTATTTATGAAATTAATAGGAAACGTTATAAAGGATTGGTAAGTACGAGCACGTTCGCACCTTGGTCAATCTTAAAATCATCCCATCATGAAATATTTTATCTTTCCCAATTTACTTCGTAAATGTAGTAACCATGTTTATAATGTGCCCTCCCTGTTTAATCGTTTATACTCTTGAAATTTGTTGGTCCTCTGAAGATTTTTTTGGTATTTTTATCCTTTCATAATGTATTGATAGGGTTTTTAAGGTCTATTTTCATGAGATACAAAATGAACAGGCAATCATGTAAGGAGAGATAATCAAACAAATAAACGATCGATCATGAATTTTAGAATCAAAATGAATGTTAATAACAACCATCAAATATATTCTTACGGTTTTTCCTATATAACAATTCTATCATAAAACCATGTATATTGTCTCAAGATCATAGCATGGAGTTTCATATTCTCTTTATGTTCAATCATTTTGTTCCTTAATATAAAGTAATATTAACCTATATAACGCAGATTACCGGGTTATATAATTCAAAAGTATCGAGTGAGAGTGTTGCTGTTTACGAAATACCGTATTTTTTATTCGAACTTGTTCCATTCGTGTGACGACTTCCTTTTCGTGTGTCACGTATTTTCATACTAGCACTTTTTTGCCGGTATATCAAAACTCATGATACGATTACATACATCGTTGAAAAATGAATATATTTATATAATAAAATATTTTACGTAACCCCATCCAAATATGGAAAAGGTATAAGATGCAGTCACTGATATGTTGTTTCTTTATTCTAGATTATTAAAGTGACGGCTGTATCTAGCTTTGGAGAAATAATTTGTCTCCCCATTCACGTGATCTCATCTTCATTTGTGTCTCACTTGTGCTTCTCTGCAGAATCACCGCGTGGGATCGAAACTTATGGTATTGTGATTCCTGAGATAGCTTTTTTTTTTGGTATTTTTTCATCTTCTAAATTTAACGTTACAAAACTGATGAGCAGTTGCAGTAAGGCAATGCCTAATAAATCAATCCAAAAGGCTAGGTGACCTAGCAGGACTCTTGAAGTGTTTGCAAAAACTATAGACTTTTCACATATACAAACAATAGGGACTTATTTATTAGGCATTGCCCTATTGCAACGTCTCGTCAGTTTTGTGCAGTATCACCTGAATAATGAGAAAACAATCAATACCCTCCTTAAGGAATCACAAAATAACCTCCTTAAGGAATCACAACATAACCTCCTTAAGGAATCACAACATAACCTCCTTAAGGAATCACAACATAACCTCCTTTAGGAATCACAACATAACCTCCTTAAGGAATCACAACATAACCTCCTTAAGGAATCACAACATTACCTCCTTAAGGAATCACAACATAACCTCCTTAAGGAATCACAACATAACCTCCTTAAGGAATCACAACATACATAACCTCCTTAAGGAATCACAAAATAACCTCCTTAAAGAATCACAACATAACCTCCTTAAGGAATCACAACATAACCTCCTTAAGGAATCACAACATAACCTCCTTAAGGAATCACAACATACATAACCTCCTTAAGGAATCACAAAATAACCTCCTTAAAGAATCACAACATAACCTCCTTAAGGAATCACAACATAACCTCCTTAAGGAATCACATCATAACCTCCTTAAGAATTCACAACATAACCTCCTTAAGGAATCACAACATAACCTCCTTAAGGAATCACAACATTAACATCCTTAAGGAATCACAACATCATAGAACAAGGAACCATATTTCGCCGGTGACCATATTTCGCCGTTTCATACTTAATTGCTTCTCCTTTGTTATCGGCATTGTGTGTGATGTTTATTTTCTATATCCTATCAAATATGATCGCAGTAGTCATGTTTTGATATACACATTGTATTGTGACATTTTCTGCACTCAAATGTGATGAAAAATACCATAAAATGAAGAAAACTTGACAAAAACACAAAATTTTAGACATAAACATCCGAAAATTTAACGAAAACAAAACAAAGAAAATGTTTTATGGGGGATAATTTCTTAGTAGTGACGAAATATGTCCAAAAAACAAAATCATAATATTGTCTGTTTTGTGTGCAAATAGGATACTTATCAACAAAAACGGCGAAGTCTGGTCACCCCCGAAAACATAGAAACGAAATATTTGGACGTTTTATAAGGAAACAGTAAGCTGGGTAAAATAAATTATTTTAGTAGTACTTTGATCGAGAATGGAGTTAAATTTTATTTTAGCAAGACCAATCATTGAATTCGCCAAATATGGAGAATTTCTTAGAAATATACGAAAAATGTGGCGAAGTAAGGGCACTTGCTCTACGTTTCGATCCCTCGCGGTGAGAATGGTTATGTTGATTTGTTTGTTTTGCATGTTTTGGAGATTTGGTTTTTAATTCCATATGGTATCCATTAATTCATATTTTTGAACCATAATTTGGTTCCCTCTCAGTATACTGCCACATTCGTTCACTCTCTTTCTCGCTCGCTCGCTCGCTCGCTCATGATCTCATGAACGAACGAGAGTTGATATCTAGAGATGATTATGCAATAGAAATACCATTCGTGTATATACCGTAAACGCGATAATCCATTGGAGTGGAGTAAATGGGTGAAGTTTGAGAATAATCATGCATGAATCCTAATTATCCACAAAATAATACAAACACCGGATACTGCTCTTATCATTGCACGGACTAATAGCTAGGTTTTATCAATTAAATGATGCTATTCAATTTAAAGACGTTTACATCTACTGAGTGAGACATAAAAATTTACACGAGTGACGGAAATTTCGTCTTTTCCCGCGTGGAGCGTAGCGAAACGAGGGAAAAGATAAAGAAATCCGTCAGAAGTGTAAATTTTTATGTCTCACTCTGTAGAAAGGGATGTAGTCTATGTCTTCTTCCATGAAATATAAGAACGAAAAGAGAATTCAAACAACGTTTCATGCCATCAAACGCCATGTTTTCTGACGACGTTACTGTGACGTCAAAACAAGATTCTCTTTTATCATTGGTCAATTGTAGCCTTTGAGACAACTTATGTGTCTCACATAGGCTGTCTCACAGGGTACGAGAAAAACTGGAGAAGAATGTCATTTCTCACACTTTGTTTTGTTTTTAATCTTTCTCTATCACAGTAATGGTTTTACGTCAACTTTACTTGATACTGAATCTGCGATCTGCAAGTTCTTGCTAGCTGTGTGCATACCGACCCATCTCATACCTCATAAAAACACATTGCCCTTACTACCTCTTTTCCCTCAAAGTACATCTCCTTTTGTAACCAAACAATGCCGACGGTCATGGACTGTTATATAACCCCGTTTCTGAAATCAATACAGCGCGTGCATTGAGTGAAGCCACTTATGATGATATTAAATGACTTCAAACTCGATAGCATCATATGAGAACAGATAAATTTGCAGCATGGACCAGACATGCACGTTTCATGTACTTAATCCTCGTCAGTGATCCTTAATCTAAACAAAATAATATGGCCGAAGTGTGCGAAAGTTATTATGTCCAAAAATGTACCGAAAGACGAAGCAGGATGGATGGGATATGATGCTAAAGGACCCACGTTTTAGAAATTTCAAGAGATTTTGATTATAGAAATTTTCGAATATGCTGAAGAAACCCATTTCTCACACTGGACTCTGTGGAGATCGTTTATTAGAATAGTGTTGTCCGTTGTGTTTCTATGGTGATTTGCTATTGCTTCTGTCCATTTGTCTGCTTCTCTCTTCTCGTGAGAATTCCTTCCATGCGATCCAACTCAAATTTATCCCAATATATATAATGAAGATTTATGCTTTTCTTCGTGAAAAATTGACAAAATCACAGGTTTTCATGATATTTATGCAAAATTTACAATGTCTTAGAAAGCAAGGAGTAGTTTTTAAAACTATTTTTCTAAAAATATAGTTATTTATCTCTTTAAAAATGACAACAAAATTTAATTTTGGTGAAGTGGATTTTAGGGGGACACTTTACAATACAATTGTAGCGAATATGATAACTGTGCCAAAACATGTATGTGTCCCTTGTTCATTTTTTTATGGAATCGAAAGAAATAGACAACGAATAAGGCAGAAAATTTAACATACATATGAATGGCACATTGAAACATTACATATAAAAATTATCATGAATTCAAAGTGAATTCGTGTTTGTCATATTGTAGGAATTATACATATACGTACCATATCTTATAGATTTTTTCTTCAAAATAAAATTAATAACATGTCTTCTGTCACAAAAATGCTTAAATTTATTCTTTACGTATTCTAATAATCTTAACGTGATAAAAAATGCAATATGTTACTAAGATCCAATGTTTCCAATAACCTTAACATGACAAAATATAATCAAAGAACACAATATGCTTTGAAGATCCCATGTTTACGTGTAAGATAGTAAAATAAGATTTCACGTTTATACCTGTAAACCGTCAACGACAATTTATCAGTTTGATTTTCTATAAATCGTATCCATATGTACTCTAATTCTCTTTGCTATAAGTGTTACTACATACATTCAACGCACCATTCCTAACTGATACATTGTGTTGTATAACGTAATCAAACATCGTAATGCCACTTTTTGTCTTCGCGAAAGAATAAAAAAGTGTTGTCACACTTTCACTAAAACGGAGTTTTATTGTTCTCAATGTATGTTTTAGCTGTAGCGTTGCCTGGTTGAAATGCTGGACGGATGAACAGCTATTCCCTTGTAAAGAAAAAGTTGTGTCCTTTTCTATCTTCGTTGTATTGTTCTCCATTCTACAGATGCACAGACGGACTGACGTTACAACATCTAGACTTCTAGTTTTATTTGAACTACATTAATTTCGGTCCGCAGTTCGGTCTATCTGTCTGTCTTCTAATCTATTTATCATTCCGTGTACTGTTTGACCAAATACTAGTATCGTTCGCTTCTTGAAGAAGAAAAGAACGTTCAGAGACTGGATATCCATAAATCATCGTATGTTCATCATGTCCTTGGAAGTTTTCGGTATCATTCCTTTTATCATCAATGATGGGATCCGAAACGGGGAAAATCTGAATTTTAAGATAACTTCGTGGTAGAACGATAGCCATCTCTTATTCTTATTTTCTTTGAAGTTTATATCGGTGTAACTGGTATATAACTTTTATTATTTGCTTGCTTTGAAGTACTGTTTCTGTTCTCAAACATCCAGTGTTCCACCTTTCATGAAAACTGTCAAAAGGCGGGGTTTCATACGCTCGTGAGACCATCCGTCATGATATTTAAGCTCCGCCCACATTGTGCAAGTCGCGTGCCTAACATAAATATTTACCTTGTCACCGTAAGCACTCAGGTAGGGATTATACGAGGTGGGTTAAGAATGATCAGTATGATTGGCATTTGCACCGAACTGCAGAGGGATGTGAAAAGCTGAAATTCATTTTTTTTTACATTATTTATTGAATATTATTTCATACTTCACATAGATCAAATGAATTAGGGCATAAGATGAATTGCCATATAAGGCAAACACTATTATCACTCTATAAGGGAGGGGGGAGAAAATACAAATTCAAGAGCGATTCAACTAGTTTAGTTATATTTTTAATGTGGGAAGGGGGTGGGGTGGGTCGGCAACGAAACAATACATGCACTTCATGATCGTATAAACGGTACCCGTCTGTCCATGTGTCCGTCCTAGTGCCAAAGATCACTTGTCATATCCCATAGCATATCAAAAGAAAATTATTATTCTACATGAACAAGACCTACATGTTGGAGGATTTCATATTTTTTCAGGCTTCATATGTGTCAGTTGATCGTTTCTTCAGCGCATTCGAAAATTTCTGTATCAAAATTTCTTGAAATTTCTAAAACGTGGGTTATGTAGCATCATATCCCATCCATCCTGCTACGTCGTTCGGTACAATTTGGACATACTTAATTTCACACTCTTTAGTCACATTACATTGTTTAGATTGAGGATCACTGACGAGAGTTAAGTACCCGAAACGTTCCGGTCCATGCTGCAAATTTATCAGTTCTTAAGTGATGCAATTGAACTTGAAGACGTTTAACATCTTAAGAATTTTAAGTTGTACTTATATAATTTCACATTATTCAGACTGAATAATCATTTTGATATTTCAACAGGGGATGCTTACTCCTCCCGGGCACCTGATCCCACCTCTAGCTTGCTAGGGGTCCGTCGATGATCAATATAGTGCTCTATTGTGAGTGCTGTTGAGATTATCGTCAGGATCTTCTTTAACTCATTTGTGTCACACTTATGCCCTTTGCCGTGTGGAGCTCGTAAAAAAGTTCCCCGCGAGGGGTTTGACAGTAAGTGTTTTGAATGTATTTCCCTGACATGGTCGCCATAGCACTTTCTATATAGACATAAGGTCAGGCAGTGCATGCAATTTATATACTGTGTTCTTCATCGTGCATTAACATCGACGGCGGGTGAGGCTAGCCAACAGGGGATGCTTACTCCTCCCGGGCACCTGATCCCACCTCTAGCTTGCTAGGGGTCCGTCGATGCTCAATATAGTGCTCTATTGTGAGTGCTGTTGATATTATCGTCAGGATCTTCTTTAACTCATTCACAATATGCATGATATTAATTTCAACGGTTTTAGGACTTTTTGAAACTATATAAACACACGCTCAGCTTCGTTTGAAATTCGGATATACATAGGCGAACATACTCTGGGAAATTAATAA
Organism: Pinctada fucata; assembly: GCA_028142955.1. Classification (NCBI taxonomy): domain Eukaryota; kingdom Metazoa; phylum Mollusca; class Bivalvia; order Pterioida; family Pteriidae; genus Pinctada; species Pinctada fucata. Next base: position 15,928,876 of record AP027110.1, on the reverse strand, counting down.
TCTGCCTTTTATGATGACTTGAAAAACAGAATAAGGAGGATAAAAGGTAGTCTGAATTTCAGTGGAAAATGTATCAAACAAATCGTCAAAATGATCTAGGTATCATCTGAAAAACATGGTACTTGACAAATATACAGCATTAAATCAGTATAATATTTAGAGTTTCACACTGGCTGACTGTAACAATGGAACTCCATGACAGACCAGTCAAAATGTCGTTAGAGCAGACAGGGTCATGACCACCTGAGTGTTCTTAACGTTGGTACGTGGTCGGACTCTTCGGATGATTTTTTTTTACATGAGCTCGTTTTAGCAGGCAGAGCACGTACTGTTTTTCGTATGTTCTTATGCAATATCAATTACATATTCATTATTTATTCACTTAGTCCCGTGCGTTAATCTGTCTTGTTTGTGTCGTGTATTATACACACTTGTGCGTTTTCCGAGACCGCTGGGTATTAAAAAATGGTGTTTTGTGCACTAGTGATCCGGATAACTACAACTTCTGCAACTTACATCGGAGGCTTTGCAATTGGATCAAGACGAAAAGGCTTGTAACTTTTAACAAATTTGGTTCGTTTTCATAATCCATAGTTTGGCTGCAAAACAAAGCTAATGGAAAAATAAGCGGAACAAATTGAACTGTCTATTTCATTTTTGTGCATAATTTAGTTGAAGCCAATTATTTGTAGTATTACACATTAACAAAGCAACATGATTAGAAAAAAACATTGAAATCGGATGATAGAAAGTGGACGTGCATTCAATCAAGTTAGATATATGTGCGTTTGTAAAAACGCCTACTTTGCGGGATTTTTGTATTTTTATCTTCAATCAAATTTTATTGTCGAAAAAAGCGAGGGTGTACATAAATATAGCTATAGATTATCTGATTCAGAGTTTGCACTTTTATATATGATCGTCCATAAAGCTATTTAGAGAGTTTTCGATCAAAAAGAGACTGACTACAAATTTTCAGACATGCTCTACGAAGCAGAGTAAACGATAAGGCCGGATCAAGGTGTTAACGTCTTCTACCTGTAGTAATTAGTCACCAGGTAATTGCTTTTTATCGTCTTTCGTGTATGCATTTAAAGTAAAGCGGGGGAGACAGGAAAATACGTATATTGATGTATCCGTACCTCTCAAAATTAGGCCGAAATTATCGATCGATTACGAGGGCGAGTCAATAAACTGTTTCCAACATAGCTTGTTTTCGATAGACCCTGACGCTCACAATTTGCACATCTTAAGAGATGGGTCTTTATCGGAAATAACGAATGTTGATTGCCTTTAAAGTTTTGACTCGCTTTTGAAAGTTAGACAGGAAGTAGTGTTAAGGAAGTCTTGTGTTCTTAAATATTGCAAATTATTTTAGAACTAGGTGATACCTCCTACGCATATTACACTGTTTTTAGTATATGGCGTTAAGATAGGTAATTAAGGTGATATCACACGTATCATGTTATACAACAATTTTTTTTCAGAAAAAAAGCAGAATTCTGATTTCTTAATACAATTCAGATTTAAGAGACAATATTAGGAGGTCGTCATCCAAAATTTTGAAATTTTGAAACTGATCAGACTTTTAAGCCATCCATTGATTGTAATGGAAGTGCTCATTTCTTGGCTATTTTTTTTCAGCCCAAGATTTTCAAAAGACACTTCGCATAAGATTCCTTCATCATATTGTGCAAATTCTTATTGAAAGAAATCATTCAATGACCACGTCATATGTTTCAAAATCTGACTGAATGTGTATTTCATCATGTAAAAAATTAAAAATCCAATTAGAGATATCTCTCTGTACTATATGCGCGTATATGCATGACCAAAGACAGAAGCATGAAAATTATATAACCAATTCTTTAAAAATGTTACAGCTCACAATGATTTCAATATGTAAATGAATAGAGCCGAATACAGATTTTGTGTAATAATACGACAGTATGATTTGTATGATTTTGCACATGTGTAATGATATTACTGTATGGGCAAGATGTATAATAAGTTTTTCTACATTCAAATACGATTTTCCAGCTTTGTAAAATATCACAGCAGCATTCTAGCAATTACAATGGTTACAATATGCAATTTGTATATCAAAGTTTTGTGTAAGGATATGAACATATGCATATGGAAACATTCATATGAATAGTGTGAAAGATAAAATTTCTCTACATTCAAACACATCTCAAAATTTTGATAGATATAAGTATTTCTACATAGATATGACATATGTATGTAGGTAAAAATGTCAAAACAAAATTTCCAAATAAGTTCAGTTCCAGCAACAATTCGACTATAATTGCTGGTCACTCTAGGCTTACAATTACTATGCAAAGCTAAAAAAGTAGGTGTCCATCTGAAAATTCCCCTCTCATTCTGACCACGGTCCTCCTGCATAGTGGACGAGAGCTCTACCTTTGAGCTACTGGATCGACTTGCCGATTGAGCGAACAAGACATCATGACATTTTAAGTATCGAAAATCGGAAATCTTCAGTGTGGAGATTTCTTTAAAATTCTCGTCTAAGAGAGGCTACTGAAACGCGAGTGATATTCCGCTAAGTTTTGAATTTAAAAGGACTACATTTGGTTTATTGGTAAAGTGGTCCCCTTTCAGGCAAAATCTTTCTGTTGCACGAAGTGAAGAATTTGTACCAATTAATATTTCTTCTACATGCATTATAGGTCACTTACGAAATGATATGTAACCTTTAAACTTCTCAATTTCTTACAATTTGACCCCATTAATAGTATATTATGCCAAATATCTGGAAAAACGTCATTTTTTGGGTTCATTTTCGACAAAATTCGTTATAGTTAGTATCGAGCGGGCTTCTGAATAACTTTTATATTTTAATTGATAGACATCTTTAAGTGCATGCAAAAGGAAAAAGTTGTAAGTTGTTCACGATCCCGCTGGAACTTATATCAATGAAAATTATCAAGAAGTATGCTATTTTTCGTGAAAGAATGAAAAGAAATCACCGGTTTTAATTATGTTTATGCAAAATTTACAATGTCTTAGAAAGAGGGATAGTTTGTATAACTAGTTCTCTCAAAATATAGATAATTAGTTTTGGAAAAGTCGATTTTAGGGGGACACTTTACTATATAAACTATATATACTCATTTGTTGATATAAATGTATGGTGTACTTTGGCGTCCATTTGCAGTACCAAGATAATAAATGACAAATATGAATAATGACCATATCCCTGTACACAGCACAAAATCGATAATTCAGAAAATCAGAAACCGAAGGCATACAAAGACAAAATCAGGATTAAACAGGTACTAAAGCAAACAAACAAAAACCTCCACCATATGAAAAGAAGCGAACTCCCGATATGGGAGTAAGACCAGGTGCCCAGGAAGAATAAGCATCTTCTGCTTGCATGCAACACCCGCCGCTTCAATTCGGTAGAACTGTCACATCCGGTTACTTCGGAAGACATAGAGTACAATCTTTGGTTGGATGATTCAAATGGTCTATGACACAATATCATCCACCATTCTGGAGAGAGGGACATCATAGTGTATGAAGAAAAGCAGATTGGACAAAATAAAGTTTATTGTTATTTTGAATCGAAAATTTTTGGTGTAATTTTCTTCTGATGACGCTTTGATTTGCATTCTGATAGAAATTGCAAAAATTCATTACAGATTTTCTTTAAGCATTAACGTAATTCTTTTCTTGAATTTCGTAAGGATCCCCTTCTATATACCAATTAGTGTGTAGATTGATTTAAAGATTTCCGAAACTTGTCATTCCATCCTAAAATATCATCGAAATTAAAGAAACTTAACATTCTAGCACTATCCCTCAAATGTTTTTGGTCATATACATAGAGAATAAGTGTCTTGATTTGTGTTTTGTTACGGGTATGCAACACACAGCAAGTGCATTTATCGTACATTTAACGCGCGTTAGCGCATTTCATGCGATACATGCACTTGCAGTGTGTTGCATACCCATAACAAAACACAAATCAAGACACTTATTCTCTATATATGCACCAAAGTTGTCTATTTCATTTTTGTTTTCTAAAATCTCGTTTTCTAGGTAAAGGATGACGTTCAAATTCATGTCACCGCGTGTTCAGTTTGCAGGTTAGAACAGCCGTCGCGTCGCATGCATTGTGACGTCATGAACGTTAACATACAAATTGCAGCACGTTCCTTTCAATAGTTACATCTCAGGGGATTGCAGTGGTTGTGCATATATAAGTAAATAAAAGTCAAACTCAAAACCTGAAGTTAATAGATTTTATCTTAAGATGCTACTGATGCTACTGAATGCTACAGGATGCTACTGAAGCTACTGAATGCTACAGGAAATTCTTTACAATATTGATACTCAAAATTAAAGAAAAGTTAACCATGTCTCTTTCTTATCTTTTGGTGTGCTTTTCGGAAAGGGGATGTTCCGATGTTTTGCTGCTCGTGTTGCAACCGAGACTTGTAGGTTCTCTCATGTTTATTAAGTTAAAGTATATACTTTTAATCATGCCTATAGAATCCATGAAACATGAGAAGAAACAAAACTGTCTTGTTTGGAAAGAAATACATGACATCAAGAAGATCCTGACGATTATCTCAACAGTCTTCACAAAAGAGCCCCAAATTGAGCATTGACGGACCCCGAACAAGCTAGAGGTGGGACCAGGTCTCTGGGAGGAGTAAGCATCCCCTGTTTGTTTAGCCGCACGCACCCGCCGTCGATGTTCATGCACGAAAATGAAAATATCTACATAACATGCACTATGGCGACCATGCCAGGGGAACAACATTTAAAACTCTTACCCTTGCTGTAATATTAAGTATGTGTCTGGACATACCTTGAAAATTGAAGGAAAGCATTCGTGTTTGAAGGAAAGTGGTTGTGACGGCTAGATGCGACCTACAATGCTAGGTATTCATACAGCATTTTGGAATGATATAGCTTAAGCATACTGATGCTTATTCATATGAATGATATATGGAAAGGAAAGGTTCATATACACGTCAATTTTCAGAAAAATGTGTTACAGTACTATCTATAAAGCAAAAAGCAAATGCATGAAATGTAGTCCTCGGTGTGAAAGAGCGTTATTTCACTTCCGTATTATTTATAAACATTTATTTCATCTTGCAGTGTGGAGCAGTTAACATGTTCCCCGTGGCTTGATGTTTTTAAAAGTGTAATAATTACTTCTTTCCTGCTCTGTTGTCTGAAAGAACCTTTTTTAATCAATTTGACATCATATATATCTTTTGGCTATTTCGGAAATTTGTCATTTCATCCAAAATATCATCGAGAAATTAAAGGAGTTTAACATCTTAGCACCATCCCTCCAATGCAATTTTGGTCATAGATTTTATTAAACTATGCTACTGAATCGATCCTACAGGAAATTTGGAGACACGTACTATTTGCAGAGTCAAGAAAGGAGGGGATCTCCAACAACACTAGGTTGCAGCACCCACAGCAAAATCCCAAAACACCCATGCAAAAAACACAGAACAGATACCCACAGAAAGAGACGCAAAAGGGACAAGGAACACCAACTCACAACATAGAAACATAAAACACTACACATAAACCAACGAGACCAATGGGTAACCGGTGCCGACTTAGGACGGCCATCTGCCAAGTAAATAGCAGACGGTGTGGTTATCCTGGATTACGTGCGCACAACCCTCTCACTTCTCCAGTTACCTAGAGGTCTCGAAGAACGTACAAATGTGGTGTAAAACAACCTCCTCACTGTAAGATGACGTCACACAAACAAGACCGCGAAACGCAGAGGCCCCAGAGACACAGATGAATATGTAAATGGATATAAAAAGAGGGCATGCGTAATACAGTCCGTGCTCTGCCGGCTGTAGCGAGCTCATGTATGTAATCACCCGAGGAGTCCGACTGACATTCAGAGAGGACAGGTGGTCGGGGCCCTGTCTTCTCTAAAGAGGTTTGGACAGGGCCCGTCATGGAGTCCCGTCGTCACAGTCAGTCAGAGTGCAAGTCTTAAGAATGCGCTCGTACAAGACTGTATATTGGTCAAGTACCAAGCTTAGTGTCCGTCTGGTGACATTAGGATCATATCCACGGTATAAAAGGCGTTTGATGACTCTGACGCATTTTCGATACATATGCTGTCTACCTTTGATCCTTCTTATTTTGTTAATTATGTCACCATAAAATGCACATGTGGTTTATGACGGAAAATTGCAGAAAAATGACGGAATCGTAGAATCATTAAAGGTTCCGTCGTGTACTGAACTAAATGTAATTTCCAATAGCGATCAAGGTTACGGATTTTTCAACACAAAATCTTCCTAAATAAAATTCTCATGCATATAGTCTCCAATGAACTACTTTATTTTTGTAAATTTAGCTAGGCCGAATAAGGAGTTAGTGACTTTTCTCCTAAATTCAAACAAATAAAACCAGACGGCGCTTCTAAAATGAATTTTGGCTGTGTCTGAAAAGCTAGAAGCATCACTGATGAAGATTTACGATCCGAAATATAAGTCTGATGCATTAAAATTGGTTTGAAAGTTTCTTCAAGAAGATAAAGAGTTGAAACACTTCCGTAAGCTTAATTATTATTCAATTTACTATTTATGCGGAATCTTAGGCTGGAGGTGATAGATGGTAGATAAATGTTGAAAAAAAACTTACTACAATAAAAGCATTACGCATTGACATGTATTCAAGGTTAAGGGATTTTAGAAATAAAATCTATTATAGCTTTGGACCATTTCAGGTGGTCCAAAGGCCAGGTTATCTTACGAAAGGGCAGACATGCATCGTTATTTACTGCTGATTGGCTTACAAAACATCTGAAATATCGTAGCGAATAATCAAGAGGCTACAATGGCATTGATTCCTTACGTGTCAGATGGACATCCTCTGTTGGCATAGATTGCCCATTTGACTCGTTGATTTATGTGAAGCCTTTGATGTTTAGTGTTTTCGCGTTTGGTGTTCCTTGTCTCTTTCGGTAATTTTCTGTGGGAGCTGCAGCCGCGAGTCTTGTCGGAGATCCCCTACTATCTATACAGTCGATAATCGGCAACCGGTCTGGAAACATTTACCGATAGTTGAGGGGGTGGACAGGGTGAAAGGGAGGCGGGAGGAAGGGGCGAGAGGAGGGAGAGTGGGGGAGGGAGGAGGGAGGGAAGGAGCAAAAAAAGGAGGGAGGAGAAAGGGGCGGGAGGGGAAGGTAAGGAGAGGGTGAAAAGGAGGGGGAGAGAGGAGGGGGCGGGAGGAGGGGGCGGGAGGAAGGGGCGGGAGGAGGGAGAGAAGGGGGTGGGAGGGGGGAGAGAGGTACCCCCCCCCACCTAGTTAATCGATTTAGAATAGGAAAACTATTAATAATGCATGAAAAATACAGCATACCGAAATTGAGAGTAAAATTGAATCTGAATCATTAACTTTATTTGGAGAAAACAATCTTATCGAAAACACAAAATTGTCTATAGATATGCATGTTTGTAAATAATATTTACGGGCAAGACAATTATTTTTTGTTAAGCTGAAAACAAGCGAAAGAAACATCCCCCCAAATTTAAAACATCTACCTTTCTGTGACAATCGATTCTTTGATTCACGCTGACCGATAATCCTGATAATCATTATATAGCCTAGTCATCATACGGGAGGAAGTTTGCACTTTTCGGCATTTAAAATTAAATTCAAACAATTAATTTTGGGATCCTTTTTTGCATTATGAAATATCTATGCTCAATTGAATTATTGGTTTCTGTACATAGTAATTAACTAACTTTAAATCAAGATAGGTAGGGCGCAACTTATCATCGATGTTTGATGTCATTATATTTGAAATAGAACTCGTTCGTTATACTGTGACCCATTTACGTTTAGTGCCGGATAATTGTGGATAATTTTCAATTAAGCATGATGCAAGATTAGAGATTATATATCAAAAACCCTTCATTCTTTAAAAAATTCTTTTCAAAACTTATGGGTGTGGTCCACAATCATTATGGCCCTGCTTTAAGCAATGACAACGCTAGAAGTAAAAAGCGATTATTTAAAGCTTTATAGAGATTTTGGTACCAAGTAAAGAAAAAAAAAAGAGTTTTATTAGCACAATTTCGGTGGCAATCTCCCTTTCATGTGTTATTTTAATGTGGTTGATTCAAAGCGTTGTCATTCTTTAAGCAATATTAATAAAGGCAGAAAATAAATCGTTTTTGGCGAATACTATGATCGATTCTCATAATTCCCTTCCCTTTGAATATTCCATTCAACCTTTTTTTCTCTTAATAATTCAATTAATGTCAATGAAAAAGGGGCAATGCCTATTTTATTTCGTATGATAAGGTCCATGGTCCGGTGTGTACTTTTGAAGACTACCAAACTAAATAATTCTTTCCTTTGTATTAATGCACGACATCAGGCGTCAGGTGTATTAATGGATGCTACTTTGCTATCGTCTCCACATTGATGAGGCTTTGTGTGTGTGTGTGTGTGTGTGTGTGTGTGTGTGTGTGTGTGTGTGTGTGTGTGTGTGTGTGTGTGTGTGTGTGTGTGTGTGTGTGTGTGTGTGTGTGTGTGTGTGTGTGTGTGTGTGTGTGTGTGTGTGTGTGTGTGTGTGTGTGTGTGTGTGTGTGTGTGTGTGTGTGTGTGTGTGTGTGTGTGTGTGTGTGTGTGTGTGTGTGTGTGTGTGTGTGTGTGTGTGTGTGTGTGCGTTTGTTAATACCTGGTTGTCACTACAGGAATGTGTTTACACACCAAGGATGCCACTACTTCAGGGAATGTCACTACTTACACTCATGTAGTGGGATTCCAACCATTCAAAAAGACTTTATTTTCCTATAAATTATCATAATTTCATACAATTTCAAAATGTGTTGTTTCCCTGTGTGTATCCGATATTTCAACGTCATGTAATGGGTCAAAATTGGGTTGTTACACACTTTCACAAGGTTGATGAATCTTGCGCATGCGCATTATACAGGAAGAAACGAAAACAAAATGGCGGCACGGATCGTTTGACTAAGGTAAGGTATACTTCATTTTTGTATTTTTATAGCTATAAGACCTAAAAATAACGATAATTTGAGGTGCATGGATGCCGCAGAACTTCCATTTATCATGGCCTAGGGCTTACGAGGCGGCATTTCTCCCACATATTAGTTTGAAGAGATGTTTAAATATCGCTTTGACGGTGGTTTTTTTTTTTTTTTTTTTTTTTTTGTGGAAATTCATGAAAAAAACTCTAAAACGCACTGCATACCACCATTCGCAAGCTTTCTATATGTAATTGCTATTTCCATTAAATTATAATTTTACACCCCCCCTAGTCCGACTTGCAGACCTACGACGGTGTTATCTGTTTTTTCGTCTTCGGTCTGACTGCTATGCATAGGCAAAACTTGAGAATTTCTGTGCGAAAAAAAATTCAGCAAGTCGTCCTTTTTTTGACAAATTCCAGTCTCTTCAACCAAAAAATAACTCACCCAATCCTCCTGCCCCTAAAAATCCCCTCTAAGCCTGGTTTCACCTCTGTGCACATGACAAAATGTAGTCGATCAGAGGAAAATCGGAAGAGAAGAGGCGAAACTATGCTTGGAGGGGACATTTTAGGGACAGGAGGACTGGGTGACTTCTTTTTTTGGTTGAAGAGACTGGAATTTGTCAAAAAAAAGGACGACTTGCCAAAATTATTTTCGCACTGAAATTCTCAAGTTTTGCCTATGCATAGCAGTCAGACCGAAGACGAAAAAACAGATAACACCGTCGTAGGTCTGCAAGTCGGACTACACCCCCCCCCCCCCCCTCCTCGGGTCGGGTTTAACCCTTGAGTGTTATTAACTGTTCAGGACCCGCACTTGAGGTCAGGTTCAAAGTCAACAATTTTCACAGCTACGTTATGAAAAAATAAAATTGTTTGGTTTAAATTTCTAGGCCGGGATCTGAATACGAAGTTTTCTACTTTCGTTTTGCTACGACCACGTTGTCATCACGAACAACCCACAGGCCCTTTTACCTGTTTACAGCTGACCAACTCGATCACAGGTAGAAATAACGAATATATCTCTTAGAACAACTAGTTAAACTTTAATCCGAAATACCAAATCCAGCACTTTACAGTTTGGAAAGTGGGGGCTGGGTACCCAAACCACCCAAATATCAGGTCCAGGATTACTCCAGAAATGGCTATTATAGCTAAATATGGCTATGATAGCTATAAATGGCTATATTGGAGAAATAATTTTAAGTACTAAAAAATAAAAATTTTGAAGTTTTCTTTCAAACTCAAAATCGCAAATCTTTATGACCATCTGATCAAAGTTTACAAAAGAAGTTGGTATGCAAACTTACAATTTTTAAGTTTTGACCAGGATAAGTTATCAAAGTTTGACTCATTCAATCTCAAAGATGGTACACTTTACATGTCAACTCCTTTAGTAAACATTGTCCAGGTGGTCATAAACATTTGCGATTTTGATTATTAGATCAAAATTCCAAAATTTATTTTTTAGTACTTAAAATTATTGCTCCAATATAGCCATTTATAGCTATTATAGCCATATTTAGCTATAATAGCCATTTCTGGAGTAATCCCGGACCTGAATATGCAAATAACTTGTTGGTGAGGTATTTCAGACTAGTGTGCTGTAGTCTTATTTGATAAGTTTTTCATCTAAACGTGACTATTTTTATTTCAAAGTGAAAAAAGGAAGATCCACAGCCAGCTGATGTTTATCTATTAAAAAAATGAAATCAACCTTTTGTTGTTTTTTATCGGGGAAAGAATGAAAAGGTGTTTTACAGAAAACAATTTAGCAGGTACAAAATAATGTCAACAAATTAAGGTTCAATGTGTCGCCTCGATTTCTGTAAAACACCTTTTCCTTCTTTCCTGTATGTATGATAAAAAACAACAAAAGGTTGGTTCTTATGTTTTAGTAGATAAACATCGGCTGCTTGTGTATAGTACATAAAGGACATGCTATACCCAAAGGTAGATTTTTCGTAATCATGACAATAGAAATGTCAAAATGATTTAGCATGTACAATGTAAGTGGGGGGTTGGGGCGGACAGGGGGTACCTCTCTCTGCCCTCTCAGCCCCCCTTACCTCCCTCCTCCCACCCCCTTCCTTCCCCTCCTTTTCATCCTTCCTTTACCTCCCCCTCCTGCCCCCTTCCTCCCCCTCCTTCCCCTTCCCTCCTCCCTCCCCCTCTCTCCCGCCCCCCTTCCTCCCCCCTCCCTTTCCGCCCTGTCCACCCCCTCATGCAAGTTGTTTTGAACCTGCAATGGAAAATCCTTCATAATGATTCATGTATATTCTGTAAAGCCAGTTTCACACTTTCATGGATGCGGGTAATTAAATTATACAGTCTAAGCAATCCATAGCTCATAACAGCATTAGTCTTGACTGGTTGTAGCAATTTGTACCTATCTGTAGCAATCTGGGAGAGCCAAGAAAATTTTTGATTGTTCAAAACTGTGATTTTTTTTTGGCCCGATTTACCACCGAATATCGGCGGCTTCCCCTCGTAAAAATTTAGCTTTATTTTCTCAAATACACGGAGATCAAAATTGTTTTCAAGATTGAATTGAATTTGACATGAAAAGTGCACAAAAGTAATCAAAATCTCTTTAGCATGCGACGGCTTCACGTTGATGACTTGTTGATGGGACGGTCTAAGTACTATGTCAAAAAACTAAATGAAAAAAGATACAAGAGATCTACCAAAAATCCATTCATTAAAAAAAAAAGGATGGTGATAATAAAGGTACTTGTAACACTCCCGTAATATCCAATGAAAATGAAGTCACCGACAGCGTCGGTTCTCGACCCGAACAGGCCTCTGTTTCCAATAAAAAAGTCAAGGACATCTCAAATGAGGACAACAGTGTCCCAGTTCCTAATAATCGTAAATTCGTACCCCAAAAGTATGAAGCAACATACAAATGGCTTTACTTCTCAACAGTTAAAGAGAGGGGGGGGGGAGTTGGGGGCAATGCATGTTTGATCTGTAACATGGTTATTAAATGAAAATTTCTGTTTTGAACCAATAATTTGAGCATTTTTTTAACGAAATTTTGTTTCTAGATTTTCCTAATTTGTCCAAATTGTCGCATATTTTCCCAAATGAAAAGGTACAGGTGGCTTTTTAAAAAGGTAAAAAAATCACTGCAAAAGTTTTTACGATTCATTACAGATAATATTGCGGTAAGGGAGTAATACTGGAGTTGTAGTAATCTGTAGGGAAGTTGTAGCAAATATGTGGATGTGAGTAGTAGCAACCTGAAATGCATCTCTAGCAATCCGGGACCATTTTAATGTTAAAAATAGCTCTACAGATAGCTTCGACTCCCTTACAGATAGCTTCAACTCACCTAATACATTGCCCTGCCACGGATAGCTACATATTCTATAAGAAATGGCTACATTATTAAAAGCTATGGATCAAGTCTTTGGATTTATTTTGAATCATGCATACTTCGGTCAGTATACTTGTATGAGTGAATACCTCAACTATGTATAAGGACATGTTACATAATGAAACTCCAATACTCATGATAACTGTTACAAAACAAGTGAGACATTTTAGTAAATGATTATGTTTTAAAAATACATAGAAAATTCAAGTCAGTCTTATGCTACTGTAGGTTTACACTTAGCCAAGATGCCCTACGATGTCCACAATTGAGCAAAATCGTGGAGCTCCACAATTCTATAAATAGAATTGGTCATCACATGCTCTCTGACACTCCAGCACACTTTCAGTATGATTTGTTTCATCCTATAGGGATTTGTTACGATTGTAGATAAGATTTGTAACAATTTTCATCCCAATTTTATCAACCTTCGTTACATTCCCATATGATTACAACAATGAACGATTGCACTTTGCTATGCTCTATCACAGTTCCTTAATGAATAATTCAAGTTTTGTTGTGATCTGTTACGATGCACGATTTGAAAATTGGGTTTCAAGATGGAAACATTTGCTCCACCAACCCCCCTTCCCCTCCTAATTAGCCTTTGCAATATTGTTTGTGGCAATATCTCTGGCAAAGATTAAGAAAGCTAACAATTATTCTTAGCCGACAATATGTAGTAAACCTCCCTCCCTTCAACATACTTTTCAAGTAATGTAGATAAAAAAATATCTTGATACATATTGCATCACCCCCTCCCCACCCCTAACATACATTTCAAGTAATGTAGATAAAATATCTTGTGATACATATTGAATCGCCCCCCTCCCCACCCCTAACATACATTTCAAGTAGAGAAGATAAAAAATATCGTGATACATATTGTATCGCCCCCTCCCCACCCCTATCATACATTTCAAGTAGTGTAGATAAAAAATATCGTGATACATATTGTATTGCCCCCTCCCCACCCCTAACATACATTTCAAGTAGAGAAGATAAAAAATATCTTGATACATATTGCATCACCCCCTCCCCACCCCTAACATACATTTCAAGTAATGTAGATAAAATATTTTGTGATACATATTGAATCGCCCCCCTCCCCACCCCTAACATACATTTCAAGTAGTGTAGATAAAAAATATCGTGATACATATTGCATTACCCCCTCCCCACCCCTAACATACATTTCAAGTAATGTAGATAAAATATCTTGTGATACATATTGAATCGCCCCCCTCCCCACCCCTAACATACATTTCAAGTAGTGTAGATAAAAAATATTGTGTTACATATTGTATTGCCCCCTCCCCACCCCTAACATACATTTCAAGTAGTGTAGATAAAAAATATTGTGATACATATGGTATTGTAGGCTTTGTATCGTGATGTGTATCGATACGCTTCAGACCCGTATCGTCCCAGCCCTACCATATACATATATATATACTTAAATTTGTATTAATTTACCCGTACCAATCTGTAGCAATCCCTACCAGAGTTGTAGTTTCATGGTAGAGTGAACATTTTGGGTCTTGAATAGCCACAGATACATGTAGATCCATTTTGAAGTTGCAGTGAAGTTGTGACACGATCTTTGAAAGTGTGAAAAGGTGCTAAAGCAAAACGAATGTTAAAATGTACAGCCTCAGGAAGAAAATGATAGATATGTTTGATATTACATATTTAAAATAAAATTAATAAATTATACTTAAGTACATTTGTATAATAAAGATGCTTAATATTTTTAATAGCAATATAATATGTATTGTAGGTCCCTGGTACATTGACAAATTGGAAAGATGTCAAGTCGGGGAAAACTTGCTGTAAGTATAAATGAATAATAACAATAAAAATCTTTGCCAAGAATAATGGTATGGGTGTTACAAATCAAAGCCATTGTTTGCACATCTAGAAAAAATGGTCAGTCTTTGAGACTTGAAAAAATCAATGTTTATGGTTTCCAGAGATAGAGGAAACTGTGCATTCATATTTTAGAAATTAACTTTTTTGTCTATTTAAATACTGTTATCGTGAATCAATTATCCAAGGTTTATTGGACATCGCACATTTCTACGAAAAAAAATTGAGTCCGTCCAATTAATGTCCCAACTGCACCAGACCAAAATGGCTGATAAGGACCTAGTGGTTGAAGGTGACAAGGAGATTGCAAAACGTCATTACATTTTTTAGCTCACCTCGACAAAGTTGAGTAAGCTTATGCTACAGTAACCAAACTTGCACGTCAAGTAATTCATCTTTGGATGCTGAGGTAAACCCATGCAAGAGATGCTGCATCTGACCTACATTTTCCGCTTGAGTGACTTGGTTAAGAAGTTTGGGGTAGCTCAGAGTGGCTTGGTTAAGAAGTTTGGGGTAGCTCAGTATCTCACATAGTGCTGATGCTACAGTAATCAAACTTGCACAAGTGATTAATGATGGGATACCGAGATGAACCCATGCATCGGATGCCGCATCTGACCTACTTTTTCCACTTAAGTGATTTTGCTTTTGAAAGCCAATATTGAGCAAAGTATAAGTGCTACATGTACCAAACTTGTGTATTGGATGTATCTTTGATCAAACTTTCAAAGAAGGACCTTGACCTACTTTTTCTGCTTGAGTGATTTTGCCATCAAAAGCCAGTATTGAGCAAAGTATAAGTGCTGCATGTACCAAACTTGTTTATTGGATGTATCTTTGATCAAACTTTCAAAAAATGACCTTGACCTACTTTTTCTGCTTGAGTGATTTTGCCATTAAAAGCCTGTATTGAGCAAAGTATAAGTGCTACATGTACCAAACTTGCATATTGGATGTATCTTTGATCAAACTTTCAAAAAAAGACCTTGACCTACTTTTTCCGCTTGAGTGATTTTGCCTTTAAAAACCAATATTGAGCAAAGTTTAACATGTTTAAGTGCTACATGTACCAAACTTGCATATTGGATGTATCTTTGATCAAAACTTTCATAAAATGACCTTGACCTAATTTTTCCGCTTGAGTGATTTTGCCTTTAAAAGCCAATATAGACGGCAATATGCACCCTTTACAATGGGGTGATAGGGGGAAAAATAAAGAATAACAGAGAATCAAATTGTTGGATCTTCTTCTTCATCATCATCACCAATTCATCACCAATTCTTTGTCATCAATTCAATTTATGTTGACGAATTTACCGTCATCGCTGCCGGCATGCTGTACGTAATATTTAAAGACAACAGCGAGTTGTGGATCAAGCAGACGAAAGTGACAATTTAAAGTCAAACGTAGAGCGGTTGTTATTGAGATTTTTAGACTATGAAATACAAAATGAAGTTTAAATCAATCAAAATGGCGTTCAACGAGCACATTTGTGTAAATACTTCATGTATAATACCGATGGAAGCATCTTTAAAGATTGCTTAATTTACACCATATTAGGTATTCAAATTTTCAATATGCTGATGCACACAATTGACATTATCAGTAAACCTCGATATATCGCCAAACCCGTTATACTGCCAATTAAATTCTAGAATAACATAAGGTGGCAGTATAACAGGGTAGAAGTATATTTAGGTTTTAGCTTATTAATTTGACCAGAAAATCCAACTAGGAATGTATTTTGGTGTTAACTCTTCTTCTAGAGTCCCACTATCATGTTAAGATTACAAAGAAAACATTTTTAGCTCACTGGAGCAAAGCTCAAGTGAGCTATTGTCATAGCGTGCCGTCCGTCCAACTGTACGTCATAAACTTTTCAACATTTTTGACTTCGTCTCCAGAAAGGCTGAAGGGAATTTGATGAAACTTATGGTGGGTATGAAGTAATGGTCCCCTACAAGTGTTGTTGTTTTCATCCAGATCTGTCATTATAGGTGGCACCACCACAGACAAAAATAGGTAACGGGGGGTACCCTCCTTTAACAAACTTCTTTTTCAGAACCAAAACACATAATAATTATCAACAAAGCTAAAGCATCAGGATGATCTAGAGAGATGTCTTAAGAAGTGCTGATATTTTTTGTTCCACTCTGAAGTTAAATTTTTGCACGTATTTGACATCTTTTAAACTTAAGTTGTTAGTAGATCTAGAGAGAAGTCTTAAGAAGTGTTGTTATTTTTCACTCTGAAGTCAAGTTTCTTCCTTTGACAAACTTCTTGCTTGGTATGCTTAGTTAACGTAGTTTTCAGGTGAGCGATAGTGGCCCACTTTGGCCTCTTGTTTTGTCATATAATTTTTGGACCTAATATGGTCAGATCCAGCTTCTGTAGCATGTGTTACAGTAAACATCCTCAGATAGTTAGGACTGTTTGCTCAATCATGCAGGCAGAAATAAGGGATTTGCGTGTTCTAGTAAGAGTTTAGTATATTTCATATATTGTTGTTGAATTATACCAGTAGTATTTAAAATTCAATTCTCCATTTTCAGGTGAAGGCAAGTTTAAAGAAAAGTAATCGTGTAAGTAAAGAAGCCAACATTTAACAGTTCTTACAGGATGAACAAGAATTGTTATTGATATTCTGGCATTATAAATTATAAAATTAATTAAACAAAGACCAGTCAAACATATGTGATCACCATGTGTCCGGCGTCTGTCTGTCTGTCCATCAGCCCGTCCATTAAAATTTTCTTGTGAACACGAATCCTCTGAATCTGTAAATGTTAAGAAATGAATAACTTTTGCATTATATTGGGCATATGGTTTAGTTGTGAACCTGAAATTTTGTTTGAGCTCATGATCCCCAGGGTCTTGGAAAATGGATATGGTCATTTTCTACTGTATATTTTTGTGTAATCTCAAGGAAAGTATAATTGATAGTGATCGAATTAATTCTTTGTCTGTGGTCTTGTTGTGTATCTGATATTTTGGTGGAGCATAATGTCCCTTAGGGTCTAAGAAAATGGGTGTGGTCATTATTTCCTACATGTATTTAACCCTATGTTATCTTAAGACCACCATTATCGATAGAGACTTAATCCTTTTAGCGTTATGATATTAAGTCTCTGGTCTAGTTGTATATCTGATATTTTGTTTGAGCAATTGGCCCTTGGTGTCAGTAAAATTGGTATGCCCCTTAGATTTTTTTTTTGAACAACCAGGAGTGTTTTAGTCTTGTTCATTTTGTTAGAGACTTCTAGTTCATCAAAGTACAAAGGCATACAAAAATATTTTGTGTTATGTTGTCTTATTTTCATTTTTACAGTCAAAAAGAGTTAGCCCTCTAGATGACGCTGCATATTGGTGTGAAGCTGGGCTGGATAGGGATGGATTAGAATCCCGCTTTATTGATTCTAATATTGGTAAGTCTCTTGTGCTGATTTTAAGGTCGCAAACATAGTTTTTTTTTCTTATGACATACTCTAGTCGAGCCAGAAAAAATCATATACAAGCACTGTAAAATAAGTATGTACCAGCTGCATACATACAGAAGCTAGTTACATGTATATCCAATTCTAATGCAACCTCTATTTTTATGGCAATAAGTCAAAATGTGGTCAGCATTGATAGCAACAAGTATGTTGTTATTTTAAGGTTATTATGCCCTGGGACTAACCAACATAACCAATGAAATGAAATGTTATTGTGGCATTATGGCATTGTCTCTACAGAATAGATATTTTAACTGGAGTATTCTGCAGTGAAAGGGTACTGAAGTCGTATGGTCTCAAGGTGGGCAGTCGACAGATGCTTTCCAGGATCTTTAACTTACCATGTTAACTCGTATGTTTGTCTTTTTTCCTGTAGGGTATGGTGTTTTTGCAACATCAGCGTTTCATAAAGGCTCATTCCTATTAGAATACTGTGGTGATAGAATCACTCCTGAGGAAGCGGAAGAGAAAGAGAAAAAAAGAAAAAGCAGAAGGAGTTATGTTTTTTACTATAACTGGAATGGAGAACATGCGTAAGCACAGATTTTATGATAAAACTAATGATAATAAAAAAATGATTGTAGATTCACATGGGTATAGTAATAAAATACTAATAATGTATTACATGTACATGTTTGCTCAAGCAGGCACATGTTTGAGATAAATTATTTTATGAATATGCAACTGTCATGAACACTATATGCTGCATTATTCATCTTCAATAGTATGCTGCAACAGAAATCTAGACCTCTCTTTAGTTTTCACCGAAACATATTTTTTATTGTGTATCATCACAATAGTTAGTGGAATCATTTTTTTAATGCTTTGTTGC
This sequence comes from Pinctada fucata, assembly GCA_028142955.1. Lineage (NCBI taxonomy): Eukaryota > Metazoa > Mollusca > Bivalvia > Pterioida > Pteriidae > Pinctada > Pinctada fucata. Next base: position 15,910,267 of record AP027110.1, on the reverse strand, counting down.
AGGACCTCTCTATGGGCACAAAAATTTGAAATTTGTACAAACTTTTTAATTTACTGTTCAAAGAAATTTAGTTTTGAAGAAAGGGAAATAATCAGGGAGGGAGATGGATATTGCTAAGCATTAAAAATTACTTGTGTAAGGATCCGAAATATTTTGTTTGGACTTCCGTACCTACATGTACAATTGTCAAATCTTCACAGATTATAATATAAAGTACATGTATAAGAGAACTCTTGATGAAAAAAGCCTTTCTAATGAGACCAAATTTTATCAGAAATGTAGAATAATTTCTACTCCACATTTAATCTTCTCAAAATATTTTGACAGGCATTGTGCAATTCCTATGTAACTTTGATTGTATTGAATTTCAGAATTGATGCAACAAAATGGAGTGACAGATTATGCAGATTTGTTAACGATGAGAAAATTGGGTACCCGAAAAATAATTCAGCTATGAAATTAAAAGTTATAAATGGATATCCAAGACTTTGTTTGTTTGCCACAAGGGATATCAACATAAATGAAGAGTTGCGGTATGATTATGGAGACAAGGACCTACCATGGCGAGAGGTTGGTTTTTCTTTATATTTTCTCATTTAAGAAGAATTAATCAAAACTTTATCTTTGGTTGCATACATGTATTGTTATTTGCTTTCCTTTACAATGTTAAGCAAGCTTATACTGTACTTTATCCCTGCACATCCAACTTTTCTTCTTTTATTCTTCCATGTATTTGATTTAATCTATAAGATATATTCTGTACCAAGGATTTAAAAAAAAATATGTAATTTTTGTGTTGCCTGCAAAGCATAGCAACACTTAGGGATAACTTCGTCCGTTGTCTGTCTGTCTGAAGTGATTCCTGAATGTTGCTATGTTTCGCAGGCGACACATGCATTCCTAAGGGAATGATTTTCATTTCATGGCCATAATGTTGAAGTGTATAGCATGTACATATATGTAATTAATGCCAAAAATGAGAGAGAAAGAGAGAGAGAAAAAATATTTTTAAAAAAGGAAGAAAGATATCAAAGTCAACTAGATACATGTTTCATTTAGAAAAAAAGTCAGATTGTCTGGCCTCCCTCTTCAAACTTAATACCTTTACAAAGTTATCTTCCCTTGTTTCTCATGGCCTTGAGTGAAGGTTATGTGGAATCTTTGGATCAAGAGCAACATACAGTGGCGGATTCAGGGGGGTGCGGAGGGGGCGCCCGCCCCCCCGGCACTGACCCCAAATTTTCCAAAAACAGGTATATTTTTGCCCATTTTCAGTAAAAATCGGCAAAATTCGCCCCTTGACCCCCCGGCAAAGGGGGCGCTGGATCCGCCACTGACATAAAACCAGAAAAAATATGAAAGTGATTTGATGTTCAGTTCAAGAAACAATTAGACTTGACACACACATTTTCAATATAATAGTACTAGGTGACCTTTGTAGCATGAACCTAACCAAAATATGAAATTGACTAGATACTAGTTTAAACAAATATCATTTCTTGCATAGCTCAACCAAATCTAAAGTATAGGGGGAGCTTAAGTCAATATTTGAACAAATAGGACTCTGAAAATTAAAGTTAAGATTTTAACGAATAGTTTCTAAGATTATTAGGTTTTTTAGCATTTCTGAAAATCAATTTTTACTGCCTATCCTAATATCCTTTAAGATCATTTCGGCTCAATATGCAAAAAAAATGTGGAAAAAAACATACAGAGAGTATGGAACGAAAAAGAGTGATCTTTTCATTTTCTGTGAAAAAGGGAACTCATTGTGTATTTACTATTATTTAAAACGTTGCCAAAAAGTCTGAGTTTCTGGCAACTATGCTTGATATATAGCTCACAAATTGATAGAGAAATCTTTTTCATTTTTGTGTGTGCGTAAGTTTCTAGATTATATGCTCATTTTGATGATCTATACTTGTGTCTTAAGCTGAAGAATTGATAGGATGAAATTGATTTTGAGCTGTGTTACAGGATACAAGAAAGAGGAAGAAAATGAAAAAGATTGAGATTATGGACGATGATCCTTTTGATGTGAGAAGAGATCTCCTTAAAGGAAAGGTATTGTGTTTTGCAATGGATAATATATTTATTAATACATGTATGGTTTTAATTGATATTAAGTGGCCTCTTTGAAGGCCATGTTTATAGCCCCCTACCCGTAAAGATTGCGGGGATTCTTTTGTTTTGTTTTATTGGGTATTGGCTCTTTTCTCATGGAAATTGTGTTTGCACTCTATATGACCCCTCACTTCTTCAAATGGGTCAAAATTTTGGCCGATAGCATATATCTTTGGAAGTCTAGTCTATATGACACATGTCAGCTCGTGGTCAGTATATACACATGTAGTTTTTAACAATACATGTATATTACAATTCTTTTTTAAATGAATTGATTAACAAGGCGCGTGAATAAAAATATCCTGCATTGCAGATTAACCGTAATGGTAAATTCAGAACACACCATGATTATACATGTACTAAAGTTGGAGTCCTGGACAATTTTATAAGACAACTTAATTTCCTTTTACATGTTCAATGAAAAATAAAATGGATGAGAAGGCAGTTTCTTTTTCCATGAAGGTTAATAAAAATGTCTTGTCTGCGGCAAATTGTAGTAGCGGCAGTGTCTGTGAAACAAAGATTCAATTTTACATGGCCTTAACTTTGAGCTGGCTTCTGAATACATTTCACCTATCCAAAGCTAGTTTAATATATGATTTCTTATCAAGAGATTGCTATTTATGTCAAGGTCACTATTAGGATTGTTGTTTATTGTTGTAAGAGTCTAATACCTCTACAGCTGCATGTGATTTACATATTGTATAGTTCATTGTAAAGGGTAATTGAAAATAACACTGTCCAATTAAGTTTTCTAGAATTATACTAAATTCCTCTTATATAGCATGAAAGGGTTGATGGTCAGTATTATTGCAGTATTTTACTTTACAGTTATTTAGTTTTCTTTTAATACTTACATGTATTTGTATGTTTTGTTGAAAGTTCAAGTTTCATTTCCTGTTCTTTTATGAAGTGTAAAGTTACAAGTTATGTTTTAGCTCGCCAAGACGAAAAAGTCCAGAGAGCTAATGACATACCCTCAGCGTCGTCGTTGCCGTCGTCTGTAGACAAAACTTTAACATGGGCTATATCTCTTGAACTATAAGGGATAGGGCTTTGATATTTCACATGTAGATACCTTATGACGAGACCTTTCATTTGAGACCATGACCTTTGACCTAATGACCTTGACCTTGGACTTTGACCTACTTTTCAAAAACTTTAACCTGGTCTCTGACAAAACCTGTATAGGCGAGCTATGTAATCTTTGATTACCCTATGTTTAATAATTTAATTATTTCTGTAGTGTCTGAATAACACATATACCAACATATGGAACGACATTTTATCTATAGCTGTATAGACAATGTCGCCTAATGTGATGTCACTATCGTCGAGCGCCGCTATGTTAGGCCTTTTCAAATATTACGTCGCCAGTTTTGAACTAAGAAATCAACACTGCTATAATGACATTGATTGCAAAATAAACTGCATGTATAAAATAATTAGATAGTAATTTAATGAGATGATAAGAAATGACTGTAATAATTTTTCTGTCTATCGAGGTATAGACAATTCCAATGCACAAACAAAATATAATCTGCTTATCTGTTTGACCTTGTTTTAAATTTTGATGCCATGACTTTTGTCCTCATGACCTTGAACTTAAGCTTGGATCATACATTTCAGTTTTGATTATAAAGATTAAAAAGTAGATTTCTTTGACTCTTTAATGGAAGGGCTTTGATATTTGTTGCAAAGATTCGCCTGAAAAAATTTTACATTTGATGCTTTGATTTTTTTGCTCACCTTACGAAGTGAGAGGGAGCTTATGCTATAACCTTGTCGTCGGCGGCTCCGTCCGTGTCCAAGTCTGCACTAGTATGTTAAGAAGTTTTATTTCTTTATTTTAAGTGCTAGGAAGTGCAAACTTGCCCAAGTGATGCTCTTTATGAGTAGATCACAAATTGACGTTCAAATGTATATTTTATGCTTGGAAGATTTGGGTATAAATGTTAGAAGGTTTATTTCTCTATTAGAAGTGCTAGAAAGGCCAAACATGCACGGATGATGCGTCTTTATTAGCAGATCACAAATTTATATTCAAATGACCTATATTTTCTGCTGGAATGCACATGTTAGGAAGATTTTGGTATCAATGTTAAGAAGTTTGAACTCTTTTTAATCTCTTAAAGAATTTTAACATACTGTTTTCAGAAGGGAAAAAATCAATCTCATTACAAACAGAGTAGAGTAAATGCATGCAATGCAGAGTTTGGGTCAATAAATGGAATAGTCTACTTCCCTTTTCTGTTTTGTTTAGTTGTTAGCATTTTCTTTGGTCCTTAATAGGACAGATTCTCAAATCTCTGTCATGAGGTGAGCTTTGTAATCTTTGGGTACACTACATTTATCTAAATACCTTGACCTGGAAGCATTCATTAAAATCGAAATCCAATGAGGGTTGGGTGGGATGGGGGTATTCATGATCACTTTTGGGCAGTTCTTATGTATTCATAAAGAAAAAAAACTTCAAGGTTAATGTAAGAGAATCAGGAATACCACTGTATACAATATTTTGATAGAAAAAAAGAATCTTTATATAATTCCCAAGACAAGACAAGACAAGATTTATTTAAAGTCGGCATGGTGAAGACAACATGTAAACACAAGCTCAGAAGAGCTTTTGACCGATATGAAGCTTTTGACCGACATTTTTTTCCATTATTGATAATGGAAAAAAAAGGTTCCTGTAGGAATTTAGAAATGTTAGAATGCTTCTATGTCACATACAGCCCTAATAGACCATAAGCCTATACAAATAAAAAGATAGAATACACATTATGTAGAAATTGTACTTTCACTGACAAGTCTTCCATACAAAAACTATAGATACCATTGTTTCAGTGGAAGATCCAGATTACAATCCAGAGAAAATATCAGATTTGGATGGCAGCAATGGTTCTTACACTGAGTCAGATCATTTTTCTGAAGGCAAATAGGAAATACTGGATTTAGTCATTCGTTACTTACTACATAAATCTCTTTTTTTTTTCGACTGCTACTGTAACATTGTACATTCATGTTCAGTTCCCATAAGGTATATACTCGTATATAGAGGATCTCAAATGATTTTCTATTTCATTTGGTATTAATGAAGCAAGTTGTCTGATTTTGATATCATGAGCCTTGGTGCTCTGTTTTAATCAAACAGGTTCCATAACAATACTGTATGAGATAGAAATATCTATTGAGATTCTTTTTGTCACGAGATTTACACTGTGAATTGATGAATATCACATCAATATTTCTACTTCATTTCAATGCCGTGGTCTAGTGGTAAGGACGCCGGGACAATGACAATAAGTTTGCTGGTGCGATCCTCACTAGGTCCACATGTAGGCCGACATATACTCATGTATGTTCTGTGTTATATACTAAAAAAAAAGTCCTTCTTGTCCTACATGTACATGTATCTGTGTTGTTTACATGTCTCTGGTGTTTAAAAAAAAATCTACTTCATATCTTGCCAATGTCAGAGGTCTTGCACATACTTCTGGGACTTGGGTAGGAGCCTTTGAACTTGCAGTTGTGGAGTTTTCTCAAAAAAATGGGAAAATAAAGATTGATTTAGATTGCATTTTGCATGACATTTAGCATTTTAACTTTTATTTAGGAATTTCCCATGAGGTTTTATATTGGGGAAAAAGTAGTCAAGAAATTGGGAAAAAGATACTATATTGCATTGGGAATTGGGCCAAATTTCGGCCCCAAATCATGCTGATCGAGAGCCCTGAATATAATGTAATAATCAGTCTTGAGATTTTGTCGAATAACAATGCTGCAAAGTGTCATGTAATGTGTGTCGAGTCAGAACCCAAGGTGATGAAATGCCGTTATGTACTGTCATGGTATAAATTTACATAAAACAACTACCTTTGACCCCTATAAATTCTCAACACTGTACCAAATACTTTTAATTTCACCATACTTTACAAGAAACCAATTGCTCAGTATATAAGTCATACGCAAAATGTCATTATGATTCTAGGAATTGACTGTACAGAAATAGAGATGGAGGTAGGAAAGAATCAGCTTGGAACAGATTTGGAAGTAGGAAAGACTCAACCTGTAGAAGGAATAGAATTTGAAAATAACAAGATTGGTGCAGGTTTCCACGTGGAAAATACTCAGACTGCAGCAGACATATCAGTGGAAAAGAACCAGATTGAGGATTCTGAATCAAGTATGCATTAGTTTATGTATAATTGTTATCATTATGATTATGATGACCTTTAGAACATTTTGCCTATGTATTGAATATAGATTTGAAATCCACTGATTCAACTTCATATACTGTAAATTGCTTTATTTTCGTCAGTATCAATTTTCGTCAATTTGTAAAAAATGACAATTTCGTCAGTACGTAAATTTGTCATCCAAGTGTCCCTAAAATGTGAATTCGTCTGTTCTAATGACAACTTAACATTTAGATCGTCAAATCCACCGTATGTGTGTTGTTTTTTAGCTCTACTGGTCTCAGACCAGTCGAGCTTATGCGATACCCCGTCGTCCGGCGTCCGTCCGTCTGTCCGTCCGTCCAACCATAAACAATTCTTGTGCTCTCAACTCCTCTGAAACCATTGGTGATAGAAAGTTAATTCTTTTTGCATCCTACTTGGTATGTGGTCTAGTTGTGCACCTGACATTATGTTTCAGCCCCTGACCCCCAGGGTCTTAAAAAATGGGCGTGGTTATGAAATTCTATGTGATCTTGTGCTCGCAACTCCTCTGAAACTATAAATGATGGAGACCTAAATCTTTTTGCAATATGATGGGTCTTTGGTCTAGTTGTGCACCTGATATTTTGTTTGAGCCCCTAAACCCCAGGGTCTTAGAAAATGGGTGTGGTCATTTTTTCCTATATAACTCTATGTAATCTTGTGCTCGCAACTCCTCTGACACTATAAATGATGGAGACTTAATTCTTTTTGCAATATGATGGGTCTGTGGTCTAGTTGTGCACCTGATATTTTGTTTTGGCCCCTGACCCCCAGGGTCTTAGAAAATGGGTGTGGTCATTTTATCCTATATAAGTCTATGTAATCTTGAGCTCGCAACTCCTCTTACACTTTAAATGTTGGAGACTTAATTTTTTTTGCGATATGATAGGTCTGTGGTCTAGTTGTGCACCTGATATTTTGTTTGAGCCCCTGACCCTCAGAATCTTAGAAAATGGGTGTGGTCATTTTCACCTATATAAGTCTATATAATCTTGTGCTCGCAACTCCTCTGACACTATAAATGATGGAGACTTAATTCTTTTTGCAATATGATAGGTCTGTGGTTTAGTTGTGCATCTGATATTTTGTTTGGGCCCCTGACCCCCAGGGTCTTAGAAAATGGGTGTGGTCATTTTCACCTATATAACTCTATGTAATCTTGTGCTCGCAACTCCTCTGACACTATAAATGATGGAGACTTAATTCTTTTTGCAATATGATGGGTCTCTGGTCTAGTTGTGCACCTGATATTTTATTTGGGCCCCTGACCCCAAGGGTCTTAGAAAATGGGTGTGGTCATTTTTTCCTATAAAACTCTATATAATCTTGTGCTTGCAACTCCTCTGACACTATAAATGATGGAGACTTAATTCTTTTTGCAATATGATGGGCCTGTGGTTTAGTTGTGCACCTGATACTTTGTTTGGGCCCCTGACCCCCAGGGTCTTAGAAAATGGGTGTGGTCATTTTCTCTTATATAATTGTGCTCTCAACTCTTCTAAAGCTATTAATGATGAACACTTTGTTCTTAATGCATAATATAATGGATCTGTAGTCTTATTGTGTTATTGATAGGTCATTTGAGATAGCAGCCCCTGACCCCTAGGATCATGAAAAATTGGTGTGGCATTATTTTTTGAAATCCTAAATGATCTCGGATATAATGAATTTTATGAGTGATATTCTAGTTTCAGTCTAATGGATATGTTGTTTTGTTGTGCTACTTATAATTATTGGAGTGCCTGCTTCCTATGGTCTTTGGTTTAAAATAAAATGGAAAGTGTTATTTATGTGTATGTATATTATTCACTTGTCAATGAGTGAATAAAACAAATCAACCAGGAGAGCTACAGTCTTGTCAGAGACTTCTGGTTTTATTTCATTGTTTGTTTAACAATTATCGGTAACAAACAATTAGAGACAGGAATCCAACTTCATACACACCTCATAGTGATTGATACAGGAATCCAACTTCATACACAACTCATAGTGATTGATACAGGAATCCAACTTCATACACACCTCATAGTGATTGGTACAGGAATCCAACTTCATACACACCTCATAGTGATTGATACAGGAATCCAACTTCATACACACCTCATAGTGATTTATACAGGAATCCAACTTCATACACACCTTATAGTAATTGATACAGGAATCCAACTTCATACACACCTCATAGTGATTGATACAGGAATCCAACTTCATACACACCTCATAGTAATTGATACAGGAATCCAACGTCATACACACCTCATAATGGTTGGTACAGGAATCCAACTTCATACACACCTCAAATGAATTGCAATGTTAGTGATTGATACAAAAATCCAACTGTATACAAAAATCCAACTTTATACACACCCCATATGAATCCCTACATTAGTGATTGATATTGGGATCAAACTTCATACACACCTGAAAGTAGGTTTAGATATTGAATTAAGATGTTTGCAATACTTTAAATGAACAAACATTTACATTACTAGTAGATTCCCCATGTGAAACGCCCATTAGGCAACTACAAATATATTCCAATAACTTTGGTTGCTATTGTGACGCCACTTTCAAGTTTTGCATTTAGGGAGAATTTACCAACATAAAAATATTATATGCGAATTATACACCATTAACACCAAAAGTAATACAGTCATCTTATATTTACATTCATTCTAATTATCGGTCATTTTTATTTGCAAGTACATCGCACATTTTGCCTGATGTATAATTCTTGTTGGACACGTGTAAATTTTCCTTTTTGCACGTGGCCAACTTGAATTACATGTATACACCCATGAACACCAAAAGTAAGACGGCTATTTCTTAATTGAACCGATTTACTTAAGGAACATAAGAAAACTTGGTTGTATTATTCCCCGCTTAATTCAAAAACGTCTTGCATAATCTACAGGTCGTCTGATTAGATTTTCCTCATAAATCAGCATTTCAAAATGTTCCCACCATGTACACTTATTAATCATTAACCATTAATCCAATGTACGGGCATGCTGATTTTAGTTTCAGTTTTGCTAATAGGAATTCAAAACATACTTCGACCAAAAATCAAAAGAAAAAAATCCAGAATTATTTGGATGCAGATGTCTATCCAGCAATGTGCATATCAATCCTTGAACCGACAAATGACAGACAAATGTTTCAACCCTCAAAACATTTGCCACTGTGTCCACAATACAGATGACCTAATATAGATTATGGTTGCTATGCTCACCAGGAACATGAAATCTATTGTTGATCCAATGATACCCCGCCCTGTTTATTTCACAATATTTATAGATATTAAAGATTCTGTAAGCATGTCTCAGTAAGTTCATGTTAGTGTATTGAAGGTTTAAGGAAATTGTGAAAAGTGTGAATATTTTGTACAGCTCAAATGGAGACATTGCGATATAGAACCCTAGACAAAACGATCCATCAATTCAGCTGACAGTATGTAAGGAGGTTTTGCATAATTGAATTGACATACTATTGTGCAGCATTCTCCTTCACATTTACTCAGTAAAACACAGGTCTAACATAAAATTTATTTGAAGTATTTTGAGCAAGCAAACTTTATATTTCAAAAGTAGAACAAGGTTTAGAGTAAATCAGTGTTTTGGTCAGAGTTGACAGGACTCTGCAATTATATTTCCCTGACTAATTCCTGATTTTTCACTGACAAAAACCAACAATTATCCAAACGGCCTCCACCACCCATTTTCAAACTTGACCTGTATTTCTTGGTGTAAAAGCTATATGTGAGAAATGAATTGATTATCTATAACGGTTTACCTTAAGTTTAAATGTCCGGAAACCACAAATTTCTAAGTTTCAAGGGGCATAAATCTGCAAAACATTGAGGGACATGACCCATATTCGAACTTGACCTGTATTTCTTGGTGTAAAAGCTATATGCAAGAAATTAATTGATTATCTGTAATAGTTTTCCTTTAAATGTCTGGAAACCCCAGATGGGACGGATGCATGCACGCACGCATGGAAGGACGGACGGACAAGAGCATCACTATATACCCCCACCATTATATGGCAGGGGTATAATAAAAATGTAAACTTAGGGCTAGGGTCAGTGTTGGTTAAATTTCAAGGTTACTGTTCATTTCATTGACAATGATACAAAAGTCAAACTCCTATTGCAGAATAAGCTTAGTTTCCATATTTAATTCAGAAATCCAGCAAGTCATACTAACATTTAAATGATATTTTCAGATTCTGAGGAAGATCTGATGGATGATCTGATAGAGGAGGACCTAACAGATGTAGATTCAGGTATTGATTTAAAGTACACTGCCATCCATAAATAACTATACAAACATGGAAATCATTGTGAATTCACTATAATTTTATTTCTTCCATTTTGAGCTCAAGGAATTCATAATAATTTGCTTCACATAATTCAAAATTAGGAATTGTGATAATGAAAATGCACATGGAAACTTTTTCATCAGCACAATTTTCCTGTCATTGTCATTTTTATGTAAAAAAGAATAAAGATTCAAAAAATGTAAATATTTGGTCAAGTTTGTAACAAACTATTTCTATAAGGTTCATCTTCAGAATTATACAGCCATGGATTCGAAACTATTAATTTTCTAGCAGGGACATGATCAGAAATGGTGAATACTAATGTATGGATGGCAGTGTATTAGATATACTCTACTGATTAGATATTTAAAGAGAAAAAAAGCTTTGATTGGGCATATTTTCCAATGTATTAAAATTGATCGAAATAGTAAGTGCTAAGAACAGATTCAGATGTTTTGCCACAAAGCCCCTGCTTAACATTGGAATTAATTGAAATTTTCATTCTGATTTGATGTTTTTTAGAGTCCTTTACGAAATTCTTAGTTAAGAATTTGGAAACGAAGCATTTATCAGTAGCTGTAAGACCTCTGAAAACGCCCAAATCAGCAATTTTTTGTGAAATTGCAGCAAAACCCTACATATTCAGGGATAAATATATCTCTGTGTCTCCTGCATCCCATACGCATACAAATCACATAGGATCAATTGATATCCAATCACTTTGTCCCATGGTACGCATATTCACTTTCATATAATGCGTCTGTTTACATCCGTCTTTCAAACTAGCTGTATCATGAGGTATAATGGCTTGTGTTTATAATGAATCTGATACATTTTGACCGCTCTTTTAATCCAAAGAAATGGTTAAACATGTCCATGACATGGTATTGTAGGAGCAAAATAAGAAAACTTTTTTCGATAAAAAAAGCATAGTACAATGTGAGTCAAACTTCTTATCATTCGGATTCTGATGTACTGCAATAATTAAAAAAAATCTTCCATTGTAAACTTTGCTGGACATTATGTGTTTCGATAATGATTTACTACATGTATGTATGTGTACAAATCCTTGCTTGCGCAAATAAAGCAACAAAATAAACTATCAATTACTTTTGACAAATTTGATTAATCTAGGTTGGAGGATTGGAACACATGTGGACACATCAAACAATTTTGCCCAAGTTTTATAAATAATGTAAATATGACATTACTTGTTGACATCATAATGCTTTAAACGGTGCTATGATCAGCGATTTATTCCTTTCCTTAGGTTTGAAAAAAAATCAAACTTCAAACAAAAGTTTGAATATCTTTGAAAAATAATAACTTTCAACTTGAGTGTGTGATGTCAAAGGGTAAAGAATGTTTTTCTGCGGAGTTAAAATTCAACAACATGCATGATGATTACATGTATATAAAAACTAAAGAAATGAAATTTTAAAGAAGTACAGATTCAGTGTTTTTTTTTCTATTGGATAAACAGAGTAACATATGTACTTCAATTTGTTGTGGTATCTAAGGTTAACTTACTTTGACATCATCACATCCTATGGAAACCAGAATACAATTCAATGGGCCTTGACATTATATAGACTGTTTATATAGGAATTTCAAAGCATCATAATGCTAATTTATATCATATGGGCAAAAATGGACCAATATCTGTACAAACAAAAAATGGAAAACTTGTTAAGCCATTCCAATTTCTGTTTCTGTTTAGGATACACCGATAATGCCAAAACCTACCTACATATACATGCTCAAAAACAACAAAAGCATGCATCTTTCTTAATACAATCAAACTTGAGAATGAATTTTGTATTATGCACTAATTTATCCAATCTTTCTTAATTCAATCAAACTTGAGAATGAATTTTGTATTATGTACTAATTTATCCAAGTACTGAGATGACAAACCAATACACCTTAGTTAAGTATGATCTGAGAAAGGACAATAATCAATTTTTTTGATCCACAGTTTATTGATGCTGGTTTCCTTTTTTTCATGGACGTATGCTCAAAACCTTGGCACATGTAGACACTAAACAGTTATACTAGTTTGAATGGCTTTCTTAAGAAATTATATTCTCCCTGATAAGTCTTCCATACAAAAACTATGAATATTTTTTTTCAGTGGTTGATCCAGATTACAATCCAGAGAAAATGTCAGATTCAGAAAGCAGTGATGGTTCTTGCTCCGAGTCAGATCATTTTTCTGAAGGTAAACAGGAAACATTGGCTTTGGCAACCTTAATGATGTTTTAGTACCTTTGATTATTATTAGGACCTTGAATTAAAAGCAAATATTGAGCAAAGTACAAGTGCTTCATGTATTTAGCTTGTGTATTTTATGTATCTTTGATCATATTTTCATAAACATGATAAATGACCTTGACCTTTTTTTTAGTGGTTTTCTATTAAAAGCCAATATTGAGTGAAGTGTTAGTGCTTCATGTACCAAACTTGCATACTGGATTTATCTTTGATCAAACTTTCGTTAAATGACCTTGACCTATGCATGATCAAACTTTCGTTAAATGACCCTGACCTACATTTTTTTCCATGAGTGATTTTTCATTGAAAAGCCAATTTGAGCAAAGTTTTAGTGCTACATGTACCAAACTTGTATTTTGGATGTATGTTGGATCAACTTTCATAACATGACCTTGACCTACCTTTTCCACTTGATTTATTTGCCTTTAAAACCCAAAATACTTACGAGGTGAGCTTTTAATCTGTTATTACATGTTTCTGTATAGCTGCCACACTTCATACATAATTAAGGGACATGAGAGGAAAATGCCTTCAAATTTTAATCTTTTATGGTTAAAGGCCAAGGTCAATCATGGGGTTATGACAGAAACTGTTCAAACATGTCTATAAATTCTAAGCAGTTAAGGATGAGTATCATTAAATTGAAATAAAGCAAATCTCTATGAATATAAATAATTGCGCTTATGCAATAACCCGTGTTTCAGATAGAACTTCAAGTTTTGAATCATACGATATTCTTTTCACTAAAGCAACATGAGCAAATACTTTTAATTTCACCATAACTCTACAAGAATCCAATTGCTCTGTCTACATGTATGTCACACACAAAATGTCATTATGATTCTAGGAATTGCCTGTACAGAAAAAGAGATGGAGGTAGGAAAGAATCAGCTTGGAACAGATTTGGAAGTAGAAAAGAATCAACTTGAGGATACTACATGTGAGTCCAGTAGGTATTTAGTGAAGGGAAACATATTTCATTTCCATTCAAGTGCATGTATACAAGCATGTTAAGAATACTTCAACTGACTGATGCTCTAAATTTAGTTTTTATCCTTAAGAAAAATTTATTTATTTCTTAATTATTATGTAGTATCCCTTGTTTAAGAAGTATACTTTATAGTTAAAGCTAAGAATGTAAAAGTTTATTCACATGCAAGTTGTCATTTAAAGATGTATTCCCTGTATCTTCTAGAAAATAGAGTATATTATTTAATTTCAATATATTGTTTTATTGGATAAAGAAACTTACAAAAAGTTCACTTGTCCAGAATATATAAACATAACATGTGTTTTGCCAGCGAATTCACAATGTTTACAATTACAATAATTATAAATAAACTCATGTTGTAAAAGGTGAACTTTATCTCACAAAGCTTTCTAGTCATCAATCTGGAAAGGTTTGAAAGTTAGTAACTACTGACTAAATAATCCGTGAAAATCTACCCTTATTTACCCTTAATCAAGTTGAATAATCTATGTCGTTATAATTTTAAATTTGTAATCATGATAATGCGCATGCGTAACTTGGGGTTTTCCATTTTTGGTGTAAATATTGTGAGCAAGAAATATTTACAATAAATTATCTTTATATTTTTGGTTTCTTGAGGAGCTTGGTTGCAAACATTATGTTATTTACGGAAAGTTGATATCTTTGGTAATGCTAGAAAAATACAGTTTGTATTCTACAAGTTAAATTTCATCCAATTTTTGACGATGACAGGGCCTACAACTTTAAGCATAGTCCCTTGTATTTATCAAAGGCATTTCTATTTTAGGTCAGAAAATACCAAATATTCAGATAGGTTGCAGTAGTTGCACATGATCTGATGATTTATATGTTCTATTTAGGTCATCATGTCTCTGATAGCGAGCAATTCAGTGATGACAGTGAAGTTGTCGCAGTTCCCCGCAAAGAAAAGGTGATATGTCTTCAAGGAATAAAGAAAAACACGCAAGGAACTGTCCTGAACAAGGTGCATGCTTGTTTTTATTGTGAAAAAGTTATGGCGAATATGGCCAGACATTTAGTTCAAAGATATTGTTGCATCCTAAAAAAAGCAAAGAGAGGAGAAAACTGTGGGAAGAAATTGTAAATAAAGGAGATTTTGCACACAACATTGCAGTACTAGAGAAAGAAAGTGGTTTGATTATTCCTAAGAGGAGAGTAGGTGAAGGAGATGTGAATAGTTTAGTACCTTGTCATAAATGCAAAGCATTCTACTCGAGAACAGAACTTTGGAGGCATAGTCAATATTGTGTTTGTAAAGAAGATGAAAATTCTACTATTTCAAATTCTGTTAAAAATGGGAAGCTTCTATTGCCATTAAAAAATTGTGGATTTTCAGATTTATCTGAAAAGGTACTTGCTGTTATGAGGGATGATGAGGTGAAGTTAGCAGTTTCTTCAGACCACAGGATCTCAGATTATGGAAAGAGGCTTCTAGATAGGGTTGGAAGTGATCCTCACATAATCCATTACATATCCCAAAAACTCAGAGAGCTTGGTCGGTTGCTCCTTAGCTGTAAACAAGCATCTAAGGAAATAGTTTGCCTGGATGACATTCTCTTGGGAAAGAATTGGGATCTTATGATTCATTGTGTAAAAGATGTCTGTGGATATGACCCATCAACTAGATCATACAAAACACCATCTCTTGCCTTGAAAATAGGCCAAAGTCTAAACAAATGTGCAAGATATTTGAGATCCGAAGGACGGAAAGAAGACAACACAAAGAAGATTTCAATTGCTGAGAACTTCATGGATCAATACAAGGATGACTGGAATGATGAAATTTCAGGGCAAGCCCTCACTTCTCTTGGAGACAAGAAATACAACAAGCCATTGCTCCTACCATTAGTGGAAGATGTTGTAAAGCTGAACAAGTATTTAGCCAGTGAAATCAAAGCTGTTTGTGCAGACATAAAAGAGAATTTTACATGTGAATTGTATTCCAAATTAGCCCAAATGTGTCTAGCATTAGTGATACTATTCAATAGGAGGCGAAGTGGAGAGGCAGAAAGAATGACCCTTAAAAGTTTTAGAAATGCTTGCTCTGAAAACAGGAATGGAAAACCTGATCCCGTGGTCATGAGCACTTTGAGTGAGTTTGAAAAAAACCTCTGCAACAGCCATACCAGGGTTGAAATCAAAGGGAAAAGGGGGAGGAAAGTAGCTGTCCTTTTAACAGAGGATATGAAAAAGAGCATAAATACACTTATCTCAGTTTGTGACAAAGCGAAAATCAATGATGATATGCTGTTTTCCAAACCTGGTGAATCAAAGCTACCCTTTAGAGGAAGTGATTGCCTCAGAAAATGTTCCATTGAAGTTGGGATTGAAGATACAAAATCTATCACATCGACAAAGCTGCGAAAGCAATTAGCAACTCTTGCACAAATATTGAACTTAAGCGAAACCTCCCAAGATATATTGGCTACATTCCAGGGTCACAACATTAGAGTACATAGGCAGTACTACAGGTTACCGGAAGATGCTTTGCAAGTAGCAAAAGTTTCAAAGGTCCTTCACAGTTTGAATTCTGGGACTATAAGCCAATTTCAAGGAAAGGATTTAGATGACATCAAACTGGATGATAAAGGTAAATTTAAAAAAAATTTTCATATCAAACTTTGCAATGGAACATTTGAATTTCTAGTTTTACATGGGTCCTGTAGCATCATATCCCACCCATTCTGCTACGTCTCTTGGTACATTTTTGGACATAATAATTTTCATACTTTTTGGCCATATTACATTGTCTAGAATGAGGATCACTGACGAGGGTTTAGTACCCGAAACGTGCATGTCTGGTCCATGCTGTAAATTTATCAGGTTTCAAATGATGCTATTGAATTTAAAGACGTTCTACATTTATACTCAATGCAAACAATGATTTGCCTTTTTGTTCCAAGTATAAGTTTATAATAAGAGTTCTCAGATTTAAGAAATACATACTTTATAATAGCATTTGCTACATTTCAATCATGAGAATTTTAACTTGGGTACATGGACCTCTTACATCTAATTGATTGATAAGCTTGAGGCCGTAATTTATCTTTGTATTGAGCCCTGAAACTAAAACAATTAGTTCAGAAGTTCTAAAAAAGCAATAGTTTTTTATTAAGTATAAGTGAAAGGGCGTTCATATTTCACAAACAAATTCATCATAATGTTCTGTGTTGATGAATATGTACTATCAAAATAATGTTCATGGTGTTCATGTTGTTATGATCATATTATTTTTAAAATTTTATCATCTTTAAATAATGTTGTATCGTAAACAATGAACATAAGCTTTACAGAGCTTTTGACCTATAAAACATTTTTAAGAATAGTATAAGAGCATATCACACTAGGGATAAGATGTTCAGTTGTTACCAACATCATTTTGTACTGATGGTCACTGAGCAATGCTGAGGACCCTCTGGTCTCAAGTCATGGTCATTAGCCCCATAAAATATTGTGTACACTTTGTCATCATAATTTACTACTTAATTACTGTTGTTGTTATGAAAGGGGTTGTTTTTGTTTATAGCTTGAAAAGTGTGGCTTTACCTCATTTTGGTTCCTCACATGTTATAATTTATTATTATTATTTTTTTTTTTTTGGAGAGGGGGGATGTTAAGAGAGAATACCTTGGGTCCATTTTTGTATGATGATATGAAAGTATACATAATATTGATTTACAGAAGTGGTAGAAAGTGAAGAGGACTCCGAGGAAGAGGAAGACCAGCATGACCAGTATGGAGAGAATGATTCAGACCTGTATGACCAATGTGAGGAGAGTGATTCACAGGCAAAGGGAACAAAGGGAAAGAAAACAGAAAAGAAGATGGCAAAAAAATTACAAAGAGGTAAATTCATTCAACAACAACAATGCGATATATTTTTAGCTCACCTGAGGCAAAGGCTCAAAGTGAGCTATTGTCATTCCCCATCATCTATCGGCCGTCCATTATCTTTTCACATCTTCGGCTTCTTCTTCAGAACCACTGAAGGGATTTTAATGAAACTTGGTAGGAAGAAGTACTCATGGTACCCTAACAATGTTGTTGTTTATCGCCAGATCCGTCAACAGGTGGAGCCACTACAGGTAAAAATAGGTCACGGGGTACCCTCCTCAAATTATTGCAGCATTTTTTACGTCTTTTCAGACTTTGTCAGAAATGCCCATCAAAATGTTTCTTCAAATAACTTTATCAATGTGTGTTTTTGTGCACTCATTTACTGCATATTTGTCATATTTAAGTTACTCAATGGTTTTAGAGTTATTTTAGTTGAAAATTTTATTTTTCTGATTTTCATGATTCTTTTCTTATGTAAAAAAAGGAAAGAGGGAGGGTATTTTCATACATATTGGAATTCTTCTCCAGAACCACTGAAGGGATTTTGATGAAACTTGGTAATTTGGTAGGAATGGAGTAATCATCGTCCCCTACAAGTGTTGCTAGTTTTAGCTCGACTCCACTTTTGTGCAAAAGAGCTATTGCAATACCCCCAACGTTGGTGTTGGCGTCGTCCGAACTAGATGATCAGGTAAATGTTAAGATCACACAATTACCTTTCCTATATTCATATTCATGATAATATTCTTTTTGTTCTTTTTTTTCTTAATGTTTAATTATACTTTGTTTAATATTACCAGATGGGAATTTAGCCCCTGGGGTAGGGATTTTTAAAATTATTTCAGATGATAAGATAAATAATATTAGATCACAATAGTTTGCCTTTAAAAGCCAATATTGAGCAAAGTTTAAGTGCTATATGTTCCAAACTTACATGTTGAATATATATATTTGATATGACTTTCATAAAATGACCTTGACCTACTTTTTCCGCTTGAATGGTTTTGCCGTTATAAGCCAGTTTTAAGCAAAGTATAAGTGCTACATGTACAAAACCTGCATATTGGATGTATCTTTTATCAAACTTTCACATATTGACCTTGACCTACTGTTTTCTGCTTGAGTGATTTTGCCTTTAAAAGACAATATTGTGCTAACTATAATTGCTATATGGACCAAAGTTACAAATTGGATGAATCTTTAATCAAACTTTCATAAAATAATCTTGACCTATATTTTCTGCTTCAGTGATTTTGCTTAAAGAAGCCAATATTGAACAAAGTATAGGTGCTACGTGAATATACAATTGTGTATATGTAAATTGGGGAAAAAAAAGTGAGTTTAAGAAATTGGCTGTCATAAAGACTCATTAAAGACATTATGCTATGCAGTTGAGCATTAGGTGGCTCTGGCATTTATTTTTTAGTCTGGATCCGTCAACAGGTGGCACCTATTGTTCTGTTTTATGTTTTTGCACTTTAACTTAGCTTTTTCCCATATTTTCCCCTAAGTTAATATTGATATACTTTTAGTGGTATTATAGTAGAATTTTAAAAATGACTTTATGCACTTATTGATTGTTGCATAAAGCTAAGCTTATGATTAGAATTGTACAACTATATATTACATTCAAATCCTGCTAGGGTAAGATTTCCAATGTTCTCAGGTGAGCAATGTGGCCCTTGGGCCTCTTGTTTATGCATCCGGTTATTTGACTGAATGGGCATTTAGGGATCGTTCTGTCCCGATTTCAATAAAAGAGTATAAAACTTTAAGTAGAGATAATCATGATGATAGTGCTTTCATATTTTGCATATGTATGTATTTTGAGAAGATGCATCTTTTAGTACCAAAATTGTATCCCCTGTTCCATCTTTTTGATTAATACTGCAATGCATTGTACAGGTACTTCATCTGACCTACATTTCACACTTGAGTGACCATGTAAGGTCTTCAATTCTAGCAGCCTTATTGTGTGGGTGATGCATCTGGAAATACTTTATGTAATATAGGTACAAATGCGGTCATGTGACAATGTGACCATCGGGGTGAGCTCTGTCATCTCTGATGTCACTTTGTTTAGAAGAGTTATGCCCCTCTTTGAATTATAGAATATTTGTGGTCGATAAAGTTGTTTCTCTGGCTCAGCCATAGGCAAGTTAAAAAAACTAACATAAATGAGAATCTTTCCTTTTATTTTTCAAGGAACTTCTGCAACAAGACATGTCTGGACAACTCCGGAGAAGGAAGCAATCAAACGCCAGATGGGAAAATTCATTCGTGAGGAGAAAACTCCTGGACAACTTCCTTGTCTGAATGCCATTAGGAATGAACCATTACTTGCTAAGTATCCTTGGCAGAGAATCAAACATGCAACAAGAAATTTGATCGTATCAAGAAAAAAACAAATGCTTAAGAGATTTCCTCAAAGTTGATGTATATTTTTTAAGGTGTTCAATACCTTTTTCTTCAGTTTCACAGGAAAAGTGAAAATAAATGGTGAAATCTTGAATGGACAACTTCGAGCATTTGAATTTTATTTCACAAAATTGTTACACAGGTCCAAAGGTTGTGTTATAACCTTTTACTAAGGACACATTTGAAAGATCAAAGTCACTGTGAAATGAACTCTGTCTTTTATTATCATAAATTGCAGAATTAATACCCAAGATTCAAATCTCAAAATATTTTACTTTGAGTCAATGTTACTTTGAAATATGGAATTAAACTAGTTATTTCCAGTGTATTTATGCTGTCATGAACAGTCACTGTGGTATTTTTTCTCAATTAAGTAAATATTAATATTTCTGAGTGCAACCCTACCATTTCGATATTATAACCTGGTCAGAAATCAAGGTCAAGTTCAATTTAATATGCACAACTACATTTCTGACCCAAACTGCTAAATTTTGCAGTTGCTAGAGTTAATTTTAAGAAATGATTGTTGTGATAGTGAACAAATTTGTTAACAGGGTTTTCTTGAATTATGCAGTCATTCCATCTCTTTAAAAACCTTTGATTACAAAATTATTTGATATATGTGCTCTATTGTGAGTGCTGTTGAGATTATTGTCAGGATCTTCTTTAACTCATGTTTGATCATCTGAAATCACGAAATATTTACAAGTCTTATGTAAACAAATGTTCCACATTTGTATATATATATTGCAGAGTTCAAGGAATTTTGTTAATTATTTCTTATGTTGAGACCTAGAAATAAAAAAAAGCAGATCAAACAAATTTTACTGTGATGCAAATTATTAGTCCCCTACCCACTTGTTGAAGGCGAATGATAGTTTTTCAAATTGGTATTTTAATGACTGGAAAATATAACCAAGCTAGATAAACGTTCAAGATGTACATCAAGCTTGGACAGAAGTTAGGGTTTTATCTATAAAGTCTATGCAGTTTCCCTATGCAGCTCCTTTGAAACTATAAATGACAGAAATGTAATTCTTTTTGCATTATGATTGGCTTTATTGTAAACCTTATATTTTGTTATTGCTCTTGACTCCAATAGTAGAAGAAAAGGGTGTGGTCATTTTGCCCTTCAGAAATATTAAACTTTGAAGCCATAAGGTCAAAAAACTTAATCATTAGTTTCTCAGGCACCAACGCATCACAAAAATATGGGCAGCATCCAGAATTTTTAGCACTTTTCCAGAACTTTCGGTTCGTTTTGCTTTTTCCATGTTTTACATTTGCGTAAAGGCTTCAACTGACCGAGTATTAAAACGAAAAAACGAGTGAAACATTAATGTCGTCTCAGTGCAAATCGTGGCTGGCGCCACTCAAATCCTCCCTTGGTCGATCATCGGTGGATATAGTGACAAACTTTAAAAGAGCATCGTCGCTGGCATCGTGATTATTATTCATGTTGTTTCTTAAGTTTATTTTGTTCATGTGTTGAATCCAATTTGAAAAAAAACCCTCCCTTCCTCATCATAATTTGAAAAAAAGTGCCTGAGAAACTTAATGATTAATTTTGTTTTTGCCTAAATGATAGAAATATAATTCTTTTGCATCAAAATGGGTCTTTGACTTTGTTATGTATTTGCACTTCATATCTTGTTTGAGACATTGACCATAGGGTCTTAGAAAAAAGATGTGTATAAATCTAAGTTATCTTGTGTGCATAACACCACATGTTAGGGTCTTATAGAATGTGTGTTGTAGTTTTACAAATAGACTGGTCATTTATGTCATTTGTTAATTACATTTCTAAGATTCAACTATAGATTAGTAAAAAGATTTCTCTTTTTTCAATGTCATGTGTGTCTATAGTACACCTCATATTATGTTGAACTCTCAATAATAAAAAAGAAAGAAAATGTTAATGAAAATCGGTATGGTTTTTGATTTCTCATAGTATATTTAAGTTGTATAGGGAAGGTTGAACATCAATTCTGCTCTAGCTACATTGTATTTGGTAGATTGAACCTTCCAATTATTTGTACCTTTCTGAGTTTCTTCTAATTACTGAAATGTCTTGTTGAGCCCCTAAAATATTATTATGTGTACCTTAAAAGTTGAATTTTGATCTTCTAATGCATTTTAACAACCGATTATCTAAGAGCCATGGTCTTGGAAGATTTTTATTTTCGTGTGTGGCTGGGGGAGGGGGTTATGTCTTGAATATTGTATAGGTTAATTCTTGACATACACTGCCATCCATAAAATTTAATAACTATACGAACAAGAACATCATTCTAAATTCTTAATATTTTCCATTCTGTACTTTACAATAATTGGCTTCACATAATTCAAAATTATGAATTGTGATAATAAAAAATGTATATAAAAACTTTTTTTTTATCAGCATAATTTTCTTTCAAAATTGTCATTTTTATATAAAAAAAGATAAAAAAATTCAAAACATGTTAATATTTTGGTAAGATTTGTTTTAAATGAATTCAATAATGTCAATCTTCAGAAATATGCAGCAACGGATTTGAAATTGGTCATTTTCTAATTGCAACATGAACAGAAATGGTGTATACTAATTTATGGATGGCAGTGTAGTTAATAACCATGTTTCTTATGACTATTAGCTTGAATGTGTTATGTTGCCGATATTGAAATAAAATTGAAAAAAAAGAAATATTTTCTTTAATTCAAAGTACAAAGCGAAGTGATGTCTCCATAACTCCATATCCCATCAGAGCATTCTCATTGGATGGCGGAGTTCAAAACTGATTAGAACTTCATATAAAAGTGAATTCCTTTAAACTCATCTGAGCTGTTTATATACATAAGTCATTAAATAGCTCATACAGGTTTAATGAATATCTTTTTATCTTTGGGTCTTTTATATATATATATATTAAAGCACAAGTAAGGTTCAAGCGACCACGACACTAAACGTGTTTAAACCCAGCGGAAGGGACATAAAATCCCTTAAGCCATCTGGATACACGAATATGTACTTATATCCAGTCGGAACAAGGGACAGTACGTCCCTCATTCCGACCGGACACAAGTACATAAAAAAAACATACACACACTCTCATGCTAGTCAGAACATGTGCTGTCCGGTCGGAATGAGGGATGTACTGTCCCTTGTTCCGACTGGATATAAGTACATATTTGTGTATCCAGATGGCTAAGGGATGTAATATCCCTTCCGCTGGGTTTAAACACGTTTAGTGTCGTGGTCGCTTGAACCTTACTTGTGCTTTTATATCTTTTTTTTCCAAGCTACGTGCATTCACCCTCTGTTGGGCTGATCCGACATTGTTTGAATAGTGAACGTGGTTGTTTTCACCCCTTTTGTGCTTTCTATATATATATATGTATATTATACAAACAAATTCACAGTATGTATCATATCGTTCACAATATGAGTTCCTTCTTCAATATGCTCCAAGAAAACATGTCATGTCTGTCTATACAAGCTCATATTTCAAAAACCTTTAATCAGAAGGTGATACTTCAACAAAATGTGTTTTAAGGAACAAGAGTCTTTGTTACAAAGCTCATTTAGGAAAGATCAAGATAACAATAGGTCAAGACTTAAGAAACAAATCTTTTACCTTGTTCATCAGAATCTTATTATGTTTCCCCAAAAGGACAAAGATTAATCAAGGTCATTTTATGTTTTTCTGAAATCATAAGAGCTGTTGAAGGAAGATTAATCAAGTTTATTTCTGAAAGGTCAATACCACTTGTAAAGTTGTTACTATATATAGGAAGCAAGAAAATACTTCTTATGCGAAACATCTTTCTGAAGAATTTGATGAAAATTCACAAAAAAGTTGCTCATTTCTGCAGGATATTGGTTATCTGATTGCATGAGCCTCTTCAAAGTCATTTTGAGTTAAAGCTCAAGATAATGTGGAAAATGAATTTACATGCAATAATAAGCTAGGCCATTTGTGATTATTTCTAAATGGCCGACCTTGACACAATGAAAATAGCCTTGATTGACAAAAGGAATCTCTTGCTTACATATGTCCAGCTAGAGAAGGTCGCAAGAAGAGCGCCCTTTCTTAGGTATACATAATACGACTTAATTATAGTGAAAAACAGGTGTATTGAACAATAAATGCAGTCGGATTAAATTGTGTGGGAATGTAGTGTAATACATGTGTGTGTGTGGGATGTAGTCAGATCGAGGTGTGTGTGAAATGTAGTGTAATACAGGTGTGTGTGTGGGATGTAGTCAGATCGAGGTGTGTGTGAAATGTAGTGTAATACAGGTGTGTGTGGGATGTAGTCAGATTGAGGTGTGTGTGAAATGTAGTGTAATACAGGTGTGTGTGTGGGATGTAGTCAGATTGAGGTGTGTGTGAAATGTAGTGTAATACAGGTGTGTGTGGGATGTAGTCAGATTGAGGTGTGTGTGAAATGTAGTGTAATACAGGTGTGTGTGTGGGATGTAGTCAGATTGAGGTGTGTGTGGGATGTAGTCAGATTGAGGTGTGTGTGAAATGTAGTGTAATACAGGTGTGTGTGTGGGATGTAGTCAGATTGAGGTGTGTGTGAAATGTAGTGTAATACAGGTGTGTGTGTGGGATGTAGTCAGATTGAGGTGTGTGTGAAATGTAGTGTAATACAGGTGTGTGTGTGGGATGTAGTCAGATTGAGGTGTGTGTGAAATGTAGTGTAATACAGGTGTGTGTGTGGGATGTAGTCAGATTAAGGTGTGTGTGGGATGTAGTCAGATTAAGGTGTGTGTGGGATGTAGTCAGATTAAGGTGTGTGTGTGATGTAGTCATATCCATGCATAATGTCACTTTTTTATGAAGCGTTTTTTCAGGATTTCGAGTTCATTGCAATAGAAAGGAGGGGCATTTAAACCTAAATATGACATTTTTTTCTCTATCTATTGACTTTGTCATAGTGTAGTTGGATACAGGTATTATACCATATGTAGTGGGTTTCAGGTAAATGTGAGTAAGGGTGTGTGTGTGTGTGTGTGTGTGTGTGTGTGTGTGTGTGTGTGTGTGTGTGTGTGTGTGTGTGTGTGTGTGTGTGTGTGTGTGTGTGTGCGTTTGTTTTCCTTACGTGGCGAGGTAGAATATAGGAAAACACACCCACGTACAGAGGTACCCGTAAACAACCGAGGTACTTTTCCTATGACCTCGGTATGTATACCTCGCTAATAACTTCAGAATTTCACGAATATTGTTCTAGAAAAATTATTGGTGTACCTCGGTAAATCGGTAGTATGTTGCAGAGAGTGTGTGAGTTTGCCGTTTCCTACTGATTTTGTCTACTTCTGTTACATCACACTCTTGCACACATTTTATAAACGATGGAAATGATTGGTTCTCAAAGTTGATGTAACGCGAATTGCCATTGGCTAAACCATCCCGCTAAGTAAAATACGAAGACAACATGGCGGATGCTGCTCGGAGCTCGTTTTATTTTTCATGTAAGTAATTCTTATTACAGTGCTTTAAAATGCTCATGGTTTTCAAGGGTCAGATATTTTCTTGCTCCTGAATGTCAGCTAGAACGAGAAAATCGGAAGACGATAGAAAGATCGATTTCAGTCATGAAACTTGTCGATCGAACGTACTGCACTGACCGAGTGCGGTACTGATCGCTTAATCGCAACATAAAATTCCTTTGATAATCCTCAATAATCTATCAAGTAAGAATGATTGATCAATGATTATTATTTTTGATAAAAATGACATGAAAAAGTTATATTGGAGAAATGGTTTCAGACAGAGTCGAATGAACCTTTGTCAGAGGAAATTCCAGACTACCATATTCCGCACGGCAAGAAACTGTTCATGTAGTCATGGTTGTCTCTAAAAATCTTAAAGAAAATAAAATTGAAAAGAAAAGTAAAAGGTAATTTAGAAGGACTGGCTATATAAATGTATGTTGAACAGGATTCAGACTATACTTAGAACTTTGACTAGTCAACAAATCTCTGTGGAGCTAACAGGTACCAGGGAGGGGGGGATGGGGGCAAGTGCTCCTGGCAAGTGGCAATGCCAAATAATGTTGGGCACTTATACCGTTTTTTATGTTAATTTTATAAATTGGTGAAATTAGCAAGACAGTAATATTAACCTGGACACATTCGATCCAGAAACCAACATATATGAAAAAAAAACCCAATTTTATCGGGGCATAATGAAGATCACAATTATTGTGCATGTACATGATGTAGTTGATCAGAAAAGGATGCAATGTTATTGTTACGTGTGGTATATCTTCATGTGTTAATTTTTTATATCAATGAAACGTTTGAAAAAAAAAAGAAACTTTTAATGGTTACAAACATGTTCTGATAAATCAGGAATTTCTTCAACTTGGGGATGAAACTTTAAATTTTAGTTAAATGAATCTGGATTTAAGTCCTTTACAAGGCTCAATCTGACACATATAATTATGTTTATTTACCAAAACATGTCTTAAAGATAAAATTGAAAGACATTTATACATAAGACAATGGTAAATTCTTCTTGAAATGTCTGATTAAAAACTTAATTTTCTTGCCTAACTTTGGCAAAATGTAAATCCAGTCCATTGGGAATTTGATCGCATTTCGGCTACAATATCAGCGGCAGATTTAACTTTTAAGGGGGGCTTTGTGGGCTCGAGTTCCATCCCCCTCCCCCGGCCGTGGTGACCACAAAATTTTTTTCACATACTGTTTAGGACACTGATTCTGTGAACTTCACTTCGTTACAGTCTACAAGTTATTACAGAGGCCACTTTCTTGTTTCATTTCTCAAGAATGACTCCATATTTTAAACGCTCACGTACTCTGGGGAGTAGTTTGATCTGGATTTTTACCTTTTTGATTACGATAATTTGCAGATACTGAACGTCACTGTGCTAATGTCCCCTTCAGCTCAAATATCTGATTTGCTTCAAAATTTTCAAAACCCCCACCAATGGGAAGGGGACATCCAGCCCCTCCCATACCCTCCCACACTCGGCCCTTCTGGCCTTGTGTCAACAAGAAAATATTTACTGTCAGCCACCCCCCCCCCCCCCACCCACCCACCCCCCGTCCCCGGCATATGAGGGTGTGGATCCGCGCTTGAATATTACTTGATTGACAATCATCCTGGTCTGGTTATAAGTATGTGAATCCCTAAATCAAAAGGGTGGAACCTCTTGAGAATTTCTCGAAAATGCGCATGTTTATTTATCTGGTATTTTTACAACATTATTGATAATAGTGAATGAATGACTGCAATGAAGTACAATTTTTCTATGCGTGCAGATTCAGTGTATTTGGCACGCGCATATATATAAAAAGGTTGGCTTTAAAGTCAAGACCCTCTCTTAGGAAAATGCAGGAATAATGCTAATCTTACAGTTTTTACGTTTTCCATTTTTCTTTAAAATCATTATAGCTGGCACCCATTCTTGAGTGGCTGGACCTCTGGCCGGAAAAAAAATCTTGATCACTAAGGAATTAAAAAAACTTAAGTTTATTTATAAGAATAAGAAAATGTCAAGATTTTTTTTATGTTTTACTCTTTATACCTGAATTTTCATCGTTTGCTGAATCTGCGTTGTTCTCTACAAATTCAATTACCCTTAGATGCAACAAATTTGCTTCATTTACAAAATTGTCATTAATGTTCATAGATGCACTTATTCCCTTCTAAATTTAGTTGAAATACGCTCTGATGCCACCATGCAATTAAATGCTTTGGGAGGCCCCAAATCCCAACTAATGCAATATATTTGCTTCATTTTATCAAAATTTTCACTGTTTGAGGTCACAGAATCATGTGTTTGATCCCTTCTAAATTTCAGTTGCTATAGTACGTGTACGCTCTGCTGCCACCATTTCAAAATTGGGGGTTAGGGGGATCGAGGCCCCCTCCCGTACCCTCCCCCATTTGGCCCTTTGCGCTTCACAGGTCGTCCACATAAAATATTGTGTCCCCCATCCCTCGGCAGAAGAGGTTTTGGATACGCCCCTGATTTTGTTAAATGTCTATGTATACAAAAAATGTATCAATCAGAAAATATACAATCATGTACATTGTACAAAAGAATGAAATAGTTTTAGGTCGAATATGCATATGACAAGTATGAATAAAACGAAAGTAGATCCTCAAGGAAAGTTACAGTTATCGTCATGTAGCAGTCGCTATAAGCGTTTCAATGGTTGGTATCAGGATTTTCCTTGAATTTTATAGTACAGAGGACTCCTGTTAATCTGATAGTCAATTTGTTGGAAGAACATTATCAGATTAACAGGAGTATCACAGTGTACGCGAGATATTTTTTATTTGAAAGGACATTATCCGGTGAAGGTATCCTTTCACTTGGGGGGGGGGGTCTAGTCAAAGTACATGTATCCTTTCTCTTTTGTGTGTAAGGGGGATTCTAGCCCTAGAATATCAACAAATGTCAACAATTGTTGAAAACAAAACAGGTCTAATAGTACCCAATGGTACCTTTGACAGTTTGATGTTAGTCTTGTGTAGTCCAACCCGCTTGACATCGTCCCATATACTTAGGTAAGCCGTTCAAATAGAACATGTACAGAACACTGAAAGGTGGTCATGTTTTAGATACATTGTGTCGTGAACAAGCCACGGTTGATTGAGTTGCAACCTAAGATTAGACATTTGGTTTTATTTACGCCGTTGGTTTTCCGACTTTCATTTTTAAACATGTTTTACTTCAAACGTTCAAGAGATCGAGGTGATTGTAAAAGTCAAAACTATGTCGGACATCTGGACCGGCTTCGGGCAAAAACTTACTGGTCGCGAGTAAATTTTGCCTGTCAGGTCTGACGGTCCGATGTATTGGACATTTTTATGTTAACAATGATTCCAGATTAACTTCGTCACGAGTGCATAATCGTGCTTGGATTTCACATAATAAAGTTAAGTATACTTCATAAATTTACTATGGGATGATCATACATTAAAACCAAGGTGTCATATTGACAAGTTTTCTCTTTGATACTTTTAATTGTCGGCATACAATGATACATGTATTTTACAAAATTCCCAATTTCAGCATTTTTGCCACTGATTTTCCCAATTCAAACGGCATAAGCCAATTTTGAAAAAAAATGTAACGGAAACAATGTTAAGATTTCTAAAATTCTGATTACAACATACATGATATATAAAGGTTTCAATGACTTGCACACATTTCAAATCCATGAAAGTTGACCAATATGTCTTCCCTTCTAGGCGTTAGATAGGAATTATGTAGGCTATGTGCATGATGTGTGCTTGCTTCAAGGAAGAGTAAATAAATGTTCTGTTTAACAAAAGTTTATTCTAACAATAAAACAAAAGTTGATAATTATACTTTTATGATGATTTCTTCAAAATTTTTATTTCAGGAATGAAATACCAATGGAAACAGTTTAAACCATGTCTATATTTGGCAAACGAAAGGTAATAATACTACCATATTCCATTATCATGCTCAATTAATAACTTTTGACTTTGTGACCATGGGAACCTGGCGTGTTGTGATTGACTTACTCAAATTCATACCTCTAAGGTCAAGGTCACTGTGGACTAGTCACTTCTTGTAGATCACTTTTGCATGTGGCAAACCTTGTCCGCATTATTAGTACTAAATGCTTCATCGGATTAGGTTCATACTGGTACAATTGTTCCCTATAAGATGACGGTGTGTCAGGATTATGACTCAAGGTCATACCTCCAAGCTCAAGGTCAAAGTGGGCCTAGATCAGTTATGCATTTGACCAAACCTTGTCCAGGCCATAACTTCTTTAGAGGCTTTAATGGTTATGGTTAATACTGAATCCAATGGTTCCTTAAGGCAGCTTGTATGTTATGACTCTGACCTAAGGCCATATCTTCAAATTGAAAGTCAGTGCACTGGGCCACTAGAATCCTGATGGGGGAACTTTTAATGAAATAAAACATGTTATGCTCATGCAACTTGAGATCTTTCAAATAAACTCATTTTTAAACTTCCAAGGGTGATTTTAAAAAAATCAGCTCCTGATGCTACCTGAGGATCATAAAGTACATGTATATGTCAAGTCATATGTACAAGATATAGGTCACACTGACAAGTATTCCAAATTTTTCAGTTAAGATTTTTTCATTGATATGCTCAAGAGATAATTATGTCTCTCCCCATGGGGAGGAGACATATTGTTTTTGCCTCCGCGTCTGTCTGTCTGTCACATATCTCTGAACTGTTTAACAGATCACTTTCATATTTTAGTATGTTGTTAAGCATGATCCAAAAGTTAACATCAGTATGACCCAAGGTAAAATGATCAAGGTCAAAGGTCAAATTGAACTTTGACAGTGCAAATGCATGTACCACTGTGATAAATCCTGTCCTGGCCATATCTCTTGAACCGTTCAAGGAATCACTTTCATATATTAATATGTTGTTGTTTATGATCCAAAGGTTTCACATCACCTTGAGCCAAGGTAATGTGATCAAGGTCAAGGTCACTTGGTAGATTTTTAAATGGGGGGGGGGGGATGGAGACATTTGTTTTTTTCCAAAACAAACCCCCAATTTTAATATTTTCATATTTTGTATGTAAAAAGTATACACGTCATGTGATATTCATGCAATGATAAAATGACTTGGTTTTTTTTTAAATGATAACAGATATTGAGATAATGTTTTAATTTTGTCTACGCATTTTATTTTTTTTAGAGACGAGTAAATCCAGATGATGATGCAAAATATTGGTGCATGGCAGAGGATGACAAGAAACATTGCTTAGAAAAGAGATACATCAATGATGTTATTGGTCAGTATACTTTTAATGCATACTTTAAATTGTGTTCAAAATTCATAGTTATTTAATAACTGTAGCTTTGGAGTCTGTGGGTTTTTGATTGGTTAAGACCAATAATTTATAGAATGAATATAAGAATAAATATTGCTTCTTCAAAGTTGCATTTATTTTCCTGTTATGTATCAGGTAAATGCAACACATGATTAAGAACAGACAGCTTGTTCAGTCACATTATATTGACCAAAGTGCAACTGCTGCTTTGAAAATATGCAAATTCTAAGTGCAGTGGAGGAAAGAAAATCCAATTTTATGGGAAAAAATGCAAGATGAATCCTGGCCTGTGGTGATCTCTGCATTAATGTTTCTTATCTTTCTTTTTCAGAATGCATCGAAGTTTAAAAAGTTTATAACAAAGAATAAATTACCAGTATATGTAAAAATGTAAACTGAACTGATAAACTTCTTTTGTCATGTTTGTTCGCATATGCTTTATATAGGTTTTGGGGTCTATAGCACAAAAACATTTACAAAAGGTTCTTTCATCTTGGAATATGCTGGAGAGAGAAGAAAGGCCAAGGAATTTGAGATGAAAAAGGAAGAAAAGCAAACTTACGTTTTTCATTACAAATGGAATGGGGAACAATATGTGTAAGAGGTTTCTACTATTCATCAAAAAGAAACTGAAAGTTATGTTTATAAATAATACAGGACACAAATTTACCAATAAACCTGGATTAAAAAAATCTGAATGTCCCTCAAGACACAAGGAGATTAAAAAAGATTGAATGGAATAAAGACATGAAATATACATAATTCAATACATTTTTTTTAGTATTGATGCAACCCATTCCCTGGATCGCTTAGGACGCTATGTAAATGATGAAGCTTTTGGAAAACCGGCAAATAACTCTGTCGTGAAATTGAAGATGATAAACAAGCAACCAAGGCTCTGCTTATTTGCATCTAGGGACATTTATGAAGGGGAAGAGATAAGATATGATTATGGTGACCAGGAGGCTCCATGGAGACAGGTAGATGTAATTAATGTATTGAAATTTACTGAAAATCTTTTTCTACCATTTCATCAAGTTAGTTAACAATTTTTAGCCAGCCGTGACAAAAGTCAGGTGAAGCTAATGTCATAGTCGGTGTCAGCGTCGTCCGCTTCCTTGAAATTCAATATAAAAACTTTAATCTGAGCTATATCTCCTGAACTATAAGGGGTAGGGCTTTGATACTTCATATGTAGATACCTTATGACGTGACCTTGACCTTTGACCTAGTGACCTTGACCTTGGACATTGACTTACTAAGCAGGGCTATATCTGCTGAACTATAAAGGGGTGGGCTTTGATATTCTATATGTAGATATCAAATGACGAGAACTTGCATTTGAAACCCTGACTCTCAAAATAACATAAACAATATATGGCAGCAGAATCAAAGGTAAAAATACAGTGCCGAACATTTAATTATAGATAACAAAAGTACTGTAAATTGCTTTATTTTCGTCGGTACCAAATTTCGTCAATTCGTTAAAAATGACCATTTCGTCAGAACGTAAATTCGTCAACCAAGGTCCCTTAGATGTAAATTCGTCTGTTCAAATGCCAACTTAACATTTAGATCTGCCGTCAATTAGTCAAATCCGTCGTATGTGTTTGTTTTCATTGTTTTTTAACAATTATCGGTAAACAAACAATTAGAGACATGTATATCACCTACCTTGCTGTGTTAACATATTATTTTGTAATTAGGAGTACATTACATGTGTATGCGACTTTGTGTTCATATTCAGTTTTCATTGATTTGCCATTTGCGTGTCGTAATAACACATTTAAACAATGTCTCAAAACTCGGAGTCTTCAGCTTCTTCTTCCCTCCTCCGCAATGCTCCCGGTTTATATTTAAGTATACCAAGAGACTGATTCAATGTTTCCTTACTATAATTTATTTTTTGTCAGGAGTATTTATATTCGTCGGTACGTAATTTCGTCAAGGAAGGCACTGACGAAAATGACGAAAATTTGTATCTGACGAATAAAAACCAATTTACAGTATGTCATAGCCACCAGTCTGTCTGACAAAGTGCTGAACCGTGCCAAACAATCTTGAGATTTCGATTTCCATTTTTGTATTGACCGAAATTTGGCCCCCCAAATAAGGGAAAAGCTCAGCCATCCAATTGTTAGCTCACCTCAACGAAGTAGAGGGGGGCTTATTACAATATTGCCCCGCTGTCGGCATCCGACTATAGGTTAAGCAAAATAGAACAGGTAAATTCCCCCTAATTATTAGTCCTACATCAACCAAACATGAATGATGCATCTAAGGATGCTCACTGCAGTGCATGGTTGAGATGCTGCATCCAAGCTACATTTTACACTCGAGTGAGTAGGTTATAAGTACAATGGGACAGGTCCATTCCCGCCTTACTATAATAAGTCTTACATCAACCAAACTTGCAAGGATGATGCATCTGAGGATGCTTACTACAATGCACTATACAGGTGCTGTGTCTTACCTATATTTAACGCTTGATTGACCAGGTAAGTTAAAATTAGAATCTTCACTTCCAGCCCTCTTTAAATTCTTTATCAACCAAACTTGTGTGGGTGATGCATCCAGATATACTTTGTGCAATGTACCTACACATGCTGGTCATGTGACAATGTTGCAGTGAACATGAGCTCTGTCATCTCTGATGACACTATGTTTTGTTCTCCAGACGACCAAGATTTTATTCAGGCAATTTTGGAACTTAATAATTAAAGGCATCATTTGAACATTTAAAATGGCCAATTTGACAACTTATCTGTTTTTCAAATTTAGATAACTGCTTTAGAACAAAACCCATGTCATGTTTTGAGTTTTCTAATATATATATGTAATTGAAGTTCTAATATTTTTCTCTTTTTTTTTTTTGGCATGTTGCATGTTCAGGAACAAATAGATGCATCACATGGTACATGGTCTATGTTTTCTTTTTATTACAGTTATGTGTTCTAGAATTTTTTATAGAAATAATGTACTGTAAATCACTTAACACTGACATGCTCCAAATGGAAATTAAGCAATAAAATTCGTTGCTACAAGCAGAGGTCACATTCTAGAGCATATATTGATTATCAGCGCATATACATGTTAAAGTACACTAATTAATTAGAACCAATTAAGCCTTGTTAAAAAAAAAAAAGGTCATGTGGTTTACAGTACTAACTTTAGTTTGTTTGTTCAGATTTTATAACTTTCGTTTTTTACATTTTTATATCATGTTAATATATACATGTATTAAGTCATTATGTTGACAAATCCTTTACTCAAAAGTAACTGTCCTGCTCCTCAAGATTATAAACTTAGTAATAGTGAAAGGACAGCAGGTGTGAACTGCAGTAGCTTGTGTGTGAGTTGCCTATTTTACTCAGTTATTATACATGTACCTTCATTTCATAAGCTTCTTCTCACAATTAGTACATGTTATTTTTGTTAAGGTTTTCATACTTTGATAAAATTGACTGAAGATAACAGTACTTATTATATACTCAAGTGAGTCTTTTTCAGATGTATATATAGTCCGAAATGCTAGAGATCAAATTGCAATAAAACTTATTGTGAGACCTGCAATGCAATCCCTACAAACAAATCTGTCAGACAAAAAATAATAAATGAGTTTAAAAAATTTCTTGTTTATAAAACTCATGCTAAGTTTATAAAGTCCCATTGGTAATCATTATAACAGAAGAGGACTATTACTTTACTGCTTGTCTTTCTGTCCTTTCTCAATATGTTATTGTGGATGTCAAATTGATATTTTTCTATGATGTTTGATATTGATGTGTGAATGATGAAATATTGCTCTGATTGATCAATTTTAGGCAGAATCACTGCCTAGAACTATGGTCATTTTCAGTGCTGCCATTCTGGAAGGTGACTTTTATTTTTTTTTCTTCAGAAAAGAGTTCTTCAAGTCAACCATTGGTAATGGTAACATCTTGCCTTGACATCAAACAGATTGTAAGTATGCAATTTTAGATTATGATTTTTGCTATTTCCGCTTGTCTACCAGTCTCTTGAATACTTTATATACATACATGTATATGCAACAAATGTTGCTGAAAATTATGAATATAATATTGAGACTGTAATAAAGTGAATAGCAAAATCCTTTATACACATGTGCAAACATGTCTCACACAGAACATTTTTTGGGGGGATATATAGGAATCATCCTGCCCATCTGCCATTATCCAATTTTGCAGGATACAAGTGGAAACACCACTAAAAGTGTAGATCTCAAGCAGTGGGGATAGTATGTTCTCAAAACTGTATACACATTGCTTACATAAATGTACTCACATTCATATCAAACTAGCATGCTAGTTGTTGCCACCTAGGCCATAACTAATATGCAAGTCATTTGCCTCTAAGGCACATGAACCGATACAAACTACATGTAATGCCCCCAAATTTCTAATCATGGGGGCATATAGTTTTTGGACTGTCCTGTTGTTTGATTGTTTGCATATACTTGGCCATAACTTTTGAATGGTAAGTGATAGGGCTTTCCTAATTCACATGTATACTAATGTTTTTTTCTTTATGCCCCCAGAATCAAAGATTAGGGGGCATATACATGTAGTTGTTGGCCTTTCCATCTGTCTGTCTGTGTATCTGAGGCAAAAACTTAAACATTGGATATAACTTTTAAATGTTAAGTGATAGGGCTTTCATATTTCACATGTGTACTCCTCGTGACAACACCCATCCGTTGATACCACAATTTTTGACCACTTGACCTTGAACTTTACCTTTGACCTACTTTTGAAAAAAACGTTAACATTGGGCATAAATCGTGAACTGTAAGTGATAGGGCTTTCATATTTAATATGTGTACTCCTTGTGACAAGACCTTTCCATTCATACCAAAATTATTGACCTCTTGACCTTGACCTTTGACCTACTTTTGAAAAACTTTAACATTGAGCATACCTCTAGAACTGTAAGCGATAGGGCTTTCATATTCCACATGTCTACTCCTTCTGACAAGACCTTTCTTTTGATACATTGTACCAAAACTTTTTACCTCTTGACCTTGACCCTTGACCTACTTTTGGAAAACTCTAACATTTAGCATTACTCTTGAACTGTAAGTGATAGGGCTTTCATTTTTCACATGTGCATTCCTTTTGATGAGAACTTTTAGTTGGTACAAACATTTTTAGCTTGACCTTGGAGTTTGACCTATTTTACAAGAATAGTGCTTATTCTGTCAAAGATCCCAACGGGGCATTCATGTTTCACAAACACATTGGTTTTATACCTTTTGAACTTGACCTTGAAGTTTGACATACATGTACTTTTCAGATAATGTCTTTTATACTGACAAAGATGCTGAAGGGGGCATTCACGTTTTGCAAACTTATTTTTTCAGAGATCAGTCAGGATGCTAGACAACGTAAAAGTAAAACAGTTGAACAATTTTGACGAATCAGTTACACATGTTATTGTTAACACAGGTAATTGTAATACAGGTAATCTTTGCTTAAATAAACTCCTCCTAACTCTTTCACTGTCTCTGTTACTTAGCTATCTCAGATGTCAGAACATCTACTTGTCTTAGCTTTCTTCTTTGCAAATCTCTTTTGATGCTATAGTTACACCATCAGCTAACAAATTGTCTGAAGCCGAGTACAAACAGTGTGAACCATACAGCTCTCACATGTTTCTTATTATAAGCACATGCAGGAAGGGTTGTAAAAACAGTCTACTTTTGAATACTAATGTATACATGGAATGTTCAAAAGTCATCTTTTTTGGTTTAGATTGATCGAGGTCTGTAAACCTGTAAAGGATGTAAACATTCAATGCTATCTACAGTATATCATGATAGAATTAATACAGCAGCATTTTTATTCCCCAAGAATCTTTGATTTGGGGGCATAAAGTTTTTGGCCTGTCCGTCTGTCTGTCTGTTTGTCCAAGGCCTAAACTTTAACATTAGGCATAACATTTGAATGGTAAATCATAGGGCTTTCATATTTCCCATGTGTACTCCTTGTGACAAGACCTTTCTGTTGATACCAAAAGTTTGAACCTCTTGACCTTGACCTTTGACCTACATACTTTTGAAAAACTTCAACATTTAGCATAACTCTTGAACCTTAAGTGATAGGGCTTTCATATTTGACATGTGCATTCTTTGTGACAAGACCTTCCCTTTTGTACAAACATTTTTGACCTTGTTACTTTGACCTTGGAGTTCAGCCTACTTTACAAAAATAATGCTTATGCGGCCAAAGATCCAGTTGGGGCATTTTGTATTTTACAAACACACTGATTTTATTTTTTTCTCCTTACAAAGCCACTAGTCATTTATTTTGATTTTATT
This sequence comes from Pinctada fucata, assembly GCA_028142955.1. Lineage (NCBI taxonomy): Eukaryota > Metazoa > Mollusca > Bivalvia > Pterioida > Pteriidae > Pinctada > Pinctada fucata. The sequence goes on along the minus strand of AP027110.1, from coordinate 15,872,897 downwards.
TTTTTCCAAATTGTGCCAATCTTTCTGCCAAATATAATCTATGTAGTTCTTTAAGGAGAAAGTGGATAAAGGAAAATTCCTCTTACAGACATTTTAAAAGAAATACTTCAGGTTTACATTGATATTGATAATGATGTGATTTCATTTCATTCAATACATATTTTTATAATTAATATGCCCATTTAAGGTCTTCAAAATAAAAATAAAATTCTAATGCAACGTTGATATAACCTCAAATTTCATTGGTTGTTCGTTCCTTAGTTACGGCCTTAAAATGAGAACATACTAGCATTTGACGTTGCTAACGTCACACATTTCGCTTTATAGCTGCAAAAGTATAGATTGCTTTATAATGGGAAATTAATGTTTACAGATTCAGGTGAAAGAATTTGCAATAGATCTATGAAGTTTTTCTACGCTGTGGCGTTCCATTGCTGGATTCTTAGTTATGACTGGATCCTACATAGTTTAGAGGCTGGCCATTACTTACCAGAGGTAAGAAAATGAACCTTTTCTCTTAATAATTGAACAGCTAAAGAGGCTTCACTAAAAGCTAAATGTTATCAGGAGAAAGAGACTAGACGAAAGTGTTATTCAAGGACATGTAGACTAAAGAAAAGTGCAGGATTGTTGAAAGTCTATACAGGAATTTTTGTGTCGCTTGAAAACCAAAGGAATAACTTTCCCTGGGATCTCTCTGCAATGTGGTAATATTTTTTTCATAAACAGCAACAAGTTTCTGAGTACATGAATATAAAACACACTCATGAAACTTGCATGCAGTATTATCATAAAGCAATAAAACGTCAACAGAAGGTGATGTAAAAGGACTAGGTCTTATGCTAGTTTATACCTCAGTATGTACTTGTGAAATTGAAAAGATTTATCAGTTGATACATGTACTCAAGTAAGTAATTGTGGGAATGAAGTGATGTGTCAGTTGATACATGTACTCAAGTAAGTAATTGTAAGAAAAAAGTGATGTGTCAGTTTATACCTCAGTATGTACTTGTGAAAATGAAGGTATTTGTCAGTTGATACATCTACTCAAGTTAGTAATTGTGAGAATGAAGTGGTGTGTCAGTTTATGCCTCAGTGTGTACTTGTGAGAATGAAGGAATGTGTCAGTTGATAGTTGTACTCAAGTCAGTAATTGTGAGAATGAAGTGATATGTCAGTTTAATAACTTTATACCTCAGTGTGTACTTGTAAGAATGAAAGGATGTGTCAGTTGATACATGTACTCAAGTAAGTAATTGTGAAAATGAAGTGATGTGTCAGTTTATACCTCAGTATGTACTTGTGAGATTGAAAAAAGTTGTCAGTTGATACATGTACTCAAGTAAGTAATTGTGAGAATGAAGTGGTATGTCAGTTTATACATCAGTGTGTACTTGTGAGAATGAAGGAATGTGTCAGTTGATACATGTACATGTACTCAAGTAAGTAATTGTGAGAATGAAGTGGTGTGTCAGTTTATACCTCAGTGTGTACTTGTGAGAATGAAGGAATGTGTCAGTTGATACATGTACTCAAGTATGTAGTTGTGAGAATGAAGTGATGTGTCAGCACATTGTATATACCTCAGTATGTACTTGTGAGAATGATTGGATGTGTCAGTTGATACATGTACTCAAGTATGTAGTTGTGAGAATGAAGTGATGTGTCAGTCTATACCTCAGTATGTACTTGTGAGAATGAAAGGATGTGTCAGTTGATACATGTACTCAAGTATGTAGTTGTGAGAATGAAGTGATGTGTCAGTCTATACCTCAGTATGTACTTGTGAGAATGAAAGGATGTGTCAGTACTCAAGTATGTAGTTGTGATAATGAAGTGATGTGTCAGTTTATACCTCAGTATGTACTTGTGAGGATGAAAGGATGTGTCAGTTGATATATGTACTCAAGAACATCTAGATATGAGAATAAAGAGATGTGTCATTTGTTTTACCTCAGTAAATAGTTGTGAGAATGAAGGAATTTTCACTTATACCTCAGTCAGTAGTGAGAATAAAGGGATCTTTAAAAGGAACCTTAAAAGTCCACTTTCTTTTGATGACCTGTAGTCAAAGATTCCTGTCCGTTTGTCTGTTTGTTCTTTTGTCTGTTTGTCTATAAGAATTTTAGCATTAGCCATAGCCTTTAAATGGTTGTTCATATTGCTTTCAGATTTCACACGTATGTTTTTCCTGTGATAAGACCCTTCAAGTGATACAAACATTTTGACCTTGACCTTGGCATTTTGTTAACTTTTATAAAACACTTAAACCTTGGTCATAACTTTTAAATGGAAGTCGGTATTGCTTTCATATTTCACATATGCTTTTCTTGTGATAAGGCCCTTCTATTGATACAAAAATATTGACCTTTGCATTGTGTTTACTCTTATGGAAATTAAACTTTGGTCACTTTTGAATGGTAAGTGATAGTGCTTTTATATTTCGCATGTAATTACCCTTTCTGTAAGTACCAGCCTTTTGACTTTGACCTTGGGATATGGCCTTAATTAGTCCTCTACCGACAAAACTGAGGGGACTTGAAGTTTCTACCTGTCCGTCCGTCTGTCTGTCTGTCACACTTTCCTTGTCAAGAGCATAACTCTTATCCCTGTTGATGGATTTTGATAATTTTTCACAGAAATGTTCTTTGATACCTAAAGGTGTGTCATGACCTTAAACAAAGGTCATAGGTCAATGGTCAAGGTCACAATAGACACCATGGTAAAACCTTGTCCAGGGCATACTGTAAATTGGTTTTTATTCGTCATGTACCAATTTTTGTCATTTTCATCAGTGCCTTTCTTGACGAAATACTTACTGACGAATATTTATACTCCTGTTGGAATATGATGAAGTATGGGAAAGAAAATTTGGAGAGATATTGGTTTAATTGCCAATCATTATCGTTCTTACACATATAAATGTACATAAAGCATCATGCCCTTTGCCGTTTTAATTATACGACTGTAACATACTTATGTTCTGTAAAGCAGATAAATGAAAAATTGTAATCAAAGTTGCAGTAAATTCTCATCTGATTACCTAATAATTTGTGAATTTGAAGGAATCGGCTACATTTGACGATGGATCTTAATCTTTAGTTTTCACTTGGTATCTGAACGGACGAATTGGAATTTAGGTACCCTTGGATGATGAAGTTACGTACTGACGAAATGGCCTTTTTTAACAAATTGACAAAAATTGATACTGACAAAAATAAAGCAATTTACAGTAGCTCCTCCATCTGTCGATGCATTTCTATAATATTTCACAGAAATGTTCTTTGGGACATAATGGTGAGTCATGACCTTGACCAAGGTCATAGTCAAAGGTCGAGGTCACAATAGACACCATGGTCAAAACCTTGTCCAGGGCATAAATCCAACCCCTTTTGATGGATTTAAATAATATTTCAGAAAAATGTTCTTTTGGACCTAAGGGTGTGTCATAACCTTGAACCAAGATTATATTTCAAAGGTCAAGGTCATGATAGACATCATGTTCAAAACCTTGTCTGGGGAATAATTCTTCCCTCTTTTTGATGGATTTCAGTAATATTTCACAGAAATGTTCTTTGGGACCTTTGGATTTGTTATGATTTTAAACCAAGGTCATAGGTCAAAGATAAACGTCGCAACAGACACCATGGTCAAAATCTTGTCTGGGGCATAACTTTCCCCCTATTGGTGGATTTCACTTAAATTTCACAGAAATGTTGTTTGGAACCTAAGGGCATGTCATGATCTTGAACCAAGGTCATAGGTCAAAGTTCATGGTCTTAATAGACTCCATGGTCAAAACCGTGTCCTAGGCATATCTCCTCCCCCTGTTTATGCATTTCAATATTTCAGAGAAATGTTCTTTGGGACCTAAGGGTGTATCAAGACCTTGAATCAAGGTCAAAGGTCAAGGTCACAATAGACATTGTAGTCAAAACCTTGATGTGTTATGACCTTTAATCAATTTAGTTACTAGAATTAAAAGGTATGCCGGTAGGAGTCATATATTGCTTGGTGATCAAAAGCTTGTTTTAGGAAAAACTTTAAACTGCCATAACTTTTGAATGCTATTGATTTTCAAATACATATGATACTGACTTTGGTATTCGATCCTCTAAGATAAACGTCAACTTTGGTCATAACTAACATAGTATTTTGGCTTTCATATTTACACCACAAACAAAGAAAGTTTGGGCATATATAGGAATCACTCTGTCCATTAGTTTTTCTGGCCATCTGGTTAAGAAGTCTTAAAAGCAGATATCTTTCAAACTATTTGTGGTAGGCCTTTTATAATGTATACGTACATTCAACATGAGGAGTATTACATTTCGTCCATGACGTTTGACCTAGTGACCTTGTTTTTGGGCCTATGCTGCATTTTAGATTAAGAGGTTTTGACAGCAGACATCTTTCATACTATCAGTGGTAGTCCTTTTATAATCTATACATACAATCACCATAAGAAGTACTACATTTTGGTACTTTGACTTTTGACCTAGTGACTTTTACCTTGCCTTTGGGCCTATGTTGCATTATTTTTACTTGAGTGATTATGAATGAATCTTTGATTGTTCTATGTAGGTTTTTTAAGGGATAAATCTTTCATATACGCATTGTACATATTTTTCACTACATTTTCATTACCATTCATTTGACATAGTGGCTTTGACCTTGAAGTCTGTATGAGAGTATTCAATGCAAACAATTGCACGTCTCTCCATAAATAAATCTGTCAAGAAAATTTTTAGCCGCAGGGGTATATTTCATCCCTTTAGAGCAGTTAAGTTTACATGTGTAATCCTCATGACAAGATCCTTCAATTGTTACCATTTTTAGTTCTACTGGTAAATTAGGGTCAAGGTCTCAATGCATGGTCAAGAACATATATAGGGTCAAACATGTGACAGGCATCATACCTTTTGTTGAACAGTCTAGTTTTTAGAATGATGGGGAGTGCCATTTAATACTCTAGTACATAGTTTTGACAATATTGGAGTATGTCATGTGATACCTCTGTATGTAGTTGTAAGAATGGTTGAGTGTGTCATGTGATACTTTGGTATTTAGTTATAAGAAAAATGGAGTATGTCAATAGATTCCTCGGTATTTAGTCCTAAGAATAGTGGAGTATGTCATGTGATACCTCAGTATTTAGTTGTAAGAATTATGGAGTGTGTAATATGGTACCTCGGTATTTAGTTGTAAGAATTATTGAGTATATCATGTGATACCTCTGTGCATTTATTTAGTTGTAAGAATTATGGAGTGTGTCATGTGATACCTCAGTATGTAGTTGTAGGAATTATGGTGTGTCATGTGGTACCTCAGTATGTAGTTGTAAGAATTATGGTGTGTCATGTGGTACCTCAGTTTGTAGTTGTAGGAATTATGGTGTGTCATGTGGTACCTCAGTTTGTAGTTGTAATAATTATGGAGAGTGTCATGTGATACCTCAGTACATGTATTTATTTGTAAGAATTATGGAGTATATCATGTGATACCTTGGTACATGTATTTAGTTGTAAGAATTATGGAGTTTGTCATGTGATACCTCAGTACATGTATTTAGTTGTAAGAACTAAGGAGTATATCATGTGATACCTTGGTACATGTATTTAGTTGTAAGAATTATGGAGTTTGTCATGATACCTCAGTTTTAGCACAGGAGCTCAACACCAAGAATCCACAATGAAACCCACCCTTTTCAAATTGTACATTCCTAATTTTCATCAAATAAGAGGCAAGTAGAAGTGTAGGTTTCATTGTGGATCATTTTGTCAAGCTCCTTTGGTTGGTAATTGTATGAATATTGGAATGTGTTATGTGATACCTAAGTATGTTGTTGTGAGAAGAATGGAGAGTGTCATGTGATGCTATGCAATGACAATAATTCCTGTATCAAAGACTTTTAATTTTTCACGTAGGAGGATTATGAGATTATAGGTGACCTAGCATCAGAAAGAAAACATGGTGGACCTAAAAAGTGGCGTCAACTACGAAACAAATTATTGAATGATCTGGAAATATATGTTGATGAAAGAGAGACAAATGAGGTATCCAGAGGTATGTATATCTTAACGTAGAGAAAAAAAGGGGTTCGAATGTTTTGTCTTGTTTGTGTGTCAGAAAGTTTACAATGGTCAGCTTTGATATAGCAAGTTGGACCATAGAGAAAACTCCTGTTGTGGGTATAGTGTTGATGAGGTTTGTGATAAGATGTGTCAGATATTCAATCCTCATCAATGGTACTTTAAACTGAAAATTTTAATGTTTTCATCTGTAATAAGTAAAAAAAAAGATAGGTATTCAATGAATTTGATAAGAGTGAATGAATAAATGAAGGCTTCATATTTTTGTCGATAGGTATTCAATGAATTTGATAAGAGTGAATGAATAAATGAAGGCTTCATATTTTTGTCATAAATTTTCCACTTTATATATTTTAGCATCATTAGAACTCCTGACAAAGAAATGTGGATGTGTAGTGAAAGCATCACTACAAGAATTAAACAAAAAAAGTGTAGTAATTACATGTGATGCAGCTGAAAATGTTTAAGCTGAGGATATTAAAAAATTTCAAGGTAAGTCATTCATGAAGAATTTCTATTTCTCAATTATCTAAGAATAGCTAGTCATTACACCTGACTGTCAAAATTTGTACATACATGTATTCGGCTGGATTGCAGAGCTGTATTGATTGAGAATGTTCTTCTGTCTGTCAATTCATTTGTCAACGTATTGGTTAGCCTTTTAGTTTACATTCATTCTTTTTAGTGGTAATAGATCAGGGTTCAACAGTAAGGCACATCCAATCGACATTGTTGTGTAAAAATTGGCGTCGGACGGGCAAAAAATGGTGCAGGCCGTCTGAATGGACGTGTCACCTGGATCGAGCACAATGTAAATGATTATTATCGGGCACATTTAAACATAACATTTACCTGCATTTTAATCAACAGTTATACGTAATATGGGGTATCAAAAATGTTCTGCATTTGATTGCATTCTGTAACTGTCTGCGCGTGTCTCTTAGGAAACTAAACGCAATTTTGACTGCTTTGTCATACAAAATTTAGATGACTTGATATCACTCCATATACATGTAACTGGCTTTGTCGTATAAATATCATATGCATTATGGTCGTAGTTTTATGCAATCAAGTTATACAAACAAAATGTTTAATGGAAAGCGTCATGACGTCAGGGGAAAATCGGAATCTAACACGAATTTTGTAAATAGAATTTGATAGTGCGCACCGGTAATCGTTTAACTATATCTTAATTTTAGGATTTAGCAAGATCTTCTGAACGGTGACAATTTAACTTAATGTTTTTGAATGACAAATTAAACAAAATTGTGTTTATCAAAATTCAGAAGTGAGCTGTGCGGACAGAGGATGTTCATACCTCATATTCCATGACTTCCCCTAAGAACATTACGGACGTTACGTTCACACAAGTTCCCTGTATTCAAAGTCGATCAGCATAAATTTTGGATAAATTGACAACTTGAATGAGAGGGTGAAGGTTAACAAAAAATGATGTCAGAATTTGTTTTATGGCCATTTTGCACATATAAGTCGGCACTTAAATTACCAACTTAAAGATTAATTGGACTACCCAAATTTTCACTTGGACGGGTTAAGTGTGCCAGAGCTAGTCCGATTGGACCACCTGTTTCAAAAGTTACTGTCGAACCCTGTAGATGAACTTCATTTTTCTTCAAAGAATTGACAGAGGTTGACAACACATTGTTTGGTAATATTTTGACTGATGCCACAACTATGTCTTTGATGATGATTTGTTATAACCATGACATTTCTTTTTAAGTCAGTAAGAAATTAACCATCAAGTTATGTCAGGCATCTAGCCATCAAACTTTGTTATATGAAGATGGTCTATTTGTTTAGACTTTATACTTGGCTTGTAGATCAACCTTGATGAGAACTATTGAGTTGCTATCATCGATGTGACCTGTTTTTCACTGTTCAAGGTCAAGTGCTAAGATTGGTTAACATTTTGGTTTGCTCTTAAGAGTGATAATTTGTGGACTTTATACTTTTTATTTAGGTCAACTTTTATAGTACAAATGAATTGCTATAGTTATAAGTGACCTTCCCCTTTTAAAAGTCAAATGTTTTAATTTTTTATCCTTTGTGTCTACATTTGCTTTTGTTCCGTATGGAGGAATATACTGACCAGGACCACAAAATTCTTGAACCAAGGTCACATCTGCATGGTTACAGTGAAAAGTAGGATATTTCCTAGCTACAATTTTTCTGATTGGCTGACACATTTTTTACTTCTCCTCTGAAACTGCTTCACAGAATTTCACCAAACTTTACAGGAAGCAAGTACACAATGTCCTTCTCAAATCCTCACTAAAAGTTATTTCCTTTGGGTCTTAGACTGACTTCATTTAAAACATTTCAAGAACATATAGTCTCCTCAGGTGAGTGATGTGGCCCCCTTAGGCCTCTTGTTCCGTATTGAGGATAATGCTGACCAGGACTACAAAATTCTTGAACCAAGGTCACATCTGCATGGTCAGAGTCACAGTGAAAAGTATTATATTATCCTAGCCACAATGTTTCTTCCTCTTCCCTGTATTGAATAATATTTCGTAGAATTGTTGCTAAGGACCCAAGATCTTGATGATAGTGATTACATGGAGGATGAGATGTTACATTGAAAGAGCATTTGAATTGTTTTTATCAGTATTTGTATTGCTTTCAGAAAGGGAATATTTCAGTAATCATTCTTATTTTTGTCTCTTTTTCACAGTTCTCTACAATACAAAAGGAATATTAACAGTGAGTCGAGATTGGTTGTTTGATACTTTGACTGATTACAACATTCAACCATATGACAAATATCTTGTAATTGAATTAAAAAGGCAGAAGGATATGCTGATATATTCACCTGATACTGAGGGTAGTGAGGATATGCGAGTTGAAGATGTTGATGTAGATATGCAGGATGAGGATGGTGAATCCAGAAGGTCTGAGGGTGAAATGGCCAATGATGGGAATAATGCATCAAAAAACCCCGAGATTCTGATTGAAAATTCACCTGATAGTGAGGATTTGCGAGTTGAAGATGTAGATGTAGGTAGGCAGGTTGAGGATGGTGAATCCAGAAGGTCTGAGGGTGAAATGGCCAATGATGAGAATAATGCATCAAAAAACCCTGAGATTCTGATTGAAAATTCACCGGATAGTGAGGATTTGCGAGTTGAAGATGTTGATGTAGATATGCAGGTTGAGGATGGTGAATCCAGAGGGCCTGAGGGTGAACTGGACGATGATGGGGATAATGCATCAAAAAACCCCGAGATACTGATTGAAAATTCACCTGATACTGAGGATAGTGAGGATTTGCGAGTTAAAGATGTTGATGTAGATATGCAGGATGAGGATGGTGAATCCAGAAGGTCTGAGGGTGAACTGGCCAATGATGGGAAAAATGCATCAAAAAACCCCAAGATTCTGATTGAAAATTCACCTTGTACTAAGGATAGTGAGGATTTGCGAGTTGAAGATGTAGATATGCAGGTTGAGGATGGTGAATCTAGAGGGTCTGAGGGTGAACTGGCCGATGATGGGGATAATGCATCAAAAAATCCTGAGATTCTGATTGAAAATTGGAATTGTGAATCAAAAAGAAATGAGGAAATGCTTTGTTTATCACCTGTTGATTTTGATTTGGATGAGGAGGATTTTGAAACAAATAGAAATGATATGTATCCTGAAAATATTCTAGAGTCACCACCAATTTGTTTAGGTGTTCAGAGTGAAAATGATGATGATGATGATATCAGGGATCCAGACTTCGAAGTATCAAAATCTGAATTGGATTCTCAGGTTCTCTCTGATTCAACAGATTCTGAATCTGAGATGTCAGAGATTGTCCCAGTGCCTATCAAATTTGACAAAAAGCATCTCAAGCAAAAGATAAGCACAATAAGCCAAAATGAGGACATAAAAGTCCAACCATCTAACAACAAAACTGGTGTTCGAGTATGGGATAAGTTACATTTCTGCCTTTATTGTGAGAATAGCTATACAAATATTACAAAACACTACTTGGGTCGTCATAAAGATGAAACTGAAATTCAAAGAATACTAGCCATGAAGCTTGGTTCAAAGGAAAGAAAATCAGCATTGCTTAAGATAAGAAATAGTGGTGATTACAAACATAACACAGATGTTCTGGAAAAGGGAAGTGGAACTGTCATAACCTGGACAAGGAAGGAGGAGAAAACCTCTCACAGCAACTACTTGCCTTGTGAGGACTGCCTTGGTTTCTTCTTGAAGGCAAATTTGTGGAGACACAGAAAACAATGTCCATTCAAAAAAACAGATGTAGTTGGTGCAAATAAAAGATGTCAATCTCAGGCATCTTTACTCTTGCCTAGTTCCATTGGAGTTTGCACAGGACTGAAAGAAAAAGTGTTAAGTCGCATGAGTACTGATGAAGTAACAGTGGTTGTGCGGAATGATCCAATTATAATACATGTTGGGGAAAAGCTGTTTCAGAAGCATGGGCAGTTGCCACATCTGTACAGTCATATCAGTCAGAAGATGAGGGAACTGGGAAGATTTCTACTCTCTGTCAGGAAAGAAGATCCAGAGACAAGTACAATGTCAAAATTGCTCGTACCAGAAAAGTACCCTCTAGCTGTAAAGGCAACACAGAGTTTATGCGGTTATGGCAACAAAGATAATACATACAGCAATCCATCTTTAGCTCTTAAAATTGGACACTTGCTGAAGAAATGTTGTAAGGTAAAGATATACAAGGCATTAATATCAAGAACTGAAACCAATGATGCTGAGAAATTCTGTCGTCTGTGTGAAGAATATTGGGAGGACGATGTATCAAATGCAGCTTTGCAAACACTTAAAACTGAAAAGAGGAGTAAAGGAAATATCTTGCCGTTAACAGAAGACATAAGAAAGGTTCAAAATCTTTTGAAGGAAAAGTCAAGAAGTATGGCTGAGAAACTTTCAAAAAGTTTTACAAAGGCAGGATGGGATACCCTGAATCAAGCAACACTGGCGAGTTTGGTTATATTTAATCGCAGGAGGGGAGGAGAAACTGAAAGAATAACAGTTGACAATTACAGGAATGTGAAGCTGAAGCACACTGCTGATTCAATCAAAGAAGTAGAAGAGGCTCTGTCACCTGTTGAAAAGGTCATGTGTAGAACATTTCAAAGAATAGAAATTAGAGGAAAAAAAGGTAGAACAGTACCAGTCCTCCTTCCACCAAATTTGAGAGAGCATATAGAGGTATTGTTACAACACAGACAAGAAGCAGGAGTACACAAAGACAACAAATATCTTTTCCCAAGATCTTCCTTTGATTCATTAAATCCACTGCGAAGTGCAGATTGTTTAAGAAGATTTGCAAATGAAGCTGATTTGTCCTTTCCAGAAAACCTCACCAGTACGAAGTTGAGAAAGCATGTTGCCACAATTTCACAAGTGCTAGACCTCAGCAAGTCAGATCTTGAAAATATGGCTAACTTCCTTGGGCATGATATTGAAGTACATCGATCTTTCTACAGGATCCCTCAGGAGACTCTCCAAGTGGCAAAAATGGGACGACTTTTAACAGCATTTGACAATGGAACAGTCTCCAAATATAGCGGAAAGCCTTTAGATGAAATCCCAGTTGATGAAGGTTTGTCCAGAATTTAATTTAAAAAAGAATGCGGGTGAATAATATGCATTTTTACTTTACCTTGGCCATAACTTTTGAACAGTAAGAGGTAGGGCTTTCATAATACGTGTGCATTTCTTATGGCAAGACCTTCCTATTGGTACCAGAAATTTTGACCTCATGACCTTGACCTTTGAGTTTGACCTACTTTTAAAAGCTTTAACCTATGTTATAAGTTTTGAATGGTAAATGATAAGGGTTTCAAATTTCACATGATTTACCTTTTGGCAATATCTTCTATCAATTGGCACCACAGTTTTTGACCTTTTGACTTAAACCATGAAGTTTGAACTACTTCACAAATGAAAATGTTTATACTGATAAAGTTGTGAATGGATACATTCATGCTTAACAAACACATCTTGTTGTATGAGTATGGAATACTTCTAGATTTCCTCATGATATGAGACTTGTCTCGTAAACACATCCTGTTATACCCCTGCCAATGCAGTTGAGGGGGTATTGTTACACCCCTGTCAATGAAGTGAGAGGGTATTGTTACACCCCTGCCAATGAAGTTAAAGGGGTATTGTTACAAGCCTGCCAATGAAGTTGAGGGAGTGCATGTATTGTTATATCCTTCCCAATGAATTTGAGGGGATATTGATAAAACCCCTGCCAATGAAGTTTAGGGGATATTGTTATACACCTGCCAGTGAAGTTGAGGGGGTATTCTGGTTTCACCCTGACTGTCTGTCCATCTTTTCTGTCTGGCTACAGAAATGTTCTTATCTTAACTTTAAGAATTCTTGATGAAACTTCACATGTAGATTGTTCCTGGAGAAAGAGGAGCTCTTTTGATTTTTTGAGGTTCAAAGGTCAAACTTTAAACTTAGCATGTATGGAAAATAGCATTAAATGGTTTTTCCTCACCACAGCAAATATGATTCTTGACCTATAGTGATGAAACTTTAACATGTCAATATCTAGATTGTTTTTGTTTGACCTAAGGAGGCTTCTCCACACCACAGCTCAAGTTATTCTTTGCCTGTTTTAATGAAACATTACACAAAGATTCCTTATTAGTAAAAGAAGAGCACTATTGTTTTTGGTGTAAAATTGAAATATGTCATGCATGAAAAGCAGTGATGTTTATGCACTAAAGCTGAGTTATTCTTTACCTTCAATGATAAAACCAAAGAAGGCCTATCTATGATTAAAGGGAGAAACCTTTTGATTTTGGATAAAAAAACAAAGGTCAACATCAGACTTCGATTGTATTGTAAACAGTGTTTTTGTTGTACCAGGGGAGCATGGGTTGTGTAATTAACCAACACTTATAATTAAGGATTTTTAATACTTGTTGGGCTAGTTTAGATTATTAGGTCAGAAGTTTAAAAAGATCAAGAAAGCTATGCATAGATGTGATGTTACAATTAATTGCTGTGGAAAGAGAGGGCATTTTTGCGCACCTTCTATGGTCAGATGTTGATTTATAAAGTGGATGTTGTTGTCTCATCCCATTTTGTGCTTTATTTACACTTTTATATGCAAATAAGATTAATCTTCTCATAAAATTTATTTTGTAGAGTGGGAGGTTGATGATGAAGCTGATCCTCTTGAGGATACTTTTGATGACGCTGAAGAAACTATGGAAACTTCATCTTATAATGGTAAGAGAAAATAAGTGTGGAAAAATTATTTTTTATACTCCCATCTTTAGAAGAATGTATTGTGGTATGGCCCTGACAGTCCGTCCATCTGCCAGTGTGTCTGTCCCTTCATTTGTGGAGAAAATACAAACAAAACCATTAGCCCTTGAATATTCTGACACAAAGATTACTTTGACTAGGATAAAAGGAGATCCTGGTGACAATCACAACAGCACTCACAATAGAGTACCATTGGGAGCCTAGACAGACCCCTAGCAAGCTAGAGGTGGGACCAGGTGCTCGGGAGGAGTAAGCATCCCCTGTTTGGCTAGCCGCACCCGCTGTCAATGCTCATGCTTAGAAATGAAAATAAAATCGGCAAAACAAGCCATATCTATATAGAAAGTGCTATGGCAACCATGCCAGGATAAGACAATTAAAACACTGTCAAACCCCTCGTGGGGAAATTTTTCATGAGCTCCCGCTGTCAATGCAGAAGAAACCTACAGAGATTTAAGGTCTGGGTCACAGGAAACTATAATATTCATACTCTGTTGTTAGAATACAGACCAAACTACATGTCCTAGAATAATCAACTTACCACATTGGATCACCATTAAGAGAAAAAGCGAATACTCTGTCCTTTTTGTTTTCATGGTCAGAGGTGTAAGGTCAAGGCCACAGCAACTTCGATTTTTTAAAACCTTTAGGGAAAGATATGACTAAACTTTTCCATAATCTCTTCAAACTTATCACAAAAAATGACCATGGTGAGAGGAAGAACCCTATTGTTATTACAGCACTACAAGATGTAGGGGAGATGTACTGCATCTACTTCATACGTAGCATGCTGGTTATAAATAAACTGAAGAATTTCTTAGTTCTTGAGTGTAAATAAATTATTATCCTTCTTCAAATTTTTTTCAGCAGCCTCCTCATCATCACATGAACCACAGTCATCCAGATCACAGCAGTTGTCACAGGAACAACAGGCATCTAGTGAGAATTTATCATTTCTTGTTTGGGGGTATAAGTATTTCAAAACGCAATTTTGTTTTCTTGCTAATGCTTTATTGTTGTAACATAAACAATGATTAATGTAAAGGTGATTTATTAGAACCTATGTGTGGTTCATCAATTTACTTGTTTTATGGATGTGACAATTTGTTTGAAATTCCTACCCTTTTTATTATACCCCCGCCAACAAAGTGTGGGGGGGGTATACTGGTTTGGTTTTTTTTTTAAATAAGAAAGTCTGAATACTTTCATCAGAACTATCTACAGGGTAAGTTAAATTATTATTAAGAAACAGAAGGTGTAAATGAAAATAATTATCACTTTTCAAATATTTTCAGCATCAGACTCCTCATCATCACTTGAACCACAGTCATCAAGATCACAGCAGTCGTCACAGGAACCACAGTCATCAAGATCACAGCAGTCGTCACAGGAACCACAGGCATCCAGTGAGAATTTCTCATTTCTTGAATAGCTTTACACAACAAAAAATACTTTATATCACCTGCTTTTAACAAATGGGGATATTAAGACTTGTTGTCTGGCAGTCTGTCACAAAAATGTTTTCTTTTATTTTTCTCGATGTGTTTATTCATTAAAGCAAAAGCATATAAACATTCGTATACACAAGTGGAACATGTCAGAGAAATAAATGGTATTCTCTATTTCATCTATTACAGGAAGAGTGATCCTGTCGAAGGAACAAACAACCACTTTGAAAAACATTTTCAGAGAAAATATACTCTTAAGAAAGGAACTAAGGAGGGATCAGTGTGAGCGTGCTGCTGGGCAAAGTCCTTGTCTTCAAAATCTTGGTTGGAAAAAAATTAAGAACACTATTCACAATTGGATAACATGTGAAAAGAGAAAAATGATGGCTTTTTCAAAGAAAAAGAAATAAACTCAACATAAGATTGACTGAAGAATGTACATATGATACATGAATTTCACAGAAGGCTTATAAATAGTTTAAAAGTAATTACATGTACGCTTGAACTGTTAGTACAGAAAGTTCAGTCTTTTAGAAATGTGATGGTCTAGTAATGCACCGGATATTTTGTGTGGACGAAAGGATCATAGAAAATGGATGTGGTTATTTTCTCCTATTTAACTCTGTCCAATCTCATGATCCCCATTTCTGAGAATGTATAAATGATTCTTTTTGGTGAAAATATATGAGTCATACTATGTCAGTTGATACCACAGTATGAGGTGGCGAGAGTATAGGAGTTATGCTATGTCAGTTAATATCACAGTACAATACATGTATAAGGCGGTGAGGATATAGCAGTTATATTATGTCAGTAGATACCACGGTATGAAATTACTTAAATATAAAAGTTACATTGTATTTGTTGATACCCTATGTAGTATTAGGTGGTGAGAATATTGAAATTAAATTTTGTCATTTGATACCTAAGCATGAATTGGTAAGATGATATTCTAGTATGATATGAGGTATTGAGAATGTAGGAGTTTGTCAGTTCATTGTCAAGAATTGAGAATATTGATAGAGCAGTATGAAGTAGTGATGATATAGGAATATGTCAGTTGTAACCTCAGTTTGAAGTATTGCAAGTATTGGAGTATGTTTGGTGATAACACAGCATTAATTTTTTATGCACCCAGAATCAAACATTCGAGGGTGTTTATTTTTTGGCATGTCTGTCTGTTTGTACAAAACCCTAAACATTGGGCTTAACATTTGAATGAAAGCTGATAGAGCTTTAAAATTTCTCATTTCATGTGTGTATTCTAGTGTTGTATAATCGGAATAATTTCATAATCGATTATCGGTTTATAATCGGAGAGAATTTTAATCGATTATTTCGATTTAATCGGAAATAGTTCTTTCTTGTTTTTACAGAAAGAAATATGACAAGTAATGAATAAACTTCACTAAATCTTATGCTTATATACATAGCAAAATGTCTAGAAAGAACTCTAACCACAGAATAATAAAATCCTGTCTAGTAAGTGAAATATTTTGTCAAGATCACAGCAGTAATGGTCGACTTTATACGGCATATGCAGGGATGGGAGGGGGTGTTCCATACGACCCAAGAGTTAACTTAAGATTTTGCTCATTCAAGGAATCAAGCAATATCTTCGTAGTAACAGTGCTGTGAAATTCACTGACCATGTCCTTCTTACAAAGCTCAGGAATTCGGCATAAAAACTAAAAAAGATTTTTTTTCTAGACGAGTAGACATTGACGTATCGCAGGCCCGTATCGCATCTGACATTAAAGTTTTCTATAGGAGTACTTGTCATTACTATTAAATTCAATGAGAATCCTAATTCCATCCATTGTATGCCTTAGAGAGTGTATCCTTTTCAAATTATTTACGCTACGCCCGGAACTTCAACTCGTAGAAACGATCGTTGATCTACTTTCGTTTTATTCGTACTTGTCATACGCGAATTCGACCGAAAACTATGTCATTCTTTTCCACGTTAAATATTTCCGATTATAATCGATTCCTAAAAACATAATCGATTAATCGAAATCGAAGGGTATTAGCGATGATGTCGCCGATGTCGGCGATAATCGTTACAACACTAGTGTATTCCATGTAAGAAGACCTTTCTGTTGTTATATAACTTTTGAATGAAAGTTGATAGAGCTTTCTTGTTTAATGTGTGTATTCCTTGTAATAAGACCTTTCTGTTGATACCATATTTTTTTTACCTTGCAACCTTCAGCTTGACCTTTCACCTACTTTTGAAAACCTTCAACATTGGGCATAACTTTTGAGTTGAAGGTGATGAAGCTTTCATTTTTATTATTTTTAATAATAATAAATAATTTTTAACTTGTTCAACTTAATATACATGTATAACCAAATGTCCGATGTAGAAACACACATGTCTGATGCCTTACAAAAAAGTTTCCCATACACTGCTCTGTAAAAAGTGATGAGGATAAGGGTGAATGCCTTTTTATATCTGTATATTGCAGTATGTAGTATTTAGTTATGAGAGTAAAAGAGAATGTCATTCGATACAACTGATCGTAATTATGAGAATAATAAATACCTCAGTAGACTAGAGAATAATGAGTGTGTCATGTGATACCTCAATATATAGTTGAGAATTATAGACTGTGTTATTTAATACCTCCATATGTAGTCTAGAGAATGATTGAGTGTGTCATGTGATACCTCAGTATGTAGTCTAGAGAATAATAAAGTGTTATGTAATACCTCAGTATGTAGAGTTGATAATTATAGAGTGTGTTATTTAATACCTCAGTATGTAGTCTAGAGAATGATTGAGTGTGTCATGTGATACCTCAGTATGTAGTCTAGAGAATAATAAAGTGTTATGTAATACCTCAGTATGTAGAGTTAATAATTATAGAGTGTGTTATTTAATACCTCAGTATGTAGTCTTGAGAATGATTGAGTATGTCATGTGATACCTCAGTATGTAGTCTAGAGAATAATAAAGTGTTATGTAATACCTCAGTATGTAGAGTTTAGAATAATAGAGTGTGTTATTCAATACCTCAGTATGTAGACTTGAGAATAAAAGAGTGTTTCATGCTTAGTTGTTTAATTGTAAGAATAGTTAAGCATGTTTTCTGATACCTCATTATGTACATATTTTCCTTATAAGTGCCCTGCAAAATGGTGGAAGCCCTATTATAGGAATCACTGTGTCTGTCTGTCCGTCCATCTGTCAAAAACTTTAACCCTAGACATAAATACTGAACTATGGCTTTCATAGTTGGCTTGTGTATTCCTTGCGACAAGACCTCTCTGCTTGTACGAAATTTTTATTGCCTTTTGACCAAGGTCAAGGTCAAACTATGGCATGCCTCCAGCGAGGCCTTGACTTACAGTGTCAGTGTTCTAGTTTTAATGGAAACCTGAGTCGGTTTATATGATACATGACAGCACAGCATTTCACTGAACCTTAAAGGGAGCAAGTAAAGAACTTCCTGTGTTTTCACATTTATCAAATATGTCTACGTAATAATTCTAATTGGCTTGATCCACTCTCTTATTTCGTGGCAACAATTAGTTCGAATTTCAGATTATCAATTTGTCTCTCTATAGAATTACATGTCTTAGGTGAGTTACATGTATATGCCTCTAATAGTTCTTCTAATAAGTTGTATATGGTCGTATTTACCACGTTTCTATGTTTGATTCTAATTTCGTTCAACAGATTTCATAAAATTGAATCTTACGCTGCTTATTGTTCATTCTTACTGTTGATTATTTTGATATTAAAATTTGTCACAAACATTCTTAGTTTTTCATATAATGCAACAGTAGAAGAAAGGAACGGAACCTTCCCTATTTACAAGGATAAAAGGAGATCCTATTTACAAGTACCTGAAACATGCATGTCTGATGCTGTAGATTTATCTGTTCTTAAATGATGCTATTGAATTTGAAGACTTCAAAGTCGGATTCTATTTAGTTTTGACACACTTGGTTCTATTCAAAATCATATCTTCAAGGTCGATCCTCAAGGTTAACTTCAGTACCAAAAAGCAGATCCTCTATGTTCTAGCTGTATGGCAAGTTTTAAAGTGATACTGCATAGAGTAATGGCGTATGTCCAGTTTATAAACATAGGTATATACAGATTACATAGCTCATATCCAGAAGCAATTTATCACTTGGGCAGAAAAAAAGGTCGATGTCATTTTATAAAAGTTTGATCAAAGATTTGCAGTTCTTTTACTCTATATTTGCGCAAAATCACCTGAACATGAAAAGTAGGTCAATGAAAGGGGAGGATTTCCAACAACACTCGGTTGCAGCAACCACGGCAAAACTTAAAACACCCAATAAAAAAACACAGCAGACACTCGAAGAAAGAGACGCAAAAGGGACAAGGAACACCAATTCACAACAAATGAGTTAAAGAAGATCCTGACGATAATCTCAACAGCACTCACAATAGAGCACAAAATTAGACATCGACGGACCCCTAGCAAGCTAGAGGTGGGACCAGGTGCCCGGGAGGAGTAAGCATCCCCTGTTGGCTAGCCGCACCCGCCGTCGATGTTTATGAAGCATGGAAATGAAAATACATAAAATCCATGCACTGTCTGACGTTATGTCAATATAGAAAGTGCTATGGCGATAATGTCAGGGAGGTATATTCAAAACACTTACTGTCAAACCCCTCGCGGGGAACTTTTTTACGAGCTCCACACGGCAAAGGGCATAAGTGTGACACAAATGAGTTAAAGAAGATCCTGACGATAATCTCAACAAAAGACTATACATAAACCAATGGGCAACCGGTGCCGACTTAGGACGGCCATTTTCCATGCAAGTAGCAGACGATGTGGTTATCCGGATCATATGCGCACAACCCTCCCACTTTTCCGATTACCCAGTGGTATCGAAGAACGCACAATTGTGGTATAAAATAACCTCCCTTTAAGATGAACACACGGAGAGCATGACGCAGAGGCCCCAAGAAACACACAGATGGATTTGTAAATGGATATTAAAAAGCAGAAGGTCAAGGTCATTTTATGAATGTTTGATCAAAGGTACAGACCGATTTGCAAGCATTACATGATATGCAAGTTTGGTACATGTAGCACTCAAAATTTGCTCAATATGGCTTTTAAAAGCAAAATCACTCTATCAGAAAAATTAGATCAAGGTCATTTTATGAAAGTTTGACAATATGCATCCAATATGCTTTGTATATTTTACCATGTATATAAGGTCTTTCCCTCGATGTTTGATTTTCAGAGTATATGTGTCATGCACCTGTGGTCAAAGCCATACCTCCTATACTGGTTATAGCACAGTATCTTGAAACTTTTATACATTGGTTCACTATGGTAAGAGGATTTTGTCATACGTGTAAAGAGCAAAGTCAGTTTATCAAACCTAAATGGTGTTTTGTTTTTGTTTTTGTTTTTTCTTCACTTTTCTTATTTATTAAATAGTAAATTGTGGGACAATAAAAGAAAATTGATATGTAAACCCGTCTGTTAGCCTTGTATGTGCTTTAGAGCTCGCCATGAAATATATGCATGAATCGGCTGTAACGAAAGAGACGGATCTGATATTCACGACGAGATGAAGACCTAAAGGTCAAATAATGTATCAAAGGAAACAACGTAGCTCTGCCTAAAACTTGGAGGTGCACAACATCCCAAAATTTCTTACGAGCAAAAACAAAACAAAACAAAACAAGAGGCCCAAGGGGGCCACATCGCTCACCTGAGGAGACTGTATGTAACTATGTTTTCAATCAAAGTCAGTATAAGAACTGAAGAAAATCACTTTTAGAAGGACAATGTGTACTTACTTCCTGTAAAGTTTGGTGACATTCTGTGCAGTAGTTTAAGAGGATAAGTAAAAAAAATGTGTCATCCAATTAGAACCTATGGAGGACATCTTGGGTTTCCGATCGGCTCGAAAAACACAAACTTGGTAGAATAAGAGGGCAATGAGTACTTGCTTCCTGTGAAGTTTCATGAAATTCTGTACAGCGGTTTCAGATGAGAAGTCGAAAATG
The DNA here is from genome assembly GCA_028142955.1 of Pinctada fucata. NCBI lineage: Eukaryota > Metazoa > Mollusca > Bivalvia > Pterioida > Pteriidae > Pinctada > Pinctada fucata. Next base: position 15,852,051 of record AP027110.1, on the reverse strand, counting down.
CGTCAGCCAATCAGAGCCCGTGGCAGCCATCTTGGATTTCCGATCGGCTCGAAAAACACAAACTTGGTAGAGGGCATTGAGTACTTGCTTCCTGTGTAGTTTCGTGAAATTCTGTGCAGCGGTTTCAGAAGAGAAGTCGAAAATGTGTCAGCCAATCAGAGCCTGTGGCGAACATCTTGGATTTCAGATCGGCTCAAAAATCACAAACTTTGTAGAGGGCATTGAGTACTTGCTTCCTGTGAAGTTTCCTGAAGTTATGTGAAACGGTTGCAGAGGAGATGTCGAAAATGTTAAAAGTTTATGCCGGACGGACGACAGACGGACGACGGACGGCGCGCTATGACAATAGCTCACTTGAGCTTCGCTCAGGTGAGCTAAAAAGGGGGGGGGGGGGTAAAGAATGGAGGTGTCATGTTGTTCTGTACGCACAAATTTAGACATCTCTAGTACAGTTCTAAATTTTGGCTCTATAAGTATATGAATAAATGTCTGGCCGGTAGCGAGCTAGGAATATTTTTGGCAAAATATAGACTTATTTAAAATACTTTCTTACGGAAGCTAATTCATGCCATGTTATATCTTTTCACTATCTGATAGTTACGAGAAAAGTTGCTCGTAGTTACGAGAAAAAATTCTCGTAATCACGAGAAAAGTTTCACGTAGTTACCAAAAAAATCCTCGTAGTAACAAGAAAAGTTTCTCGTTGTTACGAGAAAAAAATTCTCGTAGTTACGAGAAAAATTTCTCGTAGTTACGAGAAAAAAATAATACAATATGAATGGCATGATATTTGGCAAAAAAAGCCTTGAAGTTCCTAGATTGAAATTCTTGAATAATCCACATTTTTAATGAAAAAAGATGTAAAAAAAAAAAGATTTGGCCACAATAAAACCTTCAACAAAATTTGCAAATTTCAAATGTGATGACTTAAAACATTTATTAGCTACTTTTGATATGAATTCATGTCCAAAGTATGTAAAGACTTCCCAAAAAATTGAATGAAAGTAAGCATTAACACATCACTCTATGACAAACGTGACGACTTCAATTCAATTCCTAGGCACCTGGTCTAACCCCCATATCGGGAGTTCGCTTCTTTTCATATGATGGAGGTTTTTGTTTGTTTGCTTTGGTTCCTGTTTTATCCTGATTTTGTATGCCTTCTGTTCCTGATTTTCTGAATTATCGATTCTGTGCTGTATACAGGGATATGGTCATTATCCATATTTTGTCATTTCCAGTTTTCAGCAGTTTTTGATGAAATTTGTTATAATTTTTAACCCGAAATTTCCACGAAATACCTGAATTGGCAAAGTTTAAACCTAATTCATTGTAGAGTAGGACCTTAAATTTATGCTTTCAGAAAATACTTTCAAATTTCACAACATCTGGGGTATCTTGGAGAAATCGTATCAGTACAGGGATACCATAAAATACCTATTTTTATTACCCAAAGATAAATGTAAATATCAAACTTTAACATTCAAATTATTGAAAGAGTTGCAAACTGAAACAAAAGAATGATAGTTGAAATTTAGTTGAGGCCCTCGAGTTCTTGCTTTCTTTAAGGTTTCGTGAAATAACGAGCATCAGTTTTGGAGATGCCCTCGGTGGCCATATTTGTTGACAGATCGACACGAAAAACACAAACTTGGTAGAGAAAGAACCTTGATTACTTGCTTCCTGTAAGGTTTCGTGAAATTCTGTTCAGCGGTTGCAGAGGAGAAGTCGAAAATGCGTCAGCCAATTAGAGCCCTCGGTGGCCATATTTGTTGACCGATCGGCACGAAAAACACAAACTTGAATGATAGAGGACCTTGAGTACTTGTTGTGAAATTCTGTGCAGTTGTTGCAGAGGAAAAGTCGGAAATGTTAAAAGTTTATGCCGGACGACGGACGGACAGCGCGCTGTGACAATAGGTCACATGAGCTTTGCTCAGGTGAGCTAAAAAAATGTGTACCAAGTAAGTAGTTCGAACTTCGTTTCTTCTTTATCCTCAAGACATACATCTGTCAACACGTGACTCTACAAAGGGCAAAAAAGCATTGTACATTTCTTTTTTATCTCTCTTACAAATTCTAACTATACAATAAATTGGCATAAGAAAGCGCGGATCTTAAGGATTTAAGGGGGCAAGCCCCCACCCCCTGGAATTTGCCGAAATTGCTTAATTTCCGATTATATGTGTGTGGGGTTTTTTTTTGTCAAAAGCATATACTAGAACACCCTCCTTCCCATACTTAACCATCATTGACTTTTTTTGTGGATCCGTCATGATGAAAGTATATTCAAGGGACTGAATGTTCAAACTTATGCATTTCAAAGCTTTTTCTCATTTAAACAAAATCTTTCCCGTCCCTTTTGCTGAGATAAATGAATCTTGAAAATATAACCTGTATGATGATGATGATGATGATGATGATGATGAATGTTTTCGACAGACGGACGGACAAACACCGACGGTGCGTTATGACTTAAGCTTCGCACAGGTGAGCCAATCAAAATAAGTCATTCACATACATGTGCAAAATTTTGTTGTTATTCTATTGGTCAATTATCTCGTGCCCACGACTTTGCAACTCTTGCTCACGAGATAATCAACCAATAGAAAACTATGATCAAATAAAATGGCGATAATTGATAATTATCAATTATCAACATCGTACGTGATATGTTTTATTTGAAGTACATGTATATATAGCAGAATAAACACTAAATTCAATACCGGAAAATTCCACAAAAAAAAAAAAAACACAAACCAACCCCCCTCCCCCAAAAACCAAACATATATATATATATATATATATATATATATATATATATATATATATATAAAAGCACAAAAAAAGGTACAAGCGACCACGACACTAAACGTGTTTAAACCCAGCGGAAGGGACAGTACATCCCTTGAGCCCTCTGGATACACGAATATGTACTTGTATCCCCTCTTTTGTGCTGTATATATATATATATATATATATATATATATATATATATATATATATATATATATATATATATATAGGGATCATGGTCTGCAGTTTGTCTGTCCGTCTGTCTGTCTGTCCGTCCGTCCGTCCGTCTGTCTGTCACACTTCACTTTTTCAGGTACTTTCTTATCAAAAATAGGAGAAAAATTCTCTCAAATCGCAGCAACTCACCCTCATTGACAACATACTTTAAAATGATCAGACATTTCATTTGAATCACACACAAAAATGCCGTAAAGATTCAAAGTAAACAACGTTTTCAATTTTTTTTTAAAGTCATGTACCTGGTTCTGGTCTAGAATTATTCGAATTTTACTTATCTGAGGACCCATTTCACACAGTCATATTGATGTCTCAAACACTTTAAATTAATAGTAAACACTGACAGGGAAACAAATCAAGAGACACATTATGCGACTTTACACAAATTGTTGAAAAAAACAAATAGAATAATAGGAACTATCATATAAATCTCCGTATTGAATGATAACATCCCCCTTACCTCTTGATCGACGCAACGTTTTTAAAAAAAACATGAGGGAGGGGATGGGGAGTAGAGCACTGCATCATTATATTCAAGCTATGAACCCATTTATGTTACTTTCAACATAAGGGGGGGGGGGGGGGGGTCCGTGTACTTCCAAGAGTCAATCGGGGTACCCCTGAAAAATACGTTTTGTGTGGAGCACAATGCAGGTAATTTTGTAATACAGCATAAGATGTTTACTGTACTTTTGATAGACGAGATTATTTCAATATACATGCATGATCATTATCAATTGTTGCCATTTTATTTGGTCCAAGTTTTCTATTGGTTGATTATCTCGTGAGCACGAGTTACAAAGTCGTGGGCACGAGATAATTGACCAATAGAATGACGACAAAAAGTCGTGAGCACGAGTTACTAAGTCGTATGTACGAGTTACAAAGTCGTGAGCACGAGTTACTAAGTCGTGAGCACGAGTTACAAAGTCGTGCGCACGAGTTACAAAAGTCGTGATCACGAGTTACTAAGTCGTGAGCACGAGTTACAAAGTCGTGCGCACGAGTTACTAAGTCGTGAGCACGAGTTAGTAAGTCGTGCGCATGACTTACAAAAGTCGTGCGCACGAGTTACAAAGTCATGAGCACGAGTTACAAAGTCGTGCGCACGACTTACTAAGTCGTGCGCACGAGATAATTTTTTTCTCACCATGTCCCTTCTATGCTTCCGTAAAAATCTGCAAATTAAACTGTGAAAGTATTTTATAAATTATATTTTGTAACTGAACAACGCTGCATAAGATATCTATATAAATTAATACTAGATTAAAAGTATACAAAGAAGTATACAAAGTTAAACTCTTCAGTATAAAGGACATTCTAGCTAACAAGGAGCAACTCCTCCCCGAATATTAATTTGACCGTTACTATTACAATTGTATTCAACATGTTCAAGTGTTTCCTTGATGCAATAAAACCGGTTACTTAGCTATGATTATACATGCAACTTATGAGATTATGTTTCAAAATAGGTTTGACATTCAAATATTACTTTTTCTGCGTACTGAAATTCGTCTGCGATGGCATGTCAGTGTTCTGTAACAAGTTGTATATTTTCTATATAGGTATAACACATAATATACATACTAAACATTATATAGGTTGTCTAAGATTGAAAGAAATTAAATAAAGTAAATTGTTATGTGTTCATTTATAAATTAAAACGCGTCTGAACCGTTATGTATCAAATTAATTGAGTTATATAGAATGTGTTCGTAAAATCCAATGTTTGACAAGTGCCCGTGTTCGTAAAATCCAATGCCCGGTTTCGTAAAATCCTTTTCATTTCACCCCATAACACATGCTAATTAATTATCTGCATGATCCTGATAAATAGAACAATCCATCAGTTCGAAATATATCTATAAATATTTTTTCTAGATTGTGAACCGTAGAAATCACGAGACATCATTTTGATTATAAAGAAAATAACTTTTTAGTGAGAAACGATGTGCGAAAAAAGGGGAATTCTGGTTAAAAATCGAAGATGTGCGATAATAACAAGCCATGAATACCTCAATTGATAATAGAAATATGGATAGATTATTAATCTCGACAGGCATTGCCTCAATTGCTTACTTTTGCCCCTTAAAACTATCTTCCCGACGGTTTCAACTTCGCATATCTCATCGCTTTTGCTACTTTATCTGCCCGATTCGTAAAATCCTTGCCCGATTCGTAAAATCCTGCCCGGTTCGTAAAATCCGTTTTCCCGGTGTGGTCCATCCCTTTTGAAAACCTTTTATCTACGTACGATTAATATGCATATCTTATATGAATTTTATTAAGGGGAATGCCATATATAGCTTTTATAGCCACAATTTGCTAAACGCGTCGAAGAATTATATTTACAAGTCCTTAAATGTAGCCCGGAACCTTCCCCGGCCCTTTCCAATGTGTAAGAAGGACTAAATGTTCTCCGTTATTACGTATGATTTTGCAAATGTATTGATATTTATCAAATGCATTGTTTTAAACTTTTTTCAAAGCAAAAGACTTACCCCCATCCCAATGGCTTTGACTATCCTTGAAAAAATCTAGATACGCAATAATTTTTGCGTATATATACGTAATACTATTGCTTATTATAATATACGCAATACTATTGCGTTTATATATACGCAATAAATTTATTTTTTCTGTGAAGCTGATGTCAGCTTCCGTATATTGTCGTCTTTAGATGTAACATGTCCTCCGCTTCAGACTTGAATATTTTGAACCAATTCCTTTTATTTGTAATTTAACTTTCTGGCGGATCTATCAAAATTCTATTGATGAACCGAGAAATATCTCGACCCCCTCTCCCCCGCCTTCACTATCCGGTCTTTATCATTTATTTTTATTTAAGGTGGCTCAATAATCCAAGAATTCTTTGTCAGAGGAGAAAAAAATATTTTGTTTATTTAACATTGATATCTGATGATTTATATTTATAATTAAGATTACATATCATCGACCATTTGACTGACTAGTGGTCCTCTGAATATACATAAGTAAACCAATTCCGAAAAAGTCGCAAAACAATGAATTTTGATAGCTAAAAACATGATATATTCATAATGATTCCAGACTGAAACCATTTTTGTGATCATTTTCACAATAATATCATCAAATATGTATATTTCTTTATAGATAATGCTTTCAAAGAGTGAAATAGCTAAAACTGTTCCAGAAAAGTACATTTTGGGTAACCCCCACCCCTAATTGAGAATCTAAAAAATATTACTCAGTACCCTTATTTGACATCAAAGTGATAAGAAGTCTTTGTCAGAAGTTATTTTCTTTTACATATTTCTCAACGACAAACTCTGTCCTTCGGAAAGAAATATAAAAAAGTACATGTTATCGTTCATTCTCATTTAAAATATTTGGTTGTCATAGTAACGATTTTGTAACAATTTGCAACAAGTCAAATTAAAATGCCCTGTTCCCTTAGATGACATTATAACGATGGAAATATTTGTTAAAAACTGTTATAATTGACATATTTTTCAAGATCAGACTCTAATCTTTTAACAAAAGTACAAGACATTCCGTTTTACCTCGTTTCCACATTGTAAAAATCTACTTGGTTTATGCCGGAAGGACGACAGACGACGGACGGCGCGCTATGACAATAGCTCAGGTGAGCTAAAAATCAGACACTCCGAGTCGAGATTATTCTTTCCCAACATTCAGTGAAAGTTTCAAATTCTGATACAAGGAAGAAAACTTACACATAACTACAGTATTAAGAATAAACAAGTTTACAAATGATTTGTCGAAAAAATAAACAAGAAAAGGAAAGTAACATGTGTACTTCTAAATATCCTTGACAAAGCGTTATTCGACCTTTTCTTTTATAAACTCGCCTTTCATGTTTTGTTAGTTAAATGAGTTTTGTCAATAAAGTTCAAGTTCAAGTCAAAGCTTAAAAAATGTTTTGTTCAAAATTTCATATCTGATTCCATCAATCTATTTAGAGATACGGAAATATATATAAGAGAAATAGAACTAAAGTAAACGCAAGCGTTTTTAAACATTTTGACGTTCAAGGTCAGTAAGTGGACGTCACTCCCCTCCCTCGTTCTCGATAATGCGTGCAGTTATCTGTGAAATGGATATATCTTTGAACAAAGCAGGATTAAAGCTAAAATTCATTCGCTTAAATTTATCAAATAGGGAAACTTTATTCGATAACATCTCGTTGCAAAGTGCGAAAGTTGACAAAATTGAAGAAAAATTCTTTAAACCAAAGATTATTAGAGAAACCAAAGTTGAAATATCTTATCTATGATATCGCTAAAATCTCCAAGAAATATCTTGTTTTATAATGAATTTAAGTTTACCTTCTTGAATTTGTTCAAAGGCAACAGGCGGTTTAATTTCCGCTGATGACGTTCTAAAAACGATACGTTTACGGCGTTAGCCAGGATGTCTCACTTACGGGATATTTTTGTATATATAAATTAAACGATACATTTGACTAAATATTTATTTCACTCAGATTGTAGATGATAATTTTCTGTTTCCATCGATACCAAACATGTCGAAATCCGTCTCGAAACAAGCGAATTACGGAGGAGTTTGAAGGCCGAAAACTAAAAAAGTACTGCACTCGATATCTGATGACGTCAAACGATTATTGAGCCTCCTTAAAAACCAATATTTTTTTGTAGAGAAATTTATATATAATACAAATGTTTTCATACATGCAACATATTATGATCATAAACTCTTTTAATATGTAAAAAGATGCATGTTTCTAAAAGGTATGGAAATTATAATAAAACTAGATGACTAATGTTGCAAGCAACATACAGATTTCTTCCTTAGAACCTTAGAACCTCATTGTTCAAATCCAAATCAAAAGATGGGTAGGGCAAAAATTTGAAGAAATATTAAATAATGATCACGAAGAGCTCATGTCTAACTTAGCATTCTGATTTATCAGCAATTAAGGAAAAAAACAAATAATATCTCTGTAAAGTCTGCTCTTGATATTCTTCTACAATTTCACTTTCGGATATAGCGTACATGTGATACGTTTTTTTTTTTTTAAGATGTTGAGGGGAGGGGGGATGATATAGATGGCTAATGAGAAATCAGAATGTGTTTCGATAGTGTGTCTATGGTGGGGGAAGCGTATTTATACTCTTTTTTTCTAACCTTTACGAGCTTTTACAACATGCATACCTCGTTATGCGTGTACATGTATGTACAAGTGTGTGCATTATCTAATATACCTCTGTATGAATGTACACAGTTGTACATACCTCAGTTGTAATCTGTACTGTTATGTGTTGCTGCTTTGAAACAAAGGGTCCCTGCATAATGTTAAAGTGATTTCTCCTTATAGAAACTTTATGTTTATCACTTAAAACTAACAGAAATGCAGTTTTCCATTTAGAAATGCCATACCTCGGAATGTTACTCAAGAAAAACATACCTCGATTTGTAATGTAAACCAGTAAGGGTGTGTGTGTGTGTGTGTGTGTGTGTGTGTGTGTGTGTGTGTGTGTGTGTGTGTGTGTGTGTGTGTGTGTGTGTGTGTGTGTGTGTGTGTGTGTGTGTGTGTGTGTGTGTGTGTGTGTGTGTGTGTGTGTGTGTGTGTGTGTGTGTGTGTGTGTGTGTGTGTGTGTGTGTGTGTGTGTGTGTGTGTGTGTGTGTGTGTGTGTGTGTGTGTGTGTGTGTGTGTGTGTGTGTGTGTGTGTGTGTGTGTGTGTGTGTGTGTGTGTGTGTGTGTGTGTGTGTGTGTGTGTGTGTGTGTGTGTGTGTGTGTGTGTGTGTGTGTGTGTGTGTGTGTGTGTGTGTGTGTGTGTGTGTGTGTGTGTGTGTGTGTGTGTGTGTGTGTGTGTGTGTGTGTGTGTGTGTGTGTGTGTGTGTGTGTGTGTGTGTGTGTGTGTGTGTGTGTGTGTGTGTGTGTGTGTGTGTGTGTGTGTGTGTGTGTGTGTGTGTGTGTGTGTGTGTGTGTGTGTGTGTGTGTGTGTGTGTGTGTGTGTGTGTGTGTGTGTGTGTGTGTGTGTGTGTGTGTGTGTGTGTGTGTGTGTGTGTGTGTGTGTGTGTGTGTGTGTGTGTGTGTGTGTGTGTGTGTGTGTGTGTGTGTGTGTGTGTGTGTGTGTGTGTGTGTGTGTGTGTGTGTGTGTGTGTGTGTGTGTGTGTGTGTGTGTGTGTGTGTGTGTGTGTGTGTGTGTGTGCGTTTGTTAATACCTGGTTGTCACTACAGGAATGTGTTTACACACCAAGGATGCCACTACTTCAGGGAATGTCACTACTTACACTCATGTAGTGGGATTCCAACCATTCAAAAAGACTTTATTTTCCTATAAATTATCATAATTTCATACAATTTCAAAATGTGTTGTTTCCCTGTGTGTATCCGATATTTCAACGTCATGTAATGGGTCAAAATTGGGTTGTTACACACTTTCACAAGGTTGATGAATCTTGCGCATGCGCATTATACAGGAAGAAACGAAAACAAAATGGCGGCACGGATCGTTTGACTAAGGTAAGGTATACTTCATTTTTGTATTTTTATAGCTATAAGACCTAAAAATAACGATAATTTGAGGTGCATGGATGCCGCAGAACTTCCATTTATCATGGCCTAGGGCTTACGAGGCGGCATTTCTCCCACATATTAGTTTGAAGAGATGTTTAAATATCGCTTTGACGGTGGTTTTTTTTTTTTTTTTTTTTTTTTTGTGGAAATTCATGAAAAAAACTCTAAAACGCACTGCATACCACCATTCGCAAGCTTTCTATATGTAATTGCTATTTCCATTAAATTATAATTTTACACCCCCCCTAGTCCGACTTGCAGACCTACGACGGTGTTATCTGTTTTTTCGTCTTCGGTCTGACTGCTATGCATAGGCAAAACTTGAGAATTTCTGTGCGAAAAAAAATTCAGCAAGTCGTCCTTTTTTTGACAAATTCCAGTCTCTTCAACCAAAAAATAACTCACCCAATCCTCCTGCCCCTAAAAATCCCCTCTAAGCCTGGTTTCACCTCTGTGCACATGACAAAATGTAGTCGATCAGAGGAAAATCGGAAGAGAAGAGGCGAAACTATGCTTGGAGGGGACATTTTAGGGACAGGAGGACTGGGTGACTTCTTTTTTTGGTTGAAGAGACTGGAATTTGTCAAAAAAAAGGACGACTTGCCAAAATTATTTTCGCACTGAAATTCTCAAGTTTTGCCTATGCATAGCAGTCAGACCGAAGACGAAAAAACAGATAACACCGTCGTAGGTCTGCAAGTCGGACTACACCCCCCCCCCCCCTCCTCGGGTCGGGTTTAACCCTTGAGTGTTATTAACTGTTCAGGACCCGCACTTGAGGTCAGGTTCAAAGTCAACAATTTTCACAGCTACGTTATGAAAAAATAAAATTGTTTGGTTTAAATTTCTAGGCCGGGATCTGAATACGAAGTTTTCTACTTTCGTTTTGCTACGACCACGTTGTCATCACGAACAACCCACAGGCCCTTTTACCTGTTTACAGCTGACCAACTCGATCACAGGTAGAAATAACGAATATATCTCTTAGAACAACTAGTTAAACTTTAATCCGAAATACCAAATCCAGCACTTTACAGTTTGGAAAGTGGGGGCTGGGTACCCAAACCACCCAAATATCAGGTCCAGGATTACTCCAGAAATGGCTATTATAGCTAAATATGGCTATGATAGCTATAAATGGCTATATTGGAGAAATAATTTTAAGTACTAAAAAATAAAAATTTTGAAGTTTTCTTTCAAACTCAAAATCGCAAATCTTTATGACCATCTGATCAAAGTTTACAAAAGAAGTTGGTATGCAAACTTACAATTTTTAAGTTTTGACCAGGATAAGTTATCAAAGTTTGACTCATTCAATCTCAAAGATGGTACACTTTACATGTCAACTCCTTTAGTAAACATTGTCCAGGTGGTCATAAACATTTGCGATTTTGATTATTAGATCAAAATTCCAAAATTTATTTTTTAGTACTTAAAATTATTGCTCCAATATAGCCATTTATAGCTATTATAGCCATATTTAGCTATAATAGCCATTTCTGGAGTAATCCCGGACCTGAATATGCAAATAACTTGTTGGTGAGGTATTTCAGACTAGTGTGCTGTAGTCTTATTTGATAAGTTTTTCATCTAAACGTGACTATTTTTATTTCAAAGTGAAAAAAGGAAGATCCACAGCCAGCTGATGTTTATCTATTAAAAAAATGAAATCAACCTTTTGTTGTTTTTTATCGGGGAAAGAATGAAAAGGTGTTTTACAGAAAACAATTTAGCAGGTACAAAATAATGTCAACAAATTAAGGTTCAATGTGTCGCCTCGATTTCTGTAAAACACCTTTTCCTTCTTTCCTGTATGTATGATAAAAAACAACAAAAGGTTGGTTCTTATGTTTTAGTAGATAAACATCGGCTGCTTGTGTATAGTACATAAAGGACATGCTATACCCAAAGGTAGATTTTTCGTAATCATGACAATAGAAATGTCAAAATGATTTAGCATGTACAATGTAAGTGGGGGGTTGGGGCGGACAGGGGGTACCTCTCTCTGCCCTCTCAGCCCCCCTTACCTCCCTCCTCCCACCCCCTTCCTTCCCCTCCTTTTCATCCTTCCTTTACCTCCCCCTCCTGCCCCCTTCCTCCCCCTCCTTCCCCTTCCCTCCTCCCTCCCCCTCTCTCCCGCCCCCTTCCTCCCCCCTCCCTTTCCGCCCTGTCCACCCCCTCATGCAAGTTGTTTTGAACCTGCAATGGAAAATCCTTCATAATGATTCATGTATATTCTGTAAAGCCAGTTTCACACTTTCATGGATGCGGGTAATTAAATTATACAGTCTAAGCAATCCATAGCTCATAACAGCATTAGTCTTGACTGGTTGTAGCAATTTGTACCTATCTGTAGCAATCTGGGAGAGCCAAGAAAATTTTTGATTGTTCAAAACTGTGATTTTTTTTTGGCCCGATTTACCACCGAATATCGGCGGCTTCCCCTCGTAAAAATTTAGCTTTATTTTCTCAAATACACGGAGATCAAAATTGTTTTCAAGATTGAATTGAATTTGACATGAAAAGTGCACAAAAGTAATCAAAATCTCTTTAGCATGCGACGGCTTCACGTTGATGACTTGTTGATGGGACGGTCTAAGTACTATGTCAAAAAACTAAATGAAAAAAGATACAAGAGATCTACCAAAAATCCATTCATTAAAAAAAAAAGGATGGTGATAATAAAGGTACTTGTAACACTCCCGTAATATCCAATGAAAATGAAGTCACCGACAGCGTCGGTTCTCGACCCGAACAGGCCTCTGTTTCCAATAAAAAAGTCAAGGACATCTCAAATGAGGACAACAGTGTCCCAGTTCCTAATAATCGTAAATTCGTACCCCAAAAGTATGAAGCAACATACAAATGGCTTTACTTCTCAACAGTTAAAGAGAGGGGGGGGGGAGTTGGGGGCAATGCATGTTTGATCTGTAACATGGTTATTAAATGAAAATTTCTGTTTTGAACCAATAATTTGAGCATTTTTTTAACGAAATTTTGTTTCTAGATTTTCCTAATTTGTCCAAATTGTCGCATATTTTCCCAAATGAAAAGGTACAGGTGGCTTTTTAAAAAGGTAAAAAAATCACTGCAAAAGTTTTTACGATTCATTACAGATAATATTGCGGTAAGGGAGTAATACTGGAGTTGTAGTAATCTGTAGGGAAGTTGTAGCAAATATGTGGATGTGAGTAGTAGCAACCTGAAATGCATCTCTAGCAATCCGGGACCATTTTAATGTTAAAAATAGCTCTACAGATAGCTTCGACTCCCTTACAGATAGCTTCAACTCACCTAATACATTGCCCTGCCACGGATAGCTACATATTCTATAAGAAATGGCTACATTATTAAAAGCTATGGATCAAGTCTTTGGATTTATTTTGAATCATGCATACTTCGGTCAGTATACTTGTATGAGTGAATACCTCAACTATGTATAAGGACATGTTACATAATGAAACTCCAATACTCATGATAACTGTTACAAAACAAGTGAGACATTTTAGTAAATGATTATGTTTTAAAAATACATAGAAAATTCAAGTCAGTCTTATGCTACTGTAGGTTTACACTTAGCCAAGATGCCCTACGATGTCCACAATTGAGCAAAATCGTGGAGCTCCACAATTCTATAAATAGAATTGGTCATCACATGCTCTCTGACACTCCAGCACACTTTCAGTATGATTTGTTTCATCCTATAGGGATTTGTTACGATTGTAGATAAGATTTGTAACAATTTTCATCCCAATTTTATCAACCTTCGTTACATTCCCATATGATTACAACAATGAACGATTGCACTTTGCTATGCTCTATCACAGTTCCTTAATGAATAATTCAAGTTTTGTTGTGATCTGTTACGATGCACGATTTGAAAATTGGGTTTCAAGATGGAAACATTTGCTCCACCAACCCCCCTTCCCCTCCTAATTAGCCTTTGCAATATTGTTTGTGGCAATATCTCTGGCAAAGATTAAGAAAGCTAACAATTATTCTTAGCCGACAATATGTAGTAAACCTCCCTCCCTTCAACATACTTTTCAAGTAATGTAGATAAAAAAATATCTTGATACATATTGCATCACCCCCTCCCCACCCCTAACATACATTTCAAGTAATGTAGATAAAATATCTTGTGATACATATTGAATCGCCCCCCTCCCCACCCCTAACATACATTTCAAGTAGAGAAGATAAAAAATATCGTGATACATATTGTATCGCCCCCTCCCCACCCCTATCATACATTTCAAGTAGTGTAGATAAAAAATATCGTGATACATATTGTATTGCCCCCTCCCCACCCCTAACATACATTTCAAGTAGAGAAGATAAAAAATATCTTGATACATATTGCATCACCCCCTCCCCACCCCTAACATACATTTCAAGTAATGTAGATAAAATATTTTGTGATACATATTGAATCGCCCCCCTCCCCACCCCTAACATACATTTCAAGTAGTGTAGATAAAAAATATCGTGATACATATTGCATTACCCCCTCCCCACCCCTAACATACATTTCAAGTAATGTAGATAAAATATCTTGTGATACATATTGAATCGCCCCCCTCCCCACCCCTAACATACATTTCAAGTAGTGTAGATAAAAAATATTGTGTTACATATTGTATTGCCCCCTCCCCACCCCTAACATACATTTCAAGTAGTGTAGATAAAAAATATTGTGATACATATGGTATTGTAGGCTTTGTATCGTGATGTGTATCGATACGCTTCAGACCCGTATCGTCCCAGCCCTACCATATACATATATATATACTTAAATTTGTATTAATTTACCCGTACCAATCTGTAGCAATCCCTACCAGAGTTGTAGTTTCATGGTAGAGTGAACATTTTGGGTCTTGAATAGCCACAGATACATGTAGATCCATTTTGAAGTTGCAGTGAAGTTGTGACACGATCTTTGAAAGTGTGAAAAGGTGCTAAAGCAAAACGAATGTTAAAATGTACAGCCTCAGGAAGAAAATGATAGATATGTTTGATATTACATATTTAAAATAAAATTAATAAATTATACTTAAGTACATTTGTATAATAAAGATGCTTAATATTTTTAATAGCAATATAATATGTATTGTAGGTCCCTGGTACATTGACAAATTGGAAAGATGTCAAGTCGGGGAAAACTTGCTGTAAGTATAAATGAATAATAACAATAAAAATCTTTGCCAAGAATAATGGTATGGGTGTTACAAATCAAAGCCATTGTTTGCACATCTAGAAAAAATGGTCAGTCTTTGAGACTTGAAAAAATCAATGTTTATGGTTTCCAGAGATAGAGGAAACTGTGCATTCATATTTTAGAAATTAACTTTTTTGTCTATTTAAATACTGTTATCGTGAATCAATTATCCAAGGTTTATTGGACATCGCACATTTCTACGAAAAAAAATTGAGTCCGTCCAATTAATGTCCCAACTGCACCAGACCAAAATGGCTGATAAGGACCTAGTGGTTGAAGGTGACAAGGAGATTGCAAAACGTCATTACATTTTTTAGCTCACCTCGACAAAGTTGAGTAAGCTTATGCTACAGTAACCAAACTTGCACGTCAAGTAATTCATCTTTGGATGCTGAGGTAAACCCATGCAAGAGATGCTGCATCTGACCTACATTTTCCGCTTGAGTGACTTGGTTAAGAAGTTTGGGGTAGCTCAGAGTGGCTTGGTTAAGAAGTTTGGGGTAGCTCAGTATCTCACATAGTGCTGATGCTACAGTAATCAAACTTGCACAAGTGATTAATGATGGGATACCGAGATGAACCCATGCATCGGATGCCGCATCTGACCTACTTTTTCCACTTAAGTGATTTTGCTTTTGAAAGCCAATATTGAGCAAAGTATAAGTGCTACATGTACCAAACTTGTGTATTGGATGTATCTTTGATCAAACTTTCAAAGAAGGACCTTGACCTACTTTTTCTGCTTGAGTGATTTTGCCATCAAAAGCCAGTATTGAGCAAAGTATAAGTGCTGCATGTACCAAACTTGTTTATTGGATGTATCTTTGATCAAACTTTCAAAAAATGACCTTGACCTACTTTTTCTGCTTGAGTGATTTTGCCATTAAAAGCCTGTATTGAGCAAAGTATAAGTGCTACATGTACCAAACTTGCATATTGGATGTATCTTTGATCAAACTTTCAAAAAAAGACCTTGACCTACTTTTTCCGCTTGAGTGATTTTGCCTTTAAAAACCAATATTGAGCAAAGTTTAACATGTTTAAGTGCTACATGTACCAAACTTGCATATTGGATGTATCTTTGATCAAAACTTTCATAAAATGACCTTGACCTAATTTTTCCGCTTGAGTGATTTTGCCTTTAAAAGCCAATATAGACGGCAATATGCACCCTTTACAATGGGGTGATAGGGGGAAAAATAAAGAATAACAGAGAATCAAATTGTTGGATCTTCTTCTTCATCATCATCACCAATTCATCACCAATTCTTTGTCATCAATTCAATTTATGTTGACGAATTTACCGTCATCGCTGCCGGCATGCTGTACGTAATATTTAAAGACAACAGCGAGTTGTGGATCAAGCAGACGAAAGTGACAATTTAAAGTCAAACGTAGAGCGGTTGTTATTGAGATTTTTAGACTATGAAATACAAAATGAAGTTTAAATCAATCAAAATGGCGTTCAACGAGCACATTTGTGTAAATACTTCATGTATAATACCGATGGAAGCATCTTTAAAGATTGCTTAATTTACACCATATTAGGTATTCAAATTTTCAATATGCTGATGCACACAATTGACATTATCAGTAAACCTCGATATATCGCCAAACCCGTTATACTGCCAATTAAATTCTAGAATAACATAAGGTGGCAGTATAACAGGGTAGAAGTATATTTAGGTTTTAGCTTATTAATTTGACCAGAAAATCCAACTAGGAATGTATTTTGGTGTTAACTCTTCTTCTAGAGTCCCACTATCATGTTAAGATTACAAAGAAAACATTTTTAGCTCACTGGAGCAAAGCTCAAGTGAGCTATTGTCATAGCGTGCCGTCCGTCCAACTGTACGTCATAAACTTTTCAACATTTTTGACTTCGTCTCCAGAAAGGCTGAAGGGAATTTGATGAAACTTATGGTGGGTATGAAGTAATGGTCCCCTACAAGTGTTGTTGTTTTCATCCAGATCTGTCATTATAGGTGGCACCACCACAGACAAAAATAGGTAACGGGGGGTACCCTCCTTTAACAAACTTCTTTTTCAGAACCAAAACACATAATAATTATCAACAAAGCTAAAGCATCAGGATGATCTAGAGAGATGTCTTAAGAAGTGCTGATATTTTTTGTTCCACTCTGAAGTTAAATTTTTGCACGTATTTGACATCTTTTAAACTTAAGTTGTTAGTAGATCTAGAGAGAAGTCTTAAGAAGTGTTGTTATTTTTCACTCTGAAGTCAAGTTTCTTCCTTTGACAAACTTCTTGCTTGGTATGCTTAGTTAACGTAGTTTTCAGGTGAGCGATAGTGGCCCACTTTGGCCTCTTGTTTTGTCATATAATTTTTGGACCTAATATGGTCAGATCCAGCTTCTGTAGCATGTGTTACAGTAAACATCCTCAGATAGTTAGGACTGTTTGCTCAATCATGCAGGCAGAAATAAGGGATTTGCGTGTTCTAGTAAGAGTTTAGTATATTTCATATATTGTTGTTGAATTATACCAGTAGTATTTAAAATTCAATTCTCCATTTTCAGGTGAAGGCAAGTTTAAAGAAAAGTAATCGTGTAAGTAAAGAAGCCAACATTTAACAGTTCTTACAGGATGAACAAGAATTGTTATTGATATTCTGGCATTATAAATTATAAAATTAATTAAACAAAGACCAGTCAAACATATGTGATCACCATGTGTCCGGCGTCTGTCTGTCTGTCCATCAGCCCGTCCATTAAAATTTTCTTGTGAACACGAATCCTCTGAATCTGTAAATGTTAAGAAATGAATAACTTTTGCATTATATTGGGCATATGGTTTAGTTGTGAACCTGAAATTTTGTTTGAGCTCATGATCCCCAGGGTCTTGGAAAATGGATATGGTCATTTTCTACTGTATATTTTTGTGTAATCTCAAGGAAAGTATAATTGATAGTGATCGAATTAATTCTTTGTCTGTGGTCTTGTTGTGTATCTGATATTTTGGTGGAGCATAATGTCCCTTAGGGTCTAAGAAAATGGGTGTGGTCATTATTTCCTACATGTATTTAACCCTATGTTATCTTAAGACCACCATTATCGATAGAGACTTAATCCTTTTAGCGTTATGATATTAAGTCTCTGGTCTAGTTGTATATCTGATATTTTGTTTGAGCAATTGGCCCTTGGTGTCAGTAAAATTGGTATGCCCCTTAGATTTTTTTTTTGAACAACCAGGAGTGTTTTAGTCTTGTTCATTTTGTTAGAGACTTCTAGTTCATCAAAGTACAAAGGCATACAAAAATATTTTGTGTTATGTTGTCTTATTTTCATTTTTACAGTCAAAAAGAGTTAGCCCTCTAGATGACGCTGCATATTGGTGTGAAGCTGGGCTGGATAGGGATGGATTAGAATCCCGCTTTATTGATTCTAATATTGGTAAGTCTCTTGTGCTGATTTTAAGGTCGCAAACATAGTTTTTTTTTCTTATGACATACTCTAGTCGAGCCAGAAAAAATCATATACAAGCACTGTAAAATAAGTATGTACCAGCTGCATACATACAGAAGCTAGTTACATGTATATCCAATTCTAATGCAACCTCTATTTTTATGGAAATAAGTCAAAATGTGGTCAGCATTGATAGCAACAAGTATGTTGTTATTTTAAGGTTATTATGCCCTGGGACTAACCAACATAACCAATGAAATGAAATGTTATTGTGGCATTATGGCATTGTCTCTACAGAATAGATATTTTAACTGGAGTATTCTGCAGTGAAAGGGTACTGAAGTCGTATGGTCTCAAGGTGGGCAGTCGACAGATGCTTTCCAGGATCTTTAACTTACCATGTTAACTCGTATGTTTGTCTTTTTTCCTGTAGGGTATGGTGTTTTTGCAACATCAGCGTTTCATAAAGGCTCATTCCTATTAGAATACTGTGGTGATAGAATCACTCCTGAGGAAGCGGAAGAGAAAGAGAAAAAAAGAAAAAGCAGAAGGAGTTATGTTTTTTACTATAACTGGAATGGAGAACATGCGTAAGCACAGATTTTATGATAAAACTAATGATAATAAAAAAATGATTGTAGATTCACATGGGTATAGTAATAAAATACTAATAATGTATTACATGTACATGTTTGCTCAAGCAGGCACATGTTTGAGATAAATTATTTTATGAATATGCAACTGTCATGAACACTATATGCTGCATTATTCATCTTCAATAGTATGCTGCAACAGAAATCTAGACCTCTCTTTAGTTTTCACCGAAACATATTTTTTATTGTGTATCATCACAATAGTTAGTGGAATCATTTTTTTAATGCTTTGTTGCAGGACCTCTCTATGGGCACAAAAATTTGAAATTTGTACAAACTTTTTAATTTACTGTTCAAAGAAATTTAGTTTTGAAGAAAGGGAAATAATCAGGGAGGGAGATGGATATTGCTAAGCATTAAAAATTACTTGTGTAAGGATCCGAAATATTTTGTTTGGACTTCCGTACCTACATGTACAATTGTCAAATCTTCACAGATTATAATATAAAGTACATGTATAAGAGAACTCTTGATGAAAAAAGCCTTTCTAATGAGACCAAATTTTATCAGAAATGTAGAATAATTTCTACTCCACATTTAATCTTCTCAAAATATTTTGACAGGCATTGTGCAATTCCTATGTAACTTTGATTGTATTGAATTTCAGAATTGATGCAACAAAATGGAGTGACAGATTATGCAGATTTGTTAACGATGAGAAAATTGGGTACCCGAAAAATAATTCAGCTATGAAATTAAAAGTTATAAATGGATATCCAAGACTTTGTTTGTTTGCCACAAGGGATATCAACATAAATGAAGAGTTGCGGTATGATTATGGAGACAAGGACCTACCATGGCGAGAGGTTGGTTTTTCTTTATATTTTCTCATTTAAGAAGAATTAATCAAAACTTTATCTTTGGTTGCATACATGTATTGTTATTTGCTTTCCTTTACAATGTTAAGCAAGCTTATACTGTACTTTATCCCTGCACATCCAACTTTTCTTCTTTTATTCTTCCATGTATTTGATTTAATCTATAAGATATATTCTGTACCAAGGATTTAAAAAAAAATATGTAATTTTTGTGTTGCCTGCAAAGCATAGCAACACTTAGGGATAACTTCGTCCGTTGTCTGTCTGTCTGAAGTGATTCCTGAATGTTGCTATGTTTCGCAGGCGACACATGCATTCCTAAGGGAATGATTTTCATTTCATGGCCATAATGTTGAAGTGTATAGCATGTACATATATGTAATTAATGCCAAAAATGAGAGAGAAAGAGAGAGAGAAAAAATATTTTTAAAAAAGGAAGAAAGATATCAAAGTCAACTAGATACATGTTTCATTTAGAAAAAAAGTCAGATTGTCTGGCCTCCCTCTTCAAACTTAATACCTTTACAAAGTTATCTTCCCTTGTTTCTCATGGCCTTGAGTGAAGGTTATGTGGAATCTTTGGATCAAGAGCAACATACAGTGGCGGATTCAGGGGGGTGCGGAGGGGGCGCCCGCCCCCCCGGCACTGACCCCAAATTTTCCAAAAACAGGTATATTTTTGCCCATTTTCAGTAAAAATCGGCAAAATTCGCCCCTTGACCCCCCGGCAAAGGGGGCGCTGGATCCGCCACTGACATAAAACCAGAAAAAATATGAAAGTGATTTGATGTTCAGTTCAAGAAACAATTAGACTTGACACACACATTTTCAATATAATAGTACTAGGTGACCTTTGTAGCATGAACCTAACCAAAATATGAAATTGACTAGATACTAGTTTAAACAAATATCATTTCTTGCATAGCTCAACCAAATCTAAAGTATAGGGGGAGCTTAAGTCAATATTTGAACAAATAGGACTCTGAAAATTAAAGTTAAGATTTTAACGAATAGTTTCTAAGATTATTAGGTTTTTTAGCATTTCTGAAAATCAATTTTTACTGCCTATCCTAATATCCTTTAAGATCATTTCGGCTCAATATGCAAAAAAAATGTGGAAAAAAACATACAGAGAGTATGGAACGAAAAAGAGTGATCTTTTCATTTTCTGTGAAAAAGGGAACTCATTGTGTATTTACTATTATTTAAAACGTTGCCAAAAAGTCTGAGTTTCTGGCAACTATGCTTGATATATAGCTCACAAATTGATAGAGAAATCTTTTTCATTTTTGTGTGTGCGTAAGTTTCTAGATTATATGCTCATTTTGATGATCTATACTTGTGTCTTAAGCTGAAGAATTGATAGGATGAAATTGATTTTGAGCTGTGTTACAGGATACAAGAAAGAGGAAGAAAATGAAAAAGATTGAGATTATGGACGATGATCCTTTTGATGTGAGAAGAGATCTCCTTAAAGGAAAGGTATTGTGTTTTGCAATGGATAATATATTTATTAATACATGTATGGTTTTAATTGATATTAAGTGGCCTCTTTGAAGGCCATGTTTATAGCCCCCTACCCGTAAAGATTGCGGGGATTCTTTTGTTTTGTTTTATTGGGTATTGGCTCTTTTCTCATGGAAATTGTGTTTGCACTCTATATGACCCCTCACTTCTTCAAATGGGTCAAAATTTTGGCCGATAGCATATATCTTTGGAAGTCTAGTCTATATGACACATGTCAGCTCGTGGTCAGTATATACACATGTAGTTTTTAACAATACATGTATATTACAATTCTTTTTTAAATGAATTGATTAACAAGGCGCGTGAATAAAAATATCCTGCATTGCAGATTAACCGTAATGGTAAATTCAGAACACACCATGATTATACATGTACTAAAGTTGGAGTCCTGGACAATTTTATAAGACAACTTAATTTCCTTTTACATGTTCAATGAAAAATAAAATGGATGAGAAGGCAGTTTCTTTTTCCATGAAGGTTAATAAAAATGTCTTGTCTGCGGCAAATTGTAGTAGCGGCAGTGTCTGTGAAACAAAGATTCAATTTTACATGGCCTTAACTTTGAGCTGGCTTCTGAATACATTTCACCTATCCAAAGCTAGTTTAATATATGATTTCTTATCAAGAGATTGCTATTTATGTCAAGGTCACTATTAGGATTGTTGTTTATTGTTGTAAGAGTCTAATACCTCTACAGCTGCATGTGATTTACATATTGTATAGTTCATTGTAAAGGGTAATTGAAAATAACACTGTCCAATTAAGTTTTCTAGAATTATACTAAATTCCTCTTATATAGCATGAAAGGGTTGATGGTCAGTATTATTGCAGTATTTTACTTTACAGTTATTTAGTTTTCTTTTAATACTTACATGTATTTGTATGTTTTGTTGAAAGTTCAAGTTTCATTTCCTGTTCTTTTATGAAGTGTAAAGTTACAAGTTATGTTTTAGCTCGCCAAGACGAAAAAGTCCAGAGAGCTAATGACATACCCTCAGCGTCGTCGTTGCCGTCGTCTGTAGACAAAACTTTAACATGGGCTATATCTCTTGAACTATAAGGGATAGGGCTTTGATATTTCACATGTAGATACCTTATGACGAGACCTTTCATTTGAGACCATGACCTTTGACCTAATGACCTTGACCTTGGACTTTGACCTACTTTTCAAAAACTTTAACCTGGTCTCTGACAAAACCTGTATAGGCGAGCTATGTAATCTTTGATTACCCTATGTTTAATAATTTAATTATTTCTGTAGTGTCTGAATAACACATATACCAACATATGGAACGACATTTTATCTATAGCTGTATAGACAATGTCGCCTAATGTGATGTCACTATCGTCGAGCGCCGCTATGTTAGGCCTTTTCAAATATTACGTCGCCAGTTTTGAACTAAGAAATCAACACTGCTATAATGACATTGATTGCAAAATAAACTGCATGTATAAAATAATTAGATAGTAATTTAATGAGATGATAAGAAATGACTGTAATAATTTTTCTGTCTATCGAGGTATAGACAATTCCAATGCACAAACAAAATATAATCTGCTTATCTGTTTGACCTTGTTTTAAATTTTGATGCCATGACTTTTGTCCTCATGACCTTGAACTTAAGCTTGGATCATACATTTCAGTTTTGATTATAAAGATTAAAAAGTAGATTTCTTTGACTCTTTAATGGAAGGGCTTTGATATTTGTTGCAAAGATTCGCCTGAAAAAATTTTACATTTGATGCTTTGATTTTTTTGCTCACCTTACGAAGTGAGAGGGAGCTTATGCTATAACCTTGTCGTCGGCGGCTCCGTCCGTGTCCAAGTCTGCACTAGTATGTTAAGAAGTTTTATTTCTTTATTTTAAGTGCTAGGAAGTGCAAACTTGCCCAAGTGATGCTCTTTATGAGTAGATCACAAATTGACGTTCAAATGTATATTTTATGCTTGGAAGATTTGGGTATAAATGTTAGAAGGTTTATTTCTCTATTAGAAGTGCTAGAAAGGCCAAACATGCACGGATGATGCGTCTTTATTAGCAGATCACAAATTTATATTCAAATGACCTATATTTTCTGCTGGAATGCACATGTTAGGAAGATTTTGGTATCAATGTTAAGAAGTTTGAACTCTTTTTAATCTCTTAAAGAATTTTAACATACTGTTTTCAGAAGGGAAAAAATCAATCTCATTACAAACAGAGTAGAGTAAATGCATGCAATGCAGAGTTTGGGTCAATAAATGGAATAGTCTACTTCCCTTTTCTGTTTTGTTTAGTTGTTAGCATTTTCTTTGGTCCTTAATAGGACAGATTCTCAAATCTCTGTCATGAGGTGAGCTTTGTAATCTTTGGGTACACTACATTTATCTAAATACCTTGACCTGGAAGCATTCATTAAAATCGAAATCCAATGAGGGTTGGGTGGGATGGGGGTATTCATGATCACTTTTGGGCAGTTCTTATGTATTCATAAAGAAAAAAAACTTCAAGGTTAATGTAAGAGAATCAGGAATACCACTGTATACAATATTTTGATAGAAAAAAAGAATCTTTATATAATTCCCAAGACAAGACAAGACAAGATTTATTTAAAGTCGGCATGGTGAAGACAACATGTAAACACAAGCTCAGAAGAGCTTTTGACCGATATGAAGCTTTTGACCGACATTTTTTTCCATTATTGATAATGGAAAAAAAAGGTTCCTGTAGGAATTTAGAAATGTTAGAATGCTTCTATGTCACATACAGCCCTAATAGACCATAAGCCTATACAAATAAAAAGATAGAATACACATTATGTAGAAATTGTACTTTCACTGACAAGTCTTCCATACAAAAACTATAGATACCATTGTTTCAGTGGAAGATCCAGATTACAATCCAGAGAAAATATCAGATTTGGATGGCAGCAATGGTTCTTACACTGAGTCAGATCATTTTTCTGAAGGCAAATAGGAAATACTGGATTTAGTCATTCGTTACTTACTACATAAATCTCTTTTTTTTTTCGACTGCTACTGTAACATTGTACATTCATGTTCAGTTCCCATAAGGTATATACTCGTATATAGAGGATCTCAAATGATTTTCTATTTCATTTGGTATTAATGAAGCAAGTTGTCTGATTTTGATATCATGAGCCTTGGTGCTCTGTTTTAATCAAACAGGTTCCATAACAATACTGTATGAGATAGAAATATCTATTGAGATTCTTTTTGTCACGAGATTTACACTGTGAATTGATGAATATCACATCAATATTTCTACTTCATTTCAATGCCGTGGTCTAGTGGTAAGGACGCCGGGACAATGACAATAAGTTTGCTGGTGCGATCCTCACTAGGTCCACATGTAGGCCGACATATACTCATGTATGTTCTGTGTTATATACTAAAAAAAAAGTCCTTCTTGTCCTACATGTACATGTATCTGTGTTGTTTACATGTCTCTGGTGTTTAAAAAAAAATCTACTTCATATCTTGCCAATGTCAGAGGTCTTGCACATACTTCTGGGACTTGGGTAGGAGCCTTTGAACTTGCAGTTGTGGAGTTTTCTCAAAAAAATGGGAAAATAAAGATTGATTTAGATTGCATTTTGCATGACATTTAGCATTTTAACTTTTATTTAGGAATTTCCCATGAGGTTTTATATTGGGGAAAAAGTAGTCAAGAAATTGGGAAAAAGATACTATATTGCATTGGGAATTGGGCCAAATTTCGGCCCCAAATCATGCTGATCGAGAGCCCTGAATATAATGTAATAATCAGTCTTGAGATTTTGTCGAATAACAATGCTGCAAAGTGTCATGTAATGTGTGTCGAGTCAGAACCCAAGGTGATGAAATGCCGTTATGTACTGTCATGGTATAAATTTACATAAAACAACTACCTTTGACCCCTATAAATTCTCAACACTGTACCAAATACTTTTAATTTCACCATACTTTACAAGAAACCAATTGCTCAGTATATAAGTCATACGCAAAATGTCATTATGATTCTAGGAATTGACTGTACAGAAATAGAGATGGAGGTAGGAAAGAATCAGCTTGGAACAGATTTGGAAGTAGGAAAGACTCAACCTGTAGAAGGAATAGAATTTGAAAATAACAAGATTGGTGCAGGTTTCCACGTGGAAAATACTCAGACTGCAGCAGACATATCAGTGGAAAAGAACCAGATTGAGGATTCTGAATCAAGTATGCATTAGTTTATGTATAATTGTTATCATTATGATTATGATGACCTTTAGAACATTTTGCCTATGTATTGAATATAGATTTGAAATCCACTGATTCAACTTCATATACTGTAAATTGCTTTATTTTCGTCAGTATCAATTTTCGTCAATTTGTAAAAAATGACAATTTCGTCAGTACGTAAATTTGTCATCCAAGTGTCCCTAAAATGTGAATTCGTCTGTTCTAATGACAACTTAACATTTAGATCGTCAAATCCACCGTATGTGTGTTGTTTTTTAGCTCTACTGGTCTCAGACCAGTCGAGCTTATGCGATACCCCGTCGTCCGGCGTCCGTCCGTCTGTCCGTCCGTCCAACCATAAACAATTCTTGTGCTCTCAACTCCTCTGAAACCATTGGTGATAGAAAGTTAATTCTTTTTGCATCCTACTTGGTATGTGGTCTAGTTGTGCACCTGACATTATGTTTCAGCCCCTGACCCCCAGGGTCTTAAAAAATGGGCGTGGTTATGAAATTCTATGTGATCTTGTGCTCGCAACTCCTCTGAAACTATAAATGATGGAGACCTAAATCTTTTTGCAATATGATGGGTCTTTGGTCTAGTTGTGCACCTGATATTTTGTTTGAGCCCCTAAACCCCAGGGTCTTAGAAAATGGGTGTGGTCATTTTTTCCTATATAACTCTATGTAATCTTGTGCTCGCAACTCCTCTGACACTATAAATGATGGAGACTTAATTCTTTTTGCAATATGATGGGTCTGTGGTCTAGTTGTGCACCTGATATTTTGTTTTGGCCCCTGACCCCCAGGGTCTTAGAAAATGGGTGTGGTCATTTTATCCTATATAAGTCTATGTAATCTTGAGCTCGCAACTCCTCTTACACTTTAAATGTTGGAGACTTAATTTTTTTTGCGATATGATAGGTCTGTGGTCTAGTTGTGCACCTGATATTTTGTTTGAGCCCCTGACCCTCAGAATCTTAGAAAATGGGTGTGGTCATTTTCACCTATATAAGTCTATATAATCTTGTGCTCGCAACTCCTCTGACACTATAAATGATGGAGACTTAATTCTTTTTGCAATATGATAGGTCTGTGGTTTAGTTGTGCATCTGATATTTTGTTTGGGCCCCTGACCCCCAGGGTCTTAGAAAATGGGTGTGGTCATTTTCACCTATATAACTCTATGTAATCTTGTGCTCGCAACTCCTCTGACACTATAAATGATGGAGACTTAATTCTTTTTGCAATATGATGGGTCTCTGGTCTAGTTGTGCACCTGATATTTTATTTGGGCCCCTGACCCCAAGGGTCTTAGAAAATGGGTGTGGTCATTTTTTCCTATAAAACTCTATATAATCTTGTGCTTGCAACTCCTCTGACACTATAAATGATGGAGACTTAATTCTTTTTGCAATATGATGGGCCTGTGGTTTAGTTGTGCACCTGATACTTTGTTTGGGCCCCTGACCCCCAGGGTCTTAGAAAATGGGTGTGGTCATTTTCTCTTATATAATTGTGCTCTCAACTCTTCTAAAGCTATTAATGATGAACACTTTGTTCTTAATGCATAATATAATGGATCTGTAGTCTTATTGTGTTATTGATAGGTCATTTGAGATAGCAGCCCCTGACCCCTAGGATCATGAAAAATTGGTGTGGCATTATTTTTTGAAATCCTAAATGATCTCGGATATAATGAATTTTATGAGTGATATTCTAGTTTCAGTCTAATGGATATGTTGTTTTGTTGTGCTACTTATAATTATTGGAGTGCCTGCTTCCTATGGTCTTTGGTTTAAAATAAAATGGAAAGTGTTATTTATGTGTATGTATATTATTCACTTGTCAATGAGTGAATAAAACAAATCAACCAGGAGAGCTACAGTCTTGTCAGAGACTTCTGGTTTTATTTCATTGTTTGTTTAACAATTATCGGTAACAAACAATTAGAGACAGGAATCCAACTTCATACACACCTCATAGTGATTGATACAGGAATCCAACTTCATACACAACTCATAGTGATTGATACAGGAATCCAACTTCATACACACCTCATAGTGATTGGTACAGGAATCCAACTTCATACACACCTCATAGTGATTGATACAGGAATCCAACTTCATACACACCTCATAGTGATTTATACAGGAATCCAACTTCATACACACCTTATAGTAATTGATACAGGAATCCAACTTCATACACACCTCATAGTGATTGATACAGGAATCCAACTTCATACACACCTCATAGTAATTGATACAGGAATCCAACGTCATACACACCTCATAATGGTTGGTACAGGAATCCAACTTCATACACACCTCAAATGAATTGCAATGTTAGTGATTGATACAAAAATCCAACTGTATACAAAAATCCAACTTTATACACACCCCATATGAATCCCTACATTAGTGATTGATATTGGGATCAAACTTCATACACACCTGAAAGTAGGTTTAGATATTGAATTAAGATGTTTGCAATACTTTAAATGAACAAACATTTACATTACTAGTAGATTCCCCATGTGAAACGCCCATTAGGCAACTACAAATATATTCCAATAACTTTGGTTGCTATTGTGACGCCACTTTCAAGTTTTGCATTTAGGGAGAATTTACCAACATAAAAATATTATATGCGAATTATACACCATTAACACCAAAAGTAATACAGTCATCTTATATTTACATTCATTCTAATTATCGGTCATTTTTATTTGCAAGTACATCGCACATTTTGCCTGATGTATAATTCTTGTTGGACACGTGTAAATTTTCCTTTTTGCACGTGGCCAACTTGAATTACATGTATACACCCATGAACACCAAAAGTAAGACGGCTATTTCTTAATTGAACCGATTTACTTAAGGAACATAAGAAAACTTGGTTGTATTATTCCCCGCTTAATTCAAAAACGTCTTGCATAATCTACAGGTCGTCTGATTAGATTTTCCTCATAAATCAGCATTTCAAAATGTTCCCACCATGTACACTTATTAATCATTAACCATTAATCCAATGTACGGGCATGCTGATTTTAGTTTCAGTTTTGCTAATAGGAATTCAAAACATACTTCGACCAAAAATCAAAAGAAAAAAATCCAGAATTATTTGGATGCAGATGTCTATCCAGCAATGTGCATATCAATCCTTGAACCGACAAATGACAGACAAATGTTTCAACCCTCAAAACATTTGCCACTGTGTCCACAATACAGATGACCTAATATAGATTATGGTTGCTATGCTCACCAGGAACATGAAATCTATTGTTGATCCAATGATACCCCGCCCTGTTTATTTCACAATATTTATAGATATTAAAGATTCTGTAAGCATGTCTCAGTAAGTTCATGTTAGTGTATTGAAGGTTTAAGGAAATTGTGAAAAGTGTGAATATTTTGTACAGCTCAAATGGAGACATTGCGATATAGAACCCTAGACAAAACGATCCATCAATTCAGCTGACAGTATGTAAGGAGGTTTTGCATAATTGAATTGACATACTATTGTGCAGCATTCTCCTTCACATTTACTCAGTAAAACACAGGTCTAACATAAAATTTATTTGAAGTATTTTGAGCAAGCAAACTTTATATTTCAAAAGTAGAACAAGGTTTAGAGTAAATCAGTGTTTTGGTCAGAGTTGACAGGACTCTGCAATTATATTTCCCTGACTAATTCCTGATTTTTCACTGACAAAAACCAACAATTATCCAAACGGCCTCCACCACCCATTTTCAAACTTGACCTGTATTTCTTGGTGTAAAAGCTATATGTGAGAAATGAATTGATTATCTATAACGGTTTACCTTAAGTTTAAATGTCCGGAAACCACAAATTTCTAAGTTTCAAGGGGCATAAATCTGCAAAACATTGAGGGACATGACCCATATTCGAACTTGACCTGTATTTCTTGGTGTAAAAGCTATATGCAAGAAATTAATTGATTATCTGTAATAGTTTTCCTTTAAATGTCTGGAAACCCCAGATGGGACGGATGCATGCACGCACGCATGGAAGGACGGACGGACAAGAGCATCACTATATACCCCCACCATTATATGGCAGGGGTATAATAAAAATGTAAACTTAGGGCTAGGGTCAGTGTTGGTTAAATTTCAAGGTTACTGTTCATTTCATTGACAATGATACAAAAGTCAAACTCCTATTGCAGAATAAGCTTAGTTTCCATATTTAATTCAGAAATCCAGCAAGTCATACTAACATTTAAATGATATTTTCAGATTCTGAGGAAGATCTGATGGATGATCTGATAGAGGAGGACCTAACAGATGTAGATTCAGGTATTGATTTAAAGTACACTGCCATCCATAAATAACTATACAAACATGGAAATCATTGTGAATTCACTATAATTTTATTTCTTCCATTTTGAGCTCAAGGAATTCATAATAATTTGCTTCACATAATTCAAAATTAGGAATTGTGATAATGAAAATGCACATGGAAACTTTTTCATCAGCACAATTTTCCTGTCATTGTCATTTTTATGTAAAAAAGAATAAAGATTCAAAAAATGTAAATATTTGGTCAAGTTTGTAACAAACTATTTCTATAAGGTTCATCTTCAGAATTATACAGCCATGGATTCGAAACTATTAATTTTCTAGCAGGGACATGATCAGAAATGGTGAATACTAATGTATGGATGGCAGTGTATTAGATATACTCTACTGATTAGATATTTAAAGAGAAAAAAAGCTTTGATTGGGCATATTTTCCAATGTATTAAAATTGATCGAAATAGTAAGTGCTAAGAACAGATTCAGATGTTTTGCCACAAAGCCCCTGCTTAACATTGGAATTAATTGAAATTTTCATTCTGATTTGATGTTTTTTAGAGTCCTTTACGAAATTCTTAGTTAAGAATTTGGAAACGAAGCATTTATCAGTAGCTGTAAGACCTCTGAAAACGCCCAAATCAGCAATTTTTTGTGAAATTGCAGCAAAACCCTACATATTCAGGGATAAATATATCTCTGTGTCTCCTGCATCCCATACGCATACAAATCACATAGGATCAATTGATATCCAATCACTTTGTCCCATGGTACGCATATTCACTTTCATATAATGCGTCTGTTTACATCCGTCTTTCAAACTAGCTGTATCATGAGGTATAATGGCTTGTGTTTATAATGAATCTGATACATTTTGACCGCTCTTTTAATCCAAAGAAATGGTTAAACATGTCCATGACATGGTATTGTAGGAGCAAAATAAGAAAACTTTTTTCGATAAAAAAAGCATAGTACAATGTGAGTCAAACTTCTTATCATTCGGATTCTGATGTACTGCAATAATTAAAAAAAATCTTCCATTGTAAACTTTGCTGGACATTATGTGTTTCGATAATGATTTACTACATGTATGTATGTGTACAAATCCTTGCTTGCGCAAATAAAGCAACAAAATAAACTATCAATTACTTTTGACAAATTTGATTAATCTAGGTTGGAGGATTGGAACACATGTGGACACATCAAACAATTTTGCCCAAGTTTTATAAATAATGTAAATATGACATTACTTGTTGACATCATAATGCTTTAAACGGTGCTATGATCAGCGATTTATTCCTTTCCTTAGGTTTGAAAAAAAATCAAACTTCAAACAAAAGTTTGAATATCTTTGAAAAATAATAACTTTCAACTTGAGTGTGTGATGTCAAAGGGTAAAGAATGTTTTTCTGCGGAGTTAAAATTCAACAACATGCATGATGATTACATGTATATAAAAACTAAAGAAATGAAATTTTAAAGAAGTACAGATTCAGTGTTTTTTTTTCTATTGGATAAACAGAGTAACATATGTACTTCAATTTGTTGTGGTATCTAAGGTTAACTTACTTTGACATCATCACATCCTATGGAAACCAGAATACAATTCAATGGGCCTTGACATTATATAGACTGTTTATATAGGAATTTCAAAGCATCATAATGCTAATTTATATCATATGGGCAAAAATGGACCAATATCTGTACAAACAAAAAATGGAAAACTTGTTAAGCCATTCCAATTTCTGTTTCTGTTTAGGATACACCGATAATGCCAAAACCTACCTACATATACATGCTCAAAAACAACAAAAGCATGCATCTTTCTTAATACAATCAAACTTGAGAATGAATTTTGTATTATGCACTAATTTATCCAATCTTTCTTAATTCAATCAAACTTGAGAATGAATTTTGTATTATGTACTAATTTATCCAAGTACTGAGATGACAAACCAATACACCTTAGTTAAGTATGATCTGAGAAAGGACAATAATCAATTTTTTTGATCCACAGTTTATTGATGCTGGTTTCCTTTTTTTCATGGACGTATGCTCAAAACCTTGGCACATGTAGACACTAAACAGTTATACTAGTTTGAATGGCTTTCTTAAGAAATTATATTCTCCCTGATAAGTCTTCCATACAAAAACTATGAATATTTTTTTTCAGTGGTTGATCCAGATTACAATCCAGAGAAAATGTCAGATTCAGAAAGCAGTGATGGTTCTTGCTCCGAGTCAGATCATTTTTCTGAAGGTAAACAGGAAACATTGGCTTTGGCAACCTTAATGATGTTTTAGTACCTTTGATTATTATTAGGACCTTGAATTAAAAGCAAATATTGAGCAAAGTACAAGTGCTTCATGTATTTAGCTTGTGTATTTTATGTATCTTTGATCATATTTTCATAAACATGATAAATGACCTTGACCTTTTTTTTAGTGGTTTTCTATTAAAAGCCAATATTGAGTGAAGTGTTAGTGCTTCATGTACCAAACTTGCATACTGGATTTATCTTTGATCAAACTTTCGTTAAATGACCTTGACCTATGCATGATCAAACTTTCGTTAAATGACCCTGACCTACATTTTTTTCCATGAGTGATTTTTCATTGAAAAGCCAATTTGAGCAAAGTTTTAGTGCTACATGTACCAAACTTGTATTTTGGATGTATGTTGGATCAACTTTCATAACATGACCTTGACCTACCTTTTCCACTTGATTTATTTGCCTTTAAAACCCAAAATACTTACGAGGTGAGCTTTTAATCTGTTATTACATGTTTCTGTATAGCTGCCACACTTCATACATAATTAAGGGACATGAGAGGAAAATGCCTTCAAATTTTAATCTTTTATGGTTAAAGGCCAAGGTCAATCATGGGGTTATGACAGAAACTGTTCAAACATGTCTATAAATTCTAAGCAGTTAAGGATGAGTATCATTAAATTGAAATAAAGCAAATCTCTATGAATATAAATAATTGCGCTTATGCAATAACCCGTGTTTCAGATAGAACTTCAAGTTTTGAATCATACGATATTCTTTTCACTAAAGCAACATGAGCAAATACTTTTAATTTCACCATAACTCTACAAGAATCCAATTGCTCTGTCTACATGTATGTCACACACAAAATGTCATTATGATTCTAGGAATTGCCTGTACAGAAAAAGAGATGGAGGTAGGAAAGAATCAGCTTGGAACAGATTTGGAAGTAGAAAAGAATCAACTTGAGGATACTACATGTGAGTCCAGTAGGTATTTAGTGAAGGGAAACATATTTCATTTCCATTCAAGTGCATGTATACAAGCATGTTAAGAATACTTCAACTGACTGATGCTCTAAATTTAGTTTTTATCCTTAAGAAAAATTTATTTATTTCTTAATTATTATGTAGTATCCCTTGTTTAAGAAGTATACTTTATAGTTAAAGCTAAGAATGTAAAAGTTTATTCACATGCAAGTTGTCATTTAAAGATGTATTCCCTGTATCTTCTAGAAAATAGAGTATATTATTTAATTTCAATATATTGTTTTATTGGATAAAGAAACTTACAAAAAGTTCACTTGTCCAGAATATATAAACATAACATGTGTTTTGCCAGCGAATTCACAATGTTTACAATTACAATAATTATAAATAAACTCATGTTGTAAAAGGTGAACTTTATCTCACAAAGCTTTCTAGTCATCAATCTGGAAAGGTTTGAAAGTTAGTAACTACTGACTAAATAATCCGTGAAAATCTACCCTTATTTACCCTTAATCAAGTTGAATAATCTATGTCGTTATAATTTTAAATTTGTAATCATGATAATGCGCATGCGTAACTTGGGGTTTTCCATTTTTGGTGTAAATATTGTGAGCAAGAAATATTTACAATAAATTATCTTTATATTTTTGGTTTCTTGAGGAGCTTGGTTGCAAACATTATGTTATTTACGGAAAGTTGATATCTTTGGTAATGCTAGAAAAATACAGTTTGTATTCTACAAGTTAAATTTCATCCAATTTTTGACGATGACAGGGCCTACAACTTTAAGCATAGTCCCTTGTATTTATCAAAGGCATTTCTATTTTAGGTCAGAAAATACCAAATATTCAGATAGGTTGCAGTAGTTGCACATGATCTGATGATTTATATGTTCTATTTAGGTCATCATGTCTCTGATAGCGAGCAATTCAGTGATGACAGTGAAGTTGTCGCAGTTCCCCGCAAAGAAAAGGTGATATGTCTTCAAGGAATAAAGAAAAACACGCAAGGAACTGTCCTGAACAAGGTGCATGCTTGTTTTTATTGTGAAAAAGTTATGGCGAATATGGCCAGACATTTAGTTCAAAGATATTGTTGCATCCTAAAAAAAGCAAAGAGAGGAGAAAACTGTGGGAAGAAATTGTAAATAAAGGAGATTTTGCACACAACATTGCAGTACTAGAGAAAGAAAGTGGTTTGATTATTCCTAAGAGGAGAGTAGGTGAAGGAGATGTGAATAGTTTAGTACCTTGTCATAAATGCAAAGCATTCTACTCGAGAACAGAACTTTGGAGGCATAGTCAATATTGTGTTTGTAAAGAAGATGAAAATTCTACTATTTCAAATTCTGTTAAAAATGGGAAGCTTCTATTGCCATTAAAAAATTGTGGATTTTCAGATTTATCTGAAAAGGTACTTGCTGTTATGAGGGATGATGAGGTGAAGTTAGCAGTTTCTTCAGACCACAGGATCTCAGATTATGGAAAGAGGCTTCTAGATAGGGTTGGAAGTGATCCTCACATAATCCATTACATATCCCAAAAACTCAGAGAGCTTGGTCGGTTGCTCCTTAGCTGTAAACAAGCATCTAAGGAAATAGTTTGCCTGGATGACATTCTCTTGGGAAAGAATTGGGATCTTATGATTCATTGTGTAAAAGATGTCTGTGGATATGACCCATCAACTAGATCATACAAAACACCATCTCTTGCCTTGAAAATAGGCCAAAGTCTAAACAAATGTGCAAGATATTTGAGATCCGAAGGACGGAAAGAAGACAACACAAAGAAGATTTCAATTGCTGAGAACTTCATGGATCAATACAAGGATGACTGGAATGATGAAATTTCAGGGCAAGCCCTCACTTCTCTTGGAGACAAGAAATACAACAAGCCATTGCTCCTACCATTAGTGGAAGATGTTGTAAAGCTGAACAAGTATTTAGCCAGTGAAATCAAAGCTGTTTGTGCAGACATAAAAGAGAATTTTACATGTGAATTGTATTCCAAATTAGCCCAAATGTGTCTAGCATTAGTGATACTATTCAATAGGAGGCGAAGTGGAGAGGCAGAAAGAATGACCCTTAAAAGTTTTAGAAATGCTTGCTCTGAAAACAGGAATGGAAAACCTGATCCCGTGGTCATGAGCACTTTGAGTGAGTTTGAAAAAAACCTCTGCAACAGCCATACCAGGGTTGAAATCAAAGGGAAAAGGGGGAGGAAAGTAGCTGTCCTTTTAACAGAGGATATGAAAAAGAGCATAAATACACTTATCTCAGTTTGTGACAAAGCGAAAATCAATGATGATATGCTGTTTTCCAAACCTGGTGAATCAAAGCTACCCTTTAGAGGAAGTGATTGCCTCAGAAAATGTTCCATTGAAGTTGGGATTGAAGATACAAAATCTATCACATCGACAAAGCTGCGAAAGCAATTAGCAACTCTTGCACAAATATTGAACTTAAGCGAAACCTCCCAAGATATATTGGCTACATTCCAGGGTCACAACATTAGAGTACATAGGCAGTACTACAGGTTACCGGAAGATGCTTTGCAAGTAGCAAAAGTTTCAAAGGTCCTTCACAGTTTGAATTCTGGGACTATAAGCCAATTTCAAGGAAAGGATTTAGATGACATCAAACTGGATGATAAAGGTAAATTTAAAAAAAATTTTCATATCAAACTTTGCAATGGAACATTTGAATTTCTAGTTTTACATGGGTCCTGTAGCATCATATCCCACCCATTCTGCTACGTCTCTTGGTACATTTTTGGACATAATAATTTTCATACTTTTTGGCCATATTACATTGTCTAGAATGAGGATCACTGACGAGGGTTTAGTACCCGAAACGTGCATGTCTGGTCCATGCTGTAAATTTATCAGGTTTCAAATGATGCTATTGAATTTAAAGACGTTCTACATTTATACTCAATGCAAACAATGATTTGCCTTTTTGTTCCAAGTATAAGTTTATAATAAGAGTTCTCAGATTTAAGAAATACATACTTTATAATAGCATTTGCTACATTTCAATCATGAGAATTTTAACTTGGGTACATGGACCTCTTACATCTAATTGATTGATAAGCTTGAGGCCGTAATTTATCTTTGTATTGAGCCCTGAAACTAAAACAATTAGTTCAGAAGTTCTAAAAAAGCAATAGTTTTTTATTAAGTATAAGTGAAAGGGCGTTCATATTTCACAAACAAATTCATCATAATGTTCTGTGTTGATGAATATGTACTATCAAAATAATGTTCATGGTGTTCATGTTGTTATGATCATATTATTTTTAAAATTTTATCATCTTTAAATAATGTTGTATCGTAAACAATGAACATAAGCTTTACAGAGCTTTTGACCTATAAAACATTTTTAAGAATAGTATAAGAGCATATCACACTAGGGATAAGATGTTCAGTTGTTACCAACATCATTTTGTACTGATGGTCACTGAGCAATGCTGAGGACCCTCTGGTCTCAAGTCATGGTCATTAGCCCCATAAAATATTGTGTACACTTTGTCATCATAATTTACTACTTAATTACTGTTGTTGTTATGAAAGGGGTTGTTTTTGTTTATAGCTTGAAAAGTGTGGCTTTACCTCATTTTGGTTCCTCACATGTTATAATTTATTATTATTATTTTTTTTTTTTTGGAGAGGGGGGATGTTAAGAGAGAATACCTTGGGTCCATTTTTGTATGATGATATGAAAGTATACATAATATTGATTTACAGAAGTGGTAGAAAGTGAAGAGGACTCCGAGGAAGAGGAAGACCAGCATGACCAGTATGGAGAGAATGATTCAGACCTGTATGACCAATGTGAGGAGAGTGATTCACAGGCAAAGGGAACAAAGGGAAAGAAAACAGAAAAGAAGATGGCAAAAAAATTACAAAGAGGTAAATTCATTCAACAACAACAATGCGATATATTTTTAGCTCACCTGAGGCAAAGGCTCAAAGTGAGCTATTGTCATTCCCCATCATCTATCGGCCGTCCATTATCTTTTCACATCTTCGGCTTCTTCTTCAGAACCACTGAAGGGATTTTAATGAAACTTGGTAGGAAGAAGTACTCATGGTACCCTAACAATGTTGTTGTTTATCGCCAGATCCGTCAACAGGTGGAGCCACTACAGGTAAAAATAGGTCACGGGGTACCCTCCTCAAATTATTGCAGCATTTTTTACGTCTTTTCAGACTTTGTCAGAAATGCCCATCAAAATGTTTCTTCAAATAACTTTATCAATGTGTGTTTTTGTGCACTCATTTACTGCATATTTGTCATATTTAAGTTACTCAATGGTTTTAGAGTTATTTTAGTTGAAAATTTTATTTTTCTGATTTTCATGATTCTTTTCTTATGTAAAAAAAGGAAAGAGGGAGGGTATTTTCATACATATTGGAATTCTTCTCCAGAACCACTGAAGGGATTTTGATGAAACTTGGTAATTTGGTAGGAATGGAGTAATCATCGTCCCCTACAAGTGTTGCTAGTTTTAGCTCGACTCCACTTTTGTGCAAAAGAGCTATTGCAATACCCCCAACGTTGGTGTTGGCGTCGTCCGAACTAGATGATCAGGTAAATGTTAAGATCACACAATTACCTTTCCTATATTCATATTCATGATAATATTCTTTTTGTTCTTTTTTTTCTTAATGTTTAATTATACTTTGTTTAATATTACCAGATGGGAATTTAGCCCCTGGGGTAGGGATTTTTAAAATTATTTCAGATGATAAGATAAATAATATTAGATCACAATAGTTTGCCTTTAAAAGCCAATATTGAGCAAAGTTTAAGTGCTATATGTTCCAAACTTACATGTTGAATATATATATTTGATATGACTTTCATAAAATGACCTTGACCTACTTTTTCCGCTTGAATGGTTTTGCCGTTATAAGCCAGTTTTAAGCAAAGTATAAGTGCTACATGTACAAAACCTGCATATTGGATGTATCTTTTATCAAACTTTCACATATTGACCTTGACCTACTGTTTTCTGCTTGAGTGATTTTGCCTTTAAAAGACAATATTGTGCTAACTATAATTGCTATATGGACCAAAGTTACAAATTGGATGAATCTTTAATCAAACTTTCATAAAATAATCTTGACCTATATTTTCTGCTTCAGTGATTTTGCTTAAAGAAGCCAATATTGAACAAAGTATAGGTGCTACGTGAATATACAATTGTGTATATGTAAATTGGGGAAAAAAAAGTGAGTTTAAGAAATTGGCTGTCATAAAGACTCATTAAAGACATTATGCTATGCAGTTGAGCATTAGGTGGCTCTGGCATTTATTTTTTAGTCTGGATCCGTCAACAGGTGGCACCTATTGTTCTGTTTTATGTTTTTGCACTTTAACTTAGCTTTTTCCCATATTTTCCCCTAAGTTAATATTGATATACTTTTAGTGGTATTATAGTAGAATTTTAAAAATGACTTTATGCACTTATTGATTGTTGCATAAAGCTAAGCTTATGATTAGAATTGTACAACTATATATTACATTCAAATCCTGCTAGGGTAAGATTTCCAATGTTCTCAGGTGAGCAATGTGGCCCTTGGGCCTCTTGTTTATGCATCCGGTTATTTGACTGAATGGGCATTTAGGGATCGTTCTGTCCCGATTTCAATAAAAGAGTATAAAACTTTAAGTAGAGATAATCATGATGATAGTGCTTTCATATTTTGCATATGTATGTATTTTGAGAAGATGCATCTTTTAGTACCAAAATTGTATCCCCTGTTCCATCTTTTTGATTAATACTGCAATGCATTGTACAGGTACTTCATCTGACCTACATTTCACACTTGAGTGACCATGTAAGGTCTTCAATTCTAGCAGCCTTATTGTGTGGG
The DNA here is from genome assembly GCA_028142955.1 of Pinctada fucata. Taxonomy (NCBI): domain Eukaryota; kingdom Metazoa; phylum Mollusca; class Bivalvia; order Pterioida; family Pteriidae; genus Pinctada; species Pinctada fucata. The sequence goes on along the minus strand of AP027110.1, from coordinate 15,813,169 downwards.
TGATGCATCTGGAAATACTTTATGTAATATAGGTACAAATGCGGTCATGTGACAATGTGACCATCGGGGTGAGCTCTGTCATCTCTGATGTCACTTTGTTTAGAAGAGTTATGCCCCTCTTTGAATTATAGAATATTTGTGGTCGATAAAGTTGTTTCTCTGGCTCAGCCATAGGCAAGTTAAAAAAACTAACATAAATGAGAATCTTTCCTTTTATTTTTCAAGGAACTTCTGCAACAAGACATGTCTGGACAACTCCGGAGAAGGAAGCAATCAAACGCCAGATGGGAAAATTCATTCGTGAGGAGAAAACTCCTGGACAACTTCCTTGTCTGAATGCCATTAGGAATGAACCATTACTTGCTAAGTATCCTTGGCAGAGAATCAAACATGCAACAAGAAATTTGATCGTATCAAGAAAAAAACAAATGCTTAAGAGATTTCCTCAAAGTTGATGTATATTTTTTAAGGTGTTCAATACCTTTTTCTTCAGTTTCACAGGAAAAGTGAAAATAAATGGTGAAATCTTGAATGGACAACTTCGAGCATTTGAATTTTATTTCACAAAATTGTTACACAGGTCCAAAGGTTGTGTTATAACCTTTTACTAAGGACACATTTGAAAGATCAAAGTCACTGTGAAATGAACTCTGTCTTTTATTATCATAAATTGCAGAATTAATACCCAAGATTCAAATCTCAAAATATTTTACTTTGAGTCAATGTTACTTTGAAATATGGAATTAAACTAGTTATTTCCAGTGTATTTATGCTGTCATGAACAGTCACTGTGGTATTTTTTCTCAATTAAGTAAATATTAATATTTCTGAGTGCAACCCTACCATTTCGATATTATAACCTGGTCAGAAATCAAGGTCAAGTTCAATTTAATATGCACAACTACATTTCTGACCCAAACTGCTAAATTTTGCAGTTGCTAGAGTTAATTTTAAGAAATGATTGTTGTGATAGTGAACAAATTTGTTAACAGGGTTTTCTTGAATTATGCAGTCATTCCATCTCTTTAAAAACCTTTGATTACAAAATTATTTGATATATGTGCTCTATTGTGAGTGCTGTTGAGATTATTGTCAGGATCTTCTTTAACTCATGTTTGATCATCTGAAATCACGAAATATTTACAAGTCTTATGTAAACAAATGTTCCACATTTGTATATATATATTGCAGAGTTCAAGGAATTTTGTTAATTATTTCTTATGTTGAGACCTAGAAATAAAAAAAAGCAGATCAAACAAATTTTACTGTGATGCAAATTATTAGTCCCCTACCCACTTGTTGAAGGCGAATGATAGTTTTTCAAATTGGTATTTTAATGACTGGAAAATATAACCAAGCTAGATAAACGTTCAAGATGTACATCAAGCTTGGACAGAAGTTAGGGTTTTATCTATAAAGTCTATGCAGTTTCCCTATGCAGCTCCTTTGAAACTATAAATGACAGAAATGTAATTCTTTTTGCATTATGATTGGCTTTATTGTAAACCTTATATTTTGTTATTGCTCTTGACTCCAATAGTAGAAGAAAAGGGTGTGGTCATTTTGCCCTTCAGAAATATTAAACTTTGAAGCCATAAGGTCAAAAAACTTAATCATTAGTTTCTCAGGCACCAACGCATCACAAAAATATGGGCAGCATCCAGAATTTTTAGCACTTTTCCAGAACTTTCGGTTCGTTTTGCTTTTTCCATGTTTTACATTTGCGTAAAGGCTTCAACTGACCGAGTATTAAAACGAAAAAACGAGTGAAACATTAATGTCGTCTCAGTGCAAATCGTGGCTGGCGCCACTCAAATCCTCCCTTGGTCGATCATCGGTGGATATAGTGACAAACTTTAAAAGAGCATCGTCGCTGGCATCGTGATTATTATTCATGTTGTTTCTTAAGTTTATTTTGTTCATGTGTTGAATCCAATTTGAAAAAAAACCCTCCCTTCCTCATCATAATTTGAAAAAAAGTGCCTGAGAAACTTAATGATTAATTTTGTTTTTGCCTAAATGATAGAAATATAATTCTTTTGCATCAAAATGGGTCTTTGACTTTGTTATGTATTTGCACTTCATATCTTGTTTGAGACATTGACCATAGGGTCTTAGAAAAAAGATGTGTATAAATCTAAGTTATCTTGTGTGCATAACACCACATGTTAGGGTCTTATAGAATGTGTGTTGTAGTTTTACAAATAGACTGGTCATTTATGTCATTTGTTAATTACATTTCTAAGATTCAACTATAGATTAGTAAAAAGATTTCTCTTTTTTCAATGTCATGTGTGTCTATAGTACACCTCATATTATGTTGAACTCTCAATAATAAAAAAGAAAGAAAATGTTAATGAAAATCGGTATGGTTTTTGATTTCTCATAGTATATTTAAGTTGTATAGGGAAGGTTGAACATCAATTCTGCTCTAGCTACATTGTATTTGGTAGATTGAACCTTCCAATTATTTGTACCTTTCTGAGTTTCTTCTAATTACTGAAATGTCTTGTTGAGCCCC